>CP106710.1:12762872-12765372 GCA_025503065.1 Gossypium bickii | reverse complement strand
GTTCTTACTGTTCATATGTTATGATATGAATATACCACAGCAATTCGTTATGTATAGATGATGAGATTCCATTGATACAGAGCCAATTCCAATAGACTTATTGGAGGGTCCCATTGGCGTGCATCCAGTAGGAATTGAACCTACGAATTCGCCAATTATGAGTTGGGCGCTTTAACCATTTAGCCAATTCAATTCAAACATGGGTTTGATTCACACTCCATGTTCTGAGAAATATTTACCATCCGAAAAGCGGAAAAAATAGAGTCTTTGTCTAAAGAAATGCGTTGAGAAAGGGTAGATGTATAGAACCTTTCAACGAGATAGTGCTTTTTCATCTCTCTCAAAATAGAATCTATTCCAAACATATATGCCATGGTTCCTTACTTCGACAGGGTACAAATATCTAAATTTGATATTTTTAGATACTTTTTCGGACTCTATTGCCGATACTAGCAAGTGATCAAAAATTTGTATCCATTTTTCATGATATTATGCATGGATCGGATATATCATGGCAAATTCTTGAGAAAAAATTGTGTCTTCCATAATGGAATCTGATAAGTGAGATTTCGAGTAAGTGTTTACATAATTTTCTTCTGTCCGAAGAAATGATTCATCGAAATAATAAGTCACCATTGATATCGACACATTTAAGATCGCCAAATGTTTAGGAGTTCCTCTATTCAATCCTTTTCCTTCTTTTTTTTTCTGGATATCTCGTTCGTACACATCTTCTCTTTGTTTCCCGAGCCTAGAGTGAGTTACAGACAGAGTTCGAAAAGGTCAAATCTTTGATGATTCCATCATACATGATTGAGTTGCGAAAACTTCTGGATAGGTATCCTACATCTGAACTAAATTCTTTCTGGTTAAAGAATCTCTTTCTAGTTGCTCTGGAACAATTAGAGGATTCTCTAGAAGAAATACGGGGTTCTGCTTTTGGCGGCAACATGCTATGGGGTGGTGGTCCCGTTTATGGGGTCAAATCAATACGTTCTAAGAAGAAATATTTGAATATCAATCTCATCGATATCATCGATCTCATAAGTATCATACCAAATCCCATCAATCAAACATTGTTTTGAGAAATACGAGACATCTAAGTCATACAAGTAAAGAGATCTATTCATTGATAAGAAAAAGAAAAAACGTGAGCGGTGATTGGATTGATGAGAAAATAGAATCAGCTGATGAGTTATGGTTAGGGGTGAAATGCCACTCGAACCCAGAGCTAGCTGTTTCTCCCTGAAATGCGTTGAGGCACGCAATGATTGACTAGACATCTAAGGGTAAAGCACTTTGTTTCAAATGCGGCCGCTTAGAGCGGTACCAAATCGAGGCAAACTCGAATACTAGATATGACCTCAAAATAACAGGGTCGAGGTCGGCGGTGAGACGATGGGGATAAGCTTCATCGTCGAGAGGAAGGCCGGATCACCGCTAAGGCCCCTAAATGACCGCTCGGTGATAAAGGAGGTAAGTGGTGAGAGACGGACCGGAGGTTTGCCTAGAAGCGGCCACCCTTGAAAGAGTGCGTAATAGCTCACCGATCAAGTGCTCTTTGCTAGAAGATGAATGGGGCTAAGATCCGCCAGAAGCTATGGGATGTAAAAATGCATCGGTAGGGAGCGTTCTACCTTAGGGGAAGCACCCGCGTGGCGGAATAGACAAAGCGGAAATGAGAATGTCGCTTGAGTAACGCAAACTTTGGTGAGAATCCAATGCCCCAAAACCCAAGGGTTCCTTCGCAAGTTTCGTCCACGGAGAGGTGAGTCGGGGCCTAAGATCAAAGCCGAAAGGCGTAGTCGATGGACAATAGGTGAATATTCTGTATTAGCCCTTGTTGGTCCCGAGGGGGACGGAGGAGGCTAGATTAGCCGAAATATGGTTATCGGTTCAAGGGCGCAAGGTGCCCCCTGCTTTTCGTGGTAAGAAGGGTAGAGAAAATGCCCCGAGCCAATGTTCGAGTATCGGCGCTCACGGCCAAGTAACCCATGCTATACTCCCAGGAAAAGCTTAAACGACCTTCAACAAAAAAGGGTACTGCACAAGAAATCGACACATGTGGGTAGGTAGAGAATACCTACAGCGCGAGAGAACTCTCTCTAAGGAACTCGGCAAAATAGCCCCAGAAACCGGGAGAAGGGGTGCCTCACAAAGAGGGTCACAGATGACGAGCTCGGGCAATGTTTACCCAAAGCTGTGTCTCTGGAAAGTCGTAAGACCATGTATGGGAGCCGACGCCGCCCGATCTGGAAGGTCAAGGAAGTTGGTGACTGATGACAGGCCGGTGAGCGGCGGCGTAACTATAACGGTCCTAAGGTAGCGAAATTCCTTGTCGGGTAAGTTTCAACCCGCACGAAAGGCGTAACGATCCGGGCCACCGTCTCGGATAGAGGCTCGGTGAAATAGACATGTCTCGTGAAGATGCGGATGCCCACACTGGACAAAGACCCTATGAAGCTTCACTGTTCCTCGGGATTGGCTTTGGGCTTTTCTG
>CP106710.1:12730372-12760372 GCA_025503065.1 Gossypium bickii | reverse complement strand
GATACCAAATCACTGGTGACTCAAAGTCACGAATAATCCATCTGTGGGGCCAACCCACGTGTGATACCAAATCACTGGCGACGATCCCATATCTCAAAAGTGGGGCCAACCCACGGTGGTGCTAATCCACAGGGACGAGTCGCTATGAGGTGCCAAACCTCTGGTGTCCCAAAGACACAAATGTGATACCAAATCACTGGTGACCAAAGTCACGAATAATCAAGTTGTGGGGCCAACCCACGTGTGATACCAAATCACTGGCGACAATCCCATATCTTAAAAGTGGGGCCAACCCACGGTGGTGTTAATCCACAGGGACGAGTCGCTATGAGGTGCCAAACCTCTGGTGTCCCAAAGACACAAATGTGATACCAAATCACTGGAGGTGCCAAACCTTTGGTGTCCAAAGACACGGATAACAAGTTCTTCCCCCTCCACTCATGTTCCCAAACCAATGTATTAATAGTATAAAACATGCCATCATACTTTGATATGATCATATAACATATTTAAATCATAGATCATGATATCAATCAATCATATATTAACATCATATCGAAACGGACTTACCCGAATCCTTGCACATACCCTTCAAGGTATCAAATCAAAATATCATAGTATTTCACTTTAATAAAATGATTAGTATATATATAAATACATATCACCAAATTATAAAGTGTGTAAGATACACACCTGTCACTAACGCAAGTACTAAAATCCGAAGACCCGATCTACCGCACTAGATCACCTTGACCTACAATCGGCCAATATTTAGATTATAAACAAAGGCCATTCGGCCATACCACTAAATCCCAATGAGTTATCACTTGAAAAACCAAGTCTTACCTAAAAGCTTACCCAAAACGATTGACAAAGAAACGAGGCTTAGATTGATTGCTTCCAACGTTCCGAGAAGCCTAAAAGAAATCGGTTTCTAAGAATGATTAGAACGTTGCAACAATTGCCCAAAATTCAGCCTTTGTCCACAAGAGGAACAACATAGGAACGAGAAAAAGAATAAGGAAAAACGGCCATAACACTTACCTATTTCCCAAAACCGTTTGAAGAAAACCAAATGAAGTCCTACCCTTGAAGAAATTCGGCCAAGACAAATCAAATAGGATATGAGAGTTTCGGCTATGATTTTGAAAGAAAACAATTGATATTCGGCTAAAAAGAGATGAAGAATTAGTATGGCAAAGAAAAAAAGAAAAAAAAAATGAAAAGGGAAGAAGGATGATTCGGCTTTAGCAACTAATGAAAGAAAAATCAAGAGGAAAGGGGAAGAAAGAGATTCGGCCAAGAAAGTAAAAGAAATGTTGTGATTTTGAACAATATTCAAAAGAAAGAAAAGAGAGAAAATGGGATTAAGAGATTCAGCCAACACCTATTTTACGAAAGAAGAAAAGTGCACAAAATGCACAAAGTTCAAATGTAGTTTCGGTTTCAAGAGAAAAATAAAAGAGGAAATGCAAAAAGGTGCACAAAAGAGAAGAATTGGTAAGGTTCAAAGGAGTTTCGGTTTTGACACAAGGCAAAGGTTGAATGCCTACCAAGCTAGCCGAAAATGACTACTAACCAAAGGGAAATTTGGCACTAACTAGCTACCAACCAAACCAAAAATTCGGCCACTCTCCCCCTAGCCACACATGCCGTCCACATACATGGACTTCCAAGTCAATTCTTACCACCCAATTCTTTCCATAACAAGACACCCCACATCATGCCTTATGTTCTCCCATTAGCCTTAAAACCATTGATTTCTTTCCCAAACATCAAACTTACCTTAAACTAATATTCAACTTGCCATAAAGAAAAAATTTGAAAGTCCAACCTTCCATATGTAAAGCTTGACCGTCCATTAATGCTAGTATAAAAAAAAAATAATGTCTCCAAAATGTTAATCATGCTACTCGAACCATTTCCCTCAAGCAACCTTTCATGCCCCTTAGCCACTATGCTACTAACTCTCTTGTGCTTAATTTAACACTTAAATTAACTTAAGTGTCAAGTTCGCATAATCCACTTCATTAAATAAAGCATATTAAAAATTATTCTAGCTTCCTAAATAAAATCAAGCCTTCACAAGACTATGCTAAACACACAAAAATTCATACCCAAGTCAACATAATAAGAAAATAATATTCTAATTTTGGGATATTACAATTCTACCCCTCTTAAAAAAAATTTCGTCCTCGAAATTACCTGATCAAAAGAGTTGAGGGTACTGCTGCCTCATCGCATCCTTTAGTTCCTACGTAGCTTCTTCTATGCCATGGTTCCGCCATAAAACCTTTACTAATGGAACTGATTTCCTGCGCAAAACTTTCACGTCTCGGTCTAAAATCTGCACTGGTTCCTCTTCCATCGTCAGATCTGGACTCACCTCAATTTCCTCTACTGCCACGACATGCGATGGATTAGAACGATAGCGTCTAAGCATGGAGATATGAAACACATCGTGAATCTGAGTCAGTTTTGATGGCAACTCGAGCTGATAGGCTACTGGTCCCACTCGTCTCAACACCTTATACGGCCCAATATACCTTGGACTTAACTTGCCTTTTCTCCCAAATCTCAACACTTTCTTCCATGGCGAGACCTTCAGAAAAACTTTGTCACCCACGACAAACTCTATATCCCTCCGCTTGAGATCGGCATATGACTTCTGCCTATCCGAAGCTTCTTTCAGACGAGCCTGAATCATTTTAACCTTATCCTCAGTCTCTGCAACCAAATCTGGTCCTAATATCTGACGCTCACCCAACTCAGTCCAGCATGTAGGTGTGCGACACCTCCTACCATACAACGCCTCATATGGTGCCATCTTAATGCTTGCCTGATAACTATTGTTGTATGCGAACTCAGCTAATGGCAAAAACTCTTCCCAGCTACCTCTGAAGTCCAGAACACATCCTCTAAACGTATCCTCTAAAATCTGTATAACTCTTTCCGACTGCCCATCAGACTGTGGATGAAATGCGGTACTGAAATCCAATCGCGTACCCAAAGCCTGATGTAACGCTCTCCAAAACCTCGACGTAAATCTTGGATCCCTATCCGAGATGATCGACACTGGCACACCGTGCAACCTCACTATCTCCGCTACATACAACTTAGCTAACCTCTGAAGCGAGTAATCCACCCTTACCGGAATGAAATCAGCTGACTTAGTCAAACGATCCACAATCACCCAAACTGAATCCTTCTTACTAGGCGTAAGGGGTAATCCACTGACAAAATCCATAGTGATCCTTTCCCACTTCCACTGTGGAATCTTCACCGGCTGAAGTTACCCAGACGGTAACTGATGTTTAGCCTTGACTTGCTGACACGTCATACATTTGCCCACAAACTCAGTTACCTCCCGCTTCAGACCTGGCCACCAAAACTGCTCTCTTAAATCCCGATACATCTTGCTACCTCCAGGATGCATAGTATATGGGCTACTATGTGCATCTCGAAGAATCCTTTGCCTCAACTCAACATCCTTCGGCATACAAGCTCTCCCTTTAAAACACAAAACTCCATCACTGGTCAAACTATAATCCTCTAAACCTCCATTCTGAACCCGCAACCTCCGATCATTCAAACCATTATCTTTTAACTGTTTCTCCTTGATCTGCTCTAACCAAGTCGGCTTGACTTGCAATTCAGCCAAAAGACTCCCATCGTCATATAAGCTAAGACGAGCAAACATCGATCTTAAATCAGATACAACTTTACGGCTCAACGCGTCTGCCACCACGTTAGCCTTGCCCGAATGATACTCAATCGAACAGTCGTAGTCCTTTAACAACTCAATCCATCTACGCTGTCTCAAGTTCAAATCCTTCTGAGTCAAAAGATACTTAAGACTCTTGTGATCTGTATAAACTATCAACTTCTCTCCATACAAATACTGTCTCCATATCTTAAGAGCAAAAACCACTGCAGCTAATTCCAAGTCATGCGTCGGATAATTAACTTCATGTGGTCTCAACTGTCGAGATGCATAAGCCACTACCTTCCCTTCTTGCATCAGCACACATCCCAAACCAGTATGTGATGCATCACAGTAAACCGTGAATTCCTTGCCTGCCTTAGGTTGAATCAAAACTGGAGCTTCAGTTAGAATCTTCTTCAACTTGTCAAAACTTTCTTGCTGCTTCTCAGTCCACACAAATAGAACTCCTTTCCTCAATAACTTTGTCATAGGTGCGGCGATCAAAGAAAATCCTTCCACAAATCTTCGGTAATACCCCGCCAGACCTAGAAAACTTCGAATCTCAGCCACTGACTTAGGCGGCTTCCAATCCAACACTGCCTCAATCTTCCAAGGATCCACTCTAATCCCCTCAGCTGATACCACGTGACCCAAGAAAGTCACCTCCCTAAGCCAGAACTCGCATTTACTAAATTTGGCATAAAGCTGCTTTTCCCTCAGAATCCGCAACAATACACGTAGATGCGCCTCATGCTCCTCCTCTAACTTTGAGTATACCAAAATATCGTCTATAAATACCACAACAAACTGATCCAAAAACTGCTAGAATACCCGATTCATCATATCCATGAATGCTGCCGGTGCGTTAGTCAACCCAAACGGCATCACCAAAAATTTGTAGTGCCCATACCGAGTACGAAATGCCGTCTTATGGATATCAGCCTCTTTCACCTTTAGCTGATGATATCCAGACCTTAAATCAATCTTGGAGAAAACCGCCATTTCTTAAGGTGATCAAACAAGTCATCTATTCTCGGCAAAGGATACTTGTTTTTGATCGTCGACTTATTCAATCAAGTGTAGTCTATACACATCCGCATTGTACCATCCTTCTTCTTGACAAAAAGTACTGGCGCTCCCCATGGCGAAACACTTGGTCGGATAAAACCTCAATCCAACAACTCCTAAATCTGAGCCTTCAATTCCACTAATTCCTTCGGTGCCATCCTATACGGAGCAATAGACACTAGCGCAGTTTCGGGTAACAGATCTATACCAAATTCAACTTCACGATTCGGAGGCAGTGCCGGAAGTTCTTCTGGAAACACGTCCGCATATTCCTTTACCGTTCGAACATTCCCTACAGTAGACTCCTTAGCCTCCAACGCACGCACATGGACCACAAATGCCTCACAGCCCTTCCTGACCAACTTCACAGCTTTCAACGCAGATACCACATTGGATAGATAATCCCTTCTATTACCTATCATGACCACCTCTTCGCCCTCAGCTGTCTTCAAAACCATGCGCTTAGCAGCGCAATCCAAACTTACTTGGTACTTGACCAACCAATCCATCCCAAGAATCAGATCAAACTCCTCAAACGGCAGTTCCATCAGATCAGCTACGAACACTACCCCTTGGAGTTCTAGGGTACATCTCTATACAGCTTATTTACTTCTACAGAGTGACCTAGAGGGCTAAGTACTGTCATCTTCCTAGAAATAGTCTCAGAGTCTAGAGTCATGGTCTCTACAATGCTACTAGCAACATACAAATGTGTCGAACCCACATCTATCAAAGCAGTATATAGCACACCAAAGATTAAGAACGTACCGGTTATGACGTCCGGTGCGTCGCCCTCCTCTCGACGTCTCGCTGCATACACCAAACCAGGCTGTCTTGCCTCAGTGTTGCCAGCACCTCTGCCAGATGCTCCACGGCCTCGACCAGAACCATTACCTCCTCTACCATTACCACGACCTCTCTGCGGTGGCGGTCCCTCCTTTCTGAGCTGAGCACGACCTTGACCCTCAGACTGGTTCTTGGCTAGCTTATATAGACAGTCTCTCACACGATGATCCAGCGAGCCACACTCAAAACATCCTTTTCCTCCGGTCTAACATTCGCCCCAATGATATTTCCCACATCAATTACCTCGCATCTTTGGTCACGATTAGCGATAATAGGCCTCGGATCGATTTGACCCACTCGCCTAGCCCTCTTCTGAGAATTACCGGCTGACCCGGATGATCCATAACCTCTCTTATACTTATTCCGGTCGTAACTCTGTCTTCCAGATTCCTTTATCCCCTCGGCTATCTTAGCCTTATCAACCAGCGCAGCAAACTCTTGCTCCTGATGTGGAGCAATCAGCAATCTCAGCTCGTCTCTCAAATCATCCTCGAACCGAACACATCGCTCGTGCTCCGAAGCCATGATACCTCCAGCATACCGGCTCAATATTAAAAATTCCACCTCATATTCTGATACGGGCTTATTACACTGGACCAAACTCAGAAATGCCTTACGCTGCACATCAATGTAATTAGATCCAACATATTTTCGCTGATACGCTGCCTTGAAATAATCCCAAGTGAGATCCTCCATTGCAAAGACTATTCCGCATCGTGAGCCACCACCGATACGACTCATCCCAAGAAGCGACACAATCCCTTTCAGCTTGTCCTCAGTATTCAGATCCAAGTCATCCATGATTCGCTCTGTCGCCTCTAGCCAATATTCAGCCGCACTAGGAGCTACACATGAAACACCTCGAAATACCTCCGCTCCATTTGATCGGAGTCACTCGGGTACAGATTTTCGAGCTCCCGCGCCTCCACCTAATCCAGCTACCCTCTCAAGGACTCGCAGCACCACCTGAGACATTGCATCATCCCCCGTTTGATCATGATGCTCAACTCCAACCGCTGGTGGTGGGGGTGGTGGTACCTCATTTTCGAATCCTTGACCAGACCTCACTGGTTCAGACACAGCCATCCTACCACGACTGTGTCCACGAGTAATACGACCTCGACCTCGAGTACTCATGTCTAAAATCTCGACTTATCTAATTTAAAAGTGTTATGCATGAGTCATTATTCCACTTTCTTTAAAACAAAGTTTTATGAATAATTTTAATAAGAGATTGTTTCGCGAGTACATCCAACCTATAGTTTTGGGTCTCTAGAGTAGTTCATACTACTATACAGTCATACCATCATATCATCAAAATCAATAATTTGAAGTACTTACCCGGGCGAATTGGTGCCGGAGACTCGATGCCATGCTTTTCCAACCATATAATTTTAAACAATAACATTTTAAAACTATACTTTAAATCATTTTGGGCCTCGGGCCCACAGCCGAGCTTTTGAACTTAGCTCTGATACCAATTTGTAACACCCCAAACCCGGTCAATACGCCACGACCAAATCTGGTATGTCACTAAGGAAAATATTTTGGAGAAAATTTAGTTAACGATTAAATTTTAGTGAAAAACTCTTTTTAATTCTATATTTGTAGAAATCAGATGTTTAATAAGTTAAAACTGAAAATTTACTTTCAAATTCCATAAATAAAACTTTTAAACTAAGTGGATAAATCATAAGTTAGAAAACATTTGTTTCATTTTAAGAAAACTCGAATTAATACTTTGAAACCGTTTGCATTTGAATGTAGAAACTTAAATTTTGGAAATCATTTAAATTGTAGAAAACACTTAATTTATAATTTTACTATCAACAATTTAGATTACCTGATGGTAAGATTTTAAAAAAAAAAATACCATAGCGTTTTTATAGTTTAGAAAACTTTGGGCTCAATTATTAAATTAATCAAGTGATATACTTAATCATGTTTAGAATAAATCCCAAAGCATATAAATAATCCAAAAACCATAATTAAAGAGGCCTTATTACAAACCCAAAATAAAACAAAAACCAATTTAAAATAAATTAAAGTACCCCAAATCGAAGTTCATGTAAAATCAAATTTTATTGCATGGCCTCCTCGAGCTCATCTGGCTCCTCATCCGCGATCTCACGAATCACCTAAAATGATAAGGGAGAAGGTGAGTCACCAAGACTCAGTGCATAATCCCTCTCCCGGATAATGCAAAAATTCTTACACAATTTATAATCAAGCAACATATATATTATGCACCCAACCTAGCCATCCATAACACCTTTACTACCCCGTGTGGTACCAAACCACTGGGGACCCAAAGTCACGATATTCAAAAATGTGATACCAAATCACTGTGACTCAAAGTCACGAATAATCCATCTGTGGGGCCAACCCACGTGTGATACCAAATCACTGGTGACGATCCCATATCTCAAAAGTGAGGCCAACCCACGGTGGTGTAAATCCACAGGGACGAGTCGCTATGAGGTGCCAAACCTCTGGTGTCCAAAGACACGGATATCAAATTCTTCCCCCTCCACTCATGTTCCCAAACCAATGTATTAATAGTATAAAACATGCCATCATACTTTGATATGATCATATAACATATTTAAATCGTAGATCATGATATCAATCAATCATATATTAACATCATATCGAAACGGACTTACCCGAATCCTTGCACATACCCTTCAAGGTATCAAATCAAGATCTCATAGTATTTCACTTTAATAAAACGATTAGTATATATATAAATACATATCACCAAATTATAAAGTGTGTACGATACACACCTGTCACTAACGCAAGGACTAAAATCTGAAGACCCGATCTACCGCACTAGATCACCTTGTCCTACAATCGGCCAATATTTAGATTATAAACAAAGGCCATTCGGCCATACCACTAAATCCCAATGAGTTATCACTTGAAAAACCAAGTCTTACCTAAAAGCTTACCTAAAATGATTGACAAAGAAACGAGGCTTAGATTGATTGCTTCCAATGTTCCGAGGAGCCTAAAAGAAATCGGTTTCTAAGAATGATTAGAACGTTGCAACAATTGCCCAAAATTCGGCCTTTGTCCACAAGAGGAACAACATAGGAACGAGAAAAAGAATAAGGAAAAACGGCCATAACACTTACCTATTTCCCAAAACCGTTTGAAGAAAACCAAATGAAGTCCTACCCTTGAAGAAATTCGGCCAAGACAAATCAAATAGGATATGAGAGTTTCAGCTATGATTTTGAAAGAAAACAATTGATATTCGGCTCAAAAGAGATGAAGAATTAGTATGGCAAAGAAGAAAAGAAAAAAATGAAAAGGGAAGAAGGATGATTCGGCTTTAGCAACTAATTGAAGAAAAATCAAGAGGAAAGGGGAAGAAAGAGATTCGACCAAGAAAGTAAAAGAAATGTTGTGATTTTGAACAATATTCAAAAGAAAGAAAAGAGAGAAAATGGGATTAAGAGATTCGGCCAACACCTATTTTACCAAAGAAGAAAAGTGCACAAAAATGCACAAAGTTCAAATGTAGTTTCGGTTTCAAGAGAAAAATAAAAGAGGAAATGCAAAAAGGTGCACAAAAGAGAAGAATTGGTAAGGTTCAAAGGAGTTTCGATTTTGACACAAGGCAAAGGTTGAATGCCTACCAAGCTAGCCAAAAATGACTACTAACCAAAGGGAAATTTGGCACTAACTAGCTACCAACCAAACCAAAAATTCGGCCACTTTCCCCCTAGCCACACATGCCGTCCACATACATGGACTTCCAAGTCAATTCTTACCACCCAATTCTTTCCATAACAAGACACCCCACATCATGCCTTATGTTCTCCCATTAGCCTTAAAACCATTTATTTCTTTCCCAAACATCAAACTTACCTTAAACTAATATTCAACTTGCCATAAAGAAAAAATTTGAAAGTCCAACCTTCCATATGTATAGCTTGACCGTCCATTAATGCTAGGATAAAAAAAATAATGTCTCTAAAATATTAATCATGCTACTCGAACCATTTCCCTCAAGCAACCTTTCATGCCCCTTATCCACTATGCTACTAACTCTCTTATGCTTAATTTAACACTTAAATTAACTTAAGTGTCAAGTTCACCTAATCCACTTCATTAAATAAACCATACTAAAAATTATTCCAGCTTCCTAAATAAAATTAAGCCTTCACAAGACTATGCTAAACACACAAAAATTCATACCCAAGTCAACATAATAATAAAATAATATTCTAATTTTGGGATATTACATAGGTAGGTTCGGCCAAGGCCTGTTTTGATATCTAGATCTATTTCATAATCGTTTAAAAAGCCGAAACTAATTTGATTAAGTGATTCAATGCTTGGCCGAATGCAAGAAGAGTATAGCAGAGATTTCGGGATTTGATTCTTAAGTCAGCTACTAGGATTTGGTTTTATAGCCGAATAGGCTTTATGCTAACATATAAAGGTTACCGAATGTAGGAATTGAGATCTAAAGCAATAGATCGGTTCTTCGGGATTTCAAGGAATTCGTTAAGCAAATCAGGTGTGTATCCCACACTAACTTTTAGTAAGATATATGGCAATATTTAATATGTACATGTTTATAAGAATGTGAATATGGCTAAGGTACCGTGTTACGGTACAAAGCACTCAGGTACGTTTCCTACTCCTACTAGGATTATGAAATATGTTATATTTAACATGTGAAAAGTGACATGAATGTGAATTTAAGTATAATATGCATAAGATGAACAATATGGGGCATTCGGGCTATATGAAAAAGGGGAAGTGAATGTGGTGACTTGGTCTCACTATCTCGAATGTGGTGACTTGGTCACATTATCGAATGTGGTAACCGGTTACATTATTCGAATGTGGTGTCTCATGACACAATTATCGAGTGGCTATGCCACGAATTTTATATGGGCGATGAGCACGTCGACTGCAGCGACTGCCTTCGATGGTGTGTAGCGGATGGAGGGTTGACTTAGTAGTCCCCACGGTGTGTAGGTTGGTACGGGGATGTGTAGCGGATGGCATCTAGGTTTGGGTACGGGTTCCATCATTATTTTATCTATATATGAATATGCATGTGATATGATACGGTATGCCTGATCTATTAAATTTTAGTGTTGGTTACACATTGAGTCTGTTGACTCACCTCGTTGTGGGAACATGTTTCTGGTGATGAACAGTGATGGACCGGGACGGCAGAACTTGTGGTGGCCATGCTCAGCTTGAAGTTTTATTTTATTTGGACTATTTTATTTAAGTTCTTTGGTTTTTAATTTTGGGATTTATTGATGTAATAAGGCCATGGTGGATTGCATTATTTTACTCTTATTTATTACGTTTTATGAATTTTTCTTTTATCAGATAACGTTTAAGTAAATTTATTCAAAACAAAGCCCAAACGTTTTGTCACCTACAGTAAAGGATTTTAATAATAGAATAAACTTGTTTTCAACCCAAGCCCAACCCACAAAGAAAAAATTTTCTTTCAAAACACATAAATTTTCAAAAGAACAAATAAACTTTGAACCGGTTTACGTAAGGAACATACCAGATCCAGTCCAGGCTCGTGGGCCGGGTGTGGGGTGTTTCAGTTTGGTATCAGAGCCCAATTTTAAACTCTCGACCTGTGGGCTAAGGCCCAAAACATTTTCCAATCGAGCCAAATGAGTTTTATGGAAGTATTTCTGAAAATAAGCAGGTTTTCTGGCATGGCACCTAAGTCTCCGACCATGATCCACTGTAAGTATCCCTAACCATCTGTGTGATTATGTGATTTATAGAAGGGTAGAAAAGGAATGGAACGTAGAATAGTATGATAGGTACTTGAACCATAGGACTAGTATACTCAAACACAAATACATAAGACTTAAATGCCTAACTAAACAAACCTATGGCTAAGTTAACCGAGTTAGGGTGTGGTAACCCTTGTGCGCATGTCTAGGATTGGATCCGGAAGAGCCTAGTATTTAAGCGATCCTAGTGACTCACCTCCTCTTCGCAGAATCCCCACAGTGCGTAGCTTCGGTTCACCCTAACTCAGAGGGCTCAGTAGGTGTGGCAACCTCTGTGCGCATGTCTAAGAATGGTTTCGGTGGGAGCTTGGTACTTAAGCAGTCTGTGTGACTCCCCTCCTCTCCATTCGAACCCTACCTGGTGCGTAGCTTTGGTTCACCCTGACCAAGAGGACTCGGTCATAGGCTAAACACGATAACTAAAACCCGAAAGGGAACTAGCCGTGTTTTTATAAAAAAAAAACCCTAGTTTCAAAACTCTTAAAATTACCTTTTTAATTTGTGAGAACTGTTTATACAAAAATTTTTCTGAAAAATTCCTTGATTTATAAAATTACAAAAATACCCTTAGTGGTGAAATTACAAAAATACCCTTGGTTTATAAAATGTCCAAACTACCCACAGTTCTAATCCAAATTTCATTACTTTATAAATTTTCAAAAACCCTTATTTGCAAAATATCAAAATACCTTGGTTTTTGGAAAATTACAAAATTGCCCCTAACTTACAAAATTACCAAAATGACCCTAATTTCTAAAATTTCTGCAACATCACCGTTTTAGAAAACAAATTCTCAAAAAGAACCCTCAAAGTTTTGCAAATTTGGAAATACCCCAAAATTATTGAACTTTACAAATTCACCCTAGTTTATTACCAAAATACCCCTAAGATTCAAAATTTTTGAAATACCCCCGGATTTTAAAATTTTCCCAAAATACCCCGGGAATTTAGAATTACCAAAATACTTTTTGAAAAACCACCAATGGACTTTTTCTTTTGAAAAATTTCGAAAATACCCCTGTAGGACAAATTACGAAAATACCCGTGGGTAGTGGAAAAACAACAACAATGAAAACTACAACGTTTCTCTGAATGAACAAAAGTTCATAACTGATTGATGGATGTATGAATGAAAAGACTGTGTGCATGTATGAATATGAAAGAACCACTCCTAAAATTCTTTTCATAAAACTTCTTCGCGGGTAATCAAGTGAAACAAAGACTAATTCATAAAACTTCTTAATCAGATCACGACGTTAGAAATGAGCTCTAGAGGACGTGGTCATCGAGGACGCGGTAGAAGCAGGATGACCGTGTCAGAACCCGTTAGATCGGGTCAAGGGTCTGACAATGAGATACCACCGCCACCACCACCCCCAGCTGTGGGTGTTGAGCAGTAAGCTCAAACCGGAGATGATGCTGTATCGCAGGCTGTGCTGCGAGTTTTGGAGTTGGTGGCTGGTGCAGGAGGAAATTCGGGAAACCTGAAGTCGGTACCTGAGCAACTTCGTGCCAATAGAGCTAAAATGTTTCGTGGAATATCTGGAGTGGCACCTAGTACAGCTGAGTACTGGTTGGAGGCAACTGAGCGCATTATGGATAAGCTCGACTTGACCCCTGAGGAGAAGTTGAAAGGAATGGTGACACTGTTACGCGATGAAGCGTACCAATGGTGGTTAACTGTTTGGGATGGTGCCACAGCTGAGGATCTGACCTGGGAGTACGTTAAGGAAGCGTATCAGAAGAAATACATTGGAACCAGGTACACTGATGAACAAAGGAAAGCTTTTCTGGGGCTGGTTCAAGGAAACAAGTCCGTTGCGGAATATGAGGCTAAATTTCTGAGGTTGAGCCGGTATATTCAAGGAGTAGTGGCAACTGAGCATGAGCGCTGTGTCCATTTTAAGGACGGACTAAGGGATGATTTAAGATTGTTGATAGCCCCACATCAGGAACGGGAATTTTTCGCGTTAGTGGAAAAGGCTAAGGTAGCCGAGGGAATCAAGGACTCAGAAAGCGCGAGCTACGATAGGAATAGGCCCAAGAGGGGTTATGGGTCGTCGAGGATCGTGCGGGAGTGGGCGTAAGAGGCCTAGAGTTGATGGGCGCGAGGTCGCAGGCCGGTACAGGATGGCGATGATCGTCCTTGTGAGCATTGTGGAAAGAAGCACTTAGGGAGTCTTTGGAAAAAGACGGGAGGATGTTTTAGGTGTGGGTCCAAGGACCATATGCTCAAGGATTGTCCTAAGAAACCGGATGAAAGTCGATCAAGTGACTGGAATGTTAGCTTGGTGGTAGAGCGGACAGCAGCCTCAACGCAGGTCGTGGTTCGAACAAATGAGGTAATGGTAATGCTGGCAGAGGACATGGAACACAAGGCAGAGGTGCTGCTAACACTGAGGCAAGGCAACCGGGTTTGGTTTATACGGTTCACTGGAGAGAGGATGGAGACGCGCCGGATGTTATAACCGGTACGTTCTTTATTTATGGCAAGCCTTATTATACCTTAATTGATGTGGGCTCGACCCATTCTTATGTTGCATGTAGTATAGTGGAAACACTAGGGCTAGACTCTGAACTTTCTGATAGGCAGATGACTGTAGTAAGCCCATTAGGCCAAACTGTAGTGGTGGATAAGATCTTTCGGAGTGTACCTTTAGAGATTCAGAGAGTGAACTTTCAGGTTGACTTAATGGAACTACCCTTTGGGGAGTTTGAACTCATACTTGGAATGGACTGGCTAGTAGAGCACCAGGCCGTGTTGGATTGTGCAGCTAAACGAATGGAACTAAGGACCCCAGAGGATGAAGTAGTAGTAATGATCGGGGAAAGAAGAAACTACCTGTCTAACGTAGTTTCGGCGTTAAAGGCTGAGAAAATGGTTAGGAAAGGGTGCAAGGCATTTTTAGCCTTCGTAAGTGCGTTAGATGGAAAAGAAGAAGGTGTCAATGGAGTTAGAACGGTAAGGGACTTTGTAGATGTGTTCCCAGAAGAATTACCAGGAATACCCCCGATAGGGAGGTGGAATTTGGAATAGACTTGCTACCGAGAACAGCTCCTGTGTCAATCGCTCCATACCGAATGGCGCCAAAAGAGTTGGTTGAGCTCAAGGCTCAAATCCAAGAGTTGTTGGATCGTGGGTTCATTCGACCCAGTGTGTCTCCATGGGGAGCACCGATCCTGTTTGTAAAGAAGAAGAACGGAACTATATGGATGTGCATAGATTACCGTCAGTTGAACAAGCTGGCCATCAAGAACAAGTATCCCTTGCCAAGGATAGACGACTTGTTCGATCAGCTGAAGGGGGACGCAGTATTCTCGAAGATAGACTTAAGGTCGGGATATCATCAGTTGAAGGTGAAGGAGGCAGATATCCATAAGACCGCTTTTAGGACAAGATACGGCCATTTTGAGTTTGTAGTGATGCCGTTTGGATTGACGAACGCTCTAGCCGCGTTCATGGATATGATGAACCGGGTTTTTCAACCCTACTTAGAAAGGTTCGTCGTTGTGTTCATCGACGATATCTTGGTGTACTCCAAGTCTGAAGAGGAGCATTATGAGCATCTTCGAGTTGTGCTGCAAGTATTGAGGGAGAAGAAGCTCTATGCCAAATTCAGCAAGTGTGAATTTTGGCTCAAGGAGGTGGCATTCTTAGGACATGTGGTATCCGCAGAGGGAATAAGAGTGGATCCTAGGAAGATCGAGGCAGTGTTGGATTGGAAACCACCTAGGTCCGTGGCTGAGATCCGAAGTTTCTTAGGTTTGGCAGGCTATTACAGAAGGTTCATGGAAGGGTTTTCGTCAATAGCCGCCCCTTTGACAAAGCTGCTAAGGAAGGAAGTATCCTTTGTATTGACGGATAAGCAACAGGAGAGCTTTGAGAAGCTTAAGAAGGTCTTGACGGAAGCTCCAGTTCTGATTCAGCCTGAGGCAGGAAAGGATTTTGTGGTGTACTGTGACGCTTCGCATAAGGGATTAGGCTGTGTTCTAATGCAAGATGGAAAAGTAGTCGCTTATGCGTCTCGACAGTTAAGGCCGCATGAGGTTAATTACCCAACACATGACTTGGAGTTGGCAGCAATGGTTTTCGCTCTTAAGGTTTGGAGGCACTACCTTTATGGAGAAAGGTCGATAATCTACACAGACCACAAGAGCCTTAAGTATTTGTTGACTCAGAAGGAGTTGAACTTGAGGCAGCGAAGGTGGGTGGAATTATTAAAGGATTATGATTGCTCGATAGAATACCACCCGGGCAAGGCGAATGTGGTAGGTGATGCCCTAAGTCGGAAGGTTGTGTCGAATCTAAGGGCTATGTTCGCTCACTTGAGTTTGTATGATGATGGAAGCCTGTTGGCAGAGTTTCAAGTCAAACCCACATGGCTGAATAAGATGAAAGGGGGACAGTTGGCTGATAAGGACCTAAGTGCTAAGTTACAGCAAGTATAGAACGGAGAGATAGAGGATTATGGCGTTAATGATGAAGGAGTATTGTGCTATAAAGGAAAGGTCTGTATGCCGAGAAACAAAGAGATAAGACAGAAGATTCTTCGGGATGCGCATAGTAGCCCTTATGCTATGCATCCCGGAGGCACTAAGTTGTACGGGGATCTAAGGGAACAGTTTTGGTTGCCTGATCTTAAACGGGAAGTTACGGAATTCGTGGGAAAATGTCTGACGTGTCAGCAAGTTAAGGCTAAACACCAAGTTCCATCGGGATTACTTAAGCCAATCGAGATTCCACAATGGAAGTGGAAGAGAATCACCATGGATTTCGTTAGTGGGCTTCCCCTTACGCCTACTAAGAAGGACTCGGTATGGGTAATAGTGGACCGTCTGACCAAGTCCGCGCACTTCATCCCGTTAATGGTTGATTATTCTCTTCAGAAGTTGGCCAAACTATATGTAGCAAAAATTGTGAGGTTGCATGGAGTACCGGTGTTAATCATTTCGGATAGAGACCCAAGGTTTATGTCTTAGTTTTGGGGAGCACTTCATCAAGCTTTAGGTACTAAGTTAGACTTTGCTACGGCTTTTCATCCACAATCAAATGGGCAGTCTGAACGGGTTATACAAGTGTTGGAGGATATGTTGAGAGGCTGTGTGATGGATTTCTGAGGAAGTTGGGAAGACTAGTTGCCTTTAGCAGAGTTCGCCTACAACAACAGCTATCAGGCTAGCATTCGGATGGCACCATATGAAGCATTATATGGTCGGAAGTGTCGAACTCCTACTTGTTGGACTGAGTTAGGAGAACGTCGAGTTTTGGGTCTAGAGTTAGTGGCAGAAACTGAAGAGAAGGTTGAAACAATTCGAGCACGATTAAAGGAAGCCTCTAACAGGCAGAAGTCGTACGCAGACCTTAAACGGAAGGAAATAGAGTTTGAAGTGGGAGACCAAGTGTTTCTGAAAGTCTCGCCTTGGAAGAAGGTGATGAGGTTTGGTCGAAAAGGAAGTTAAGCCCAAGGTTTATAAGGCCTGTCGAGTCTTTGAAGCGAATTGGACCAGTGGCATACCAGTTAGAGTTGCCACCAGAGTTACAGCAAATGCACGACGTATTCCATGTATCCATGCTACGTCACTAACGATCGGATCCATCTCATGTGGTACCTGTTGAAGAAGTGGAGTTAAGGCCAGACTTATCCTATGAGGAAAAGCCGATTCAGATATTGGAACGTGATGTAAAAGTGTTACAAAGGAAGTCAGTTCCTCTAGTCAAATTGTTATGGCGCAACCATGGATCAGAGGAAGCTTCGTGGGAACCAGAAAAGGCAATGCGACAGTAATACCCTCAATTATTTTAGCTAGGAAATTTCGAGGACGAAATTATTTTACGGGGGTAGAACAGTAACATCCTAAAAAGGGCCTATGCATTTTCGGTTTAATTGTACGAAATGACATGTCTTATGTGTTATGAAAGTATTTTGAACATTTTTTGGAAACCTGGAAATGTATGGAAATGTTAAGTTTAAAGTGAACATTTTTGGAAACCTAGAAATGTATGGAAATGTTAAGTTTTAAATGAACATTTTTGGAAACCTGGAAATGTAAGGAAATGATTTAGAAATGATTCAAAAGAGGAAAGTGAACATTTCTGGAAACTTGGAAATGTAAGGAAATGTCAAGTTTAAAGAGGGAAACGAAAATTTTTGGAAACTTGGAAATGTAAGGAAATGACTTAGAAAATGTCGAGTTTTAAAGTTTAAAAGAGGAAACTGAGGCAAGGTGGCCTTAAGAGAAAATGTATGTGAAATTTGACACACAAACAGGCTTGGAAAAGTGGCCTGGAGATGCCACTTAGGGCTTCTGGAAATGGCGCCTCATACAAGGGTATTGGGCCTGAGTTCGAGTCACATGAAAAGCAAATAAAAGAAATTTTTATTTTGCTTCCAGAAGCAGAGAGGTGGACGGCACAAGGCTTCTAAAAGAGGAGTTTTATTCCCTTTCGGCTAATAAGGGGATAAATAAAGGATTGATTTTAGATTATTTTCAAGAGATAAATAAGGATTATTCTTTAATTTTTAAATTAAGGAGATAAAGTTATCAAAATAAGGAAGAGTGGTGGCTAAGTAAGGGACTCTAGCCTAGTAATTTCGGCTAAGAAAGGAAGAGTAAGGTTAGTTTTCATTCATTCTTTTCTCTTCAAGAAAGCCTCTGCTGAAATTCTCTAAAGTTTCTCCTCTTCTCTCTGCCGAAACTCTCTAGCAACCATCCTTCTCTTCTCTTTCATTTGCTAAGCCGAATTTATAGTCCACCATTGCCAAAATTCTCAAGTTTTCTTTTCTTTATTTTTGTGGAAACCTAATACTCCAAGAAAACCTCTAGCAGATTTCTTCAAAAGGGAATTTCGGGATTTAGGTGGTGTTGACTACAAGGAAGGCTATTTCGGGATTTAAGGTAAGCTATAAAGTGATATTCAGCCATAGGCCATTAGTATGATTTCAAGTTAGACTAAAATCTAACATATGTGTATAGGTATTTCGACAGCATTAAGGAAGCAAGGATCCAATTCGGGATTTAAGATTTGGAAGGTAAATACATAGGTAGGTTCGGCCAAGGCCTGTTTTGATATCTAGATCTATTTCATAATCGTTTAAAAAGCCGAAACTAATTTGATTAAGTGATTCAATGCTTGGCCGAATGCAAGAAGAGTATAGCAGAGATTTCGGGATTTGATTCTTAAGTCGATCAAAGAAGGTAGGTTTTAAGTGTACAAATCCTACTAGGATTTGGTTTTATAGCCGAATAGGCTTTATGCTAACATATTAAGGTTACCGAATATAGGAATTGAGATCTAAAGCAATAGATCGGTTCTTCGGGATTTCAAGGAATTCATTAAGCAAATCAGGTGTGTATCCCACACTAAATTTTAATAAGATATATGGCAATATTTAATATGTGCATGTTTATAAGGATGTGAATATGGCTAAGGTACCGTGTTACGGTACAAAGCACTCAGGTACATTTCCTACTCCTACTAGGATTATGAAATATGTTATATTTAACATGTGAAAAGTGACATGAATGTGAATTTAAGTATGATATGCATAAGATGAACAATATGGGGCATTCGGGCTATATGAAAAAGGGGAAGTGAATGTGGTGACTTCGGTCTCACTATCTGAATGTGGTGACTTTGGTCACATTATCTAAATGTGGTAACTTCGGCTACATTATCTGAATGTGGTGTCTCATGACACAATTATCTGGTGGCTATGCCACGAATTTTATATGGGCGATGAGCACGTCAACTGCAGCGACTGCCTTCGATGGTGTGTAGTGGATGGAGGGTTGACTTAGTAGTCCCCACGGTGTACAGGTTGGTACGGGGATGTGTAGCGGATACTCTTGTTTATTACGTTTTATGAATTTTTCTTTTATCAGATAAAGTTTAAGTAAATTTATTCAAAACAAAGCCCAAACGTTTTGTCACCTACAGTAAAGGATTTTAATAATAGAATAAACTTGTTTTCAACCCAAGCCCAACCCACAAAGAAAAATTTTTCTTTCAAAACACACAAATTTTAAAAGGAACAAACGAACTTTGAACCGGTTTACGTAAGGAACATACCAGATCTGGTCCAGGCTCCTGGGTCGGGTGTGGGGTGTTTCATGCTACACCGCTGCTCAATAACTTAGGGGATCGACTCTATTACATAAGTCGATTCCTAATTTTTATCTCATATCATGACATAAATAAGCAGTTCTTATTTATTGTATCAGCTTAAAACCTCACTAATTGATCTTTACGGTGCTTCCTCTATCAATTATATCTTTATCCATAGAACAAAGTATCTAGGCATATATATTTCTTCATATTTCGACTTCTATGAAGTTTCTTTTTTTGTTACAGCTGATAAAAATCGTTTTTTGGACGATGCAATATGTAGAAAGCCTATTTTTTTCTAGTATTTTATTTACTAGCGTGTTTATTTACTAGCGTATTGACTCTTTCTTTCCTTTTTTATTTCTATAGTGGAGATAGTAAATGCGTAATGACGAGATCACACCATATTATTAAAAGCTTGTGGTAAGAACGGGTTTCGTTCTAGTGCTCAAAAATAATATTCTAAAGCTTTTGTATGCTCTCCATTACTTGTGTGGATAAGGCCTATGTTATATAGTATATAACTTCGATCATAGGGATCAATTTCTAGTCGCATAGCTTCATAATAATTTTGTAAGGCCTCGCATAATTTCCTCTCGGATTGAGCCGACATCAGATTCTGATCGTCATTCGATTCAAAGAATTCTCCGTTCCAAAACCGTACATGAGATTTTCACCTCATACGGCTCCTCCTTTATGTGCATAATGAGAATAATCCATGGAATTAAAAAAAAAGGTCAAAATATTGTCATTATGAACTGAGTGGGGCTAATGTTTTTACAAGAAATCTCTAACCAACCTTCTTGCAAAAGATCTTTTCTTACCATCAAGCATGTTCGTACTAGATAAAAAAGTAAACTCCAACAATTTCTTTTTTCTCAACGCTCTTTAATTTCCAGGAATAAGTCACTTCAACAATCTTTGATGGTTATATGGGTATCCAAAGTATGAACAAGATGGATGTTTGTTGTCCCAACCATTTCTCTTAGTTCCGATCCCGATAAAGAAAGGGAATCATTAATAACAAAGTTTTCGTGTTGTTGATTCCTAGGCATAGTGCTTCTTCCTCTATGCCGCCTATTGGTACTAGTGTAGTAGGGTTGACCCACAATACAGACCCATAGGCGTAACCTTTCACTCAATACTCGAATCAACAATTGAAGCATCTGAGGTTGCATTAATCGGGGATACACAACAGAAGGAATTGCTTTATTTATAAACTTCACCTTCAACAAGCGTAGATTTATTTTTTGTTTTCAATAGCCTTTTTCTATTCTGAATAATGTGTCTTTTCCTAAGACCGAGAGTGGTAAAGTAAATAAAAAAGTAAAGTAAATAATAAATAAAGTAAAATATATAATAATAATCAAATCGCATCATCTCTGTAATAAGTAAATGCCTCTTTTTCTCCCGAAGTTGTCAGAATTATTCGTAATAAGATATTGGCTACAATTGAAAAGGTCTTATCAATAAAATTTCCATTTATCTGCGATCTAGGCATAGGTAGCAATCCATTCTATAACTCTTTTCATTACCCCTTGTGAGAAAATAAAATTATCTCACAAACAAAGGAAGTGTACAGTACAAAATAACATAAAAGTAGACCCATTCAATTTTTTTTAATTCTTCGAGCCCGGAGGCTAAAGAAAAAGTGATAAAAAAAAGTGATGAAAAGTTTTCTATTTTTATAGCAAGTTTTGTAATTAGAATTGATATTGTTCGTACCTATCGAACAATCTAATATGAATAACTCGCTATTCGCTCGGGGTATCGGCCATAATAATTATGTAGGAGAGATGGCCAAATGGTTCAAGGCGTAGCATTGGAATTGCTATGTAGACTCTTGTTTACCAAGGGTTCGAATCCCTCTCTTTCCGCACCTTCACCTAATTCGCCGATGTAACTGACTACAATGTATCAAATCAAATAAGAACATATACTAAAGAATTAGACCCTTCTTTAGTATAGATTCTCTAGTCCCAATTCCCTCTTAATATGGAATACGTAAAATTGCATACAGGGGATGAAAATCTCCTTACGTATCTATCGTACATGAATAGGAGAAAAATCTCCGAATCAAACCCATTCCCCTGTCTTCCTTTACTTAACCTTAACTCGGGGAAAAAGGGGCGAACCCTTGTTTTTTTATTTTAGTTAGGTTTAAGTCTGACGCGAGAATAATATTCTACGACAAGCAATTCATTTATTTTCAAACCAACCCATTTCCTATCTATTATTTGATTGACTAATCCTTTATATTGTAATGTGTGAAAGGTCAAATGTTTTGGTAATTCCTCATTGGTGGATGAATCAAGATAATTTTGAATCAGAGTTCTAGATTTTTGTTCATCCCTCACTGAAATAATATCTAGGGGTTTGCAGCGATAACTTGGTATATCTACTGTATGCCCATTAACTAAAATATGTCTATGGTTAACCAATTGATGGGCTTGAGGAATAGTCGAAGCCACACCCAATCGAAAAAGGATGTTATCCAACCGCAATTCAAGTAATTGTAGTAAAACCTGACCTGTTGACCCTTTGGCTTTTCTGGCAATACGAACGTATTTAAGTAATTGTCGTTCTGTAAGGCCATAATGAAAACGCAATTTTTGTTTTTCTTCTAAACGAATACGGTATATTTTTATGCATTTATATATTTTACCCTTCCCCTCTTTGAAACACTTTGGAAGTGCTCCTGTATCAGTAATGAATCAGAGCACAATGAATCAGAGCATACGGAACCGTCTTCTTTTTTTACATTAGAAAAAAATATATATATATCTGATGAGACTAAGCGATATTTCTATCGATTAATGAAAGAGCCCAATGCAAAAAAATGCATGTTGGGTCTTTGAAATAGGCCGAATCATTTTGATAATAATCGATTCGATCTGTTTTTCTGAGAAGGTCTACGGTTTGAGTCAGTATAGCCCTATATTTTCTAATTTTCTATTTTATTAATTTTAAATATTCATTAAAGTTTTTAAATTAAGAAAAATGAAATGAAAGTAATATTCTTAAAACTAAAGCAAACTAAAACAATAAAGAATATCCAAATACAACTAAAAATAAAAAAGTTGTATCGTTTTTTTCCTAATTATTGTATTCTTTGTTGATTGGAACTGGTCGCTTCCAGTTGCTTGGTTAAAATCATTCCCATAAGCTCAGCTCACGGGAGATCACTCGAGTATAACCACGAAAACAAAAGCGCATTTCAACGGATCGATCGCTCTTTTTTATTCTTATCCAAGAATAAAATAAACAAACCCCATTTTCTTAATTAATCCTCGTGGTAGATTGATTTTAGATTGATTCTATATAAATAGATATAAAATAAAAAATTTCTATTTATTCTAAATCTATAATTTCGAATTAAAAGTTTTTTATTTCTAAAATTCTAATAAATATTAGATATTAGTTAGATATTAGAATTCCTTTTATTTAGAAAAATCCGAAATGAAGTGAAAACGAAAAAGTATTACTTGTTTTGGATTTGTATAGTATTATACTATATATAGTATAAATATATATTTATACTAGTACTATACAAATTTGTACTATATCGAAATGAAATCGAAATAAGTGGAATGTAAATAAAATAGGATTAATTCTGTAACATCCTAAAAATGGGGCTATTTGGGACTGAATTATTTTTCCTATGTTTGAGTTGCTGTGATATTATTTATGGAATGATAAGACTTAATTAAGGGTCTTAAGTTGACTCGGGATAGTAGAAAATTTAATTTGGGAACTTTAAAGACAGGGAGCCTTAGCAAGTAAGGGATACAAGAATAAATAGAGGATTTATTGACATAAAAATCAGCTTGGTAAAGTGGCAAAAGGAGGGCTACTTGGGAGTTACTTGTGACGCCACAAGGGATAAGGGAGAGCCTTGGTTCGAGTCACAAAAATCCCTTTTTTTGTATTTTATTTGGACGGCAATAGGGGGAGATTTTTCTCAGTTTAAACTCTTTTAAATAATGAGGATATTATCAGGATTAAAATGGATTATTAAGAAGATTATTATGGGATTAATTCATAAGAGTTGGCAGAGGAAAAATAGCCTTGTAATTAATTCAAATTAATTTGAATTAATTCAAATATGTGGCTCAGAGTGATTTGGAGAGTTGGCTAGAATTTGAACTCCTTGTTAATAGGAGTGGACGGCAAGCTTAAGGGGGGTGCCGAGTTCCTATAAAAACACCTACCTATCACCTTGTTGTTCTTTTCCCCATCTTTGCAAGTTGCCGAAATTCTCTGCAATTCCATTCATTCTCCCAAAAATCTTCATTGACATCTTTTTCTTCATTCTTTCTTTGGCCGAAACTCCTAATCACACTTCCTTCTCCCCCTCTTTTCACACAAAAGCTGAACCTTGAGAGCAATTGTAATCAACCATAATGAAACCCTATCTTTTATTATTTTTTTCTTCCTCTAGCCGAATCCACTCTTTACCTATTGGCGAAATTCCTTTTCTCCTTATTTGAAGTTGTTTGGCCGAATATCGTAGCAAAGGTGATTCCCTATTAGATTTTCTCCAATCGGTTTGTAAGGAGAGGTAAGTACTTATAGCCGAAACTCTATGGGTTCTCCTCATTGATCTTTGCCAATTTTTCATTAAGGATAAGTGTTGATTTCGGCAGAAAAGGGCTTCTAAACACTTTTGGTAATCAATCTCTGCTAAGTACTCCGGGATCGTGAAGCAGTCGACCCAAGCCCCTAATCTCTAGCATTCGGTTTTGGTAAGTGATGGTAAGATCTATTCTAGTGAGTTATTAGTTAGTAATTAAAAGCTGAAGGCTATTAACATGTAGTTTCCGATTGTAGGAAGTGAAGCAGAATCATATCTCGTGAGTTAGTACTCAAAAGCAAATAGGTAAGTTTTCGGGTTCACAAGGAACCCTTCTCAATTAATTTGGTTTTGGCCGAATAGGCCATAGTGCTAACCTTGTGTATGGCCGAATATAGGGGCAAGGACATTGAGTGTGGCCGATTGGTCTTTTTTTCGGGATTTAGACTATTCAGTGGTAACAGGTGTGTACCTACACACTTATAACAATTAATAAACTGTGCTAAATACATATTGTATGTAAATCTGCTTTATATAGAGACGGATTTAGTACCTTAACGGTATAAGCGAGGATCCCGGTAAGTCTCTGTCAGTATGAGATTGATTATAATGCTTTTGGGAAGCATGGCCTATTTGATACATGTAATAAATGTATGACGGCATGAACTCTATTATAAGCGTTTGATATGGGTGATGAGAGAGAGAGGCGGTGATATTGTGTCAGCGGACACGAGTGTTTTGGTAACACATTGTGACTACGGTCACAGAGGTTTGGTACCTCCGGAGGTTTGGCACCTCATAGCATCTCGCCCCAGTGGCTTAGCACCACGGTGGGTTGGCCCCACGATGATAATCTGGGATTGCGCCGGTGATTTGGTATCACACGATAGGTTGGCCCCATCAACCGATTTGTGTCTTGGACACAGAGGTTTGGCACCTCCGGTGATTTGGCATCACACATCGCGTGACTATATCGTCACGGTGGTTTGGCACCACCAGTGGTTTGGTACCACAACAGGGTAGACAGAGGCGTTTGGTTGGCTAGGTTGGGTACATAACCTTATGCATGTTGATTGTTATAAAGTGTGTATGAAATTGCTTAAACCGGGGGAAGGGTTACATACTGAGTCTTGGTGACTCACCTTCTCCTTTATTTTTTTTCAGGTGACACGTAGATCGCGGATATAGAGCCAGAGGGACTCGAGGTGGCCATGCAGTGGGATTTAAATTTAATAGACTTTGAATTTCGGTTTATTTATTTTTCGGTTGTTGGTTTAATTTTTAATTGGGTTGTAATAAGGCCTCCTAGGATTATGTTATTATTGTTACATGTTTGAATACTTGTTTTAAACTACTTACTTATAAGAACGAGTTCATATGTTTTCCAAAGCAATCGTAAAGGTTTTAAAGTACCATCAGGTACATTTAAAATATACACATTAACTTGACTTAACAAATATTTTCAGAATAAATCTAAATATGGGTTTTATACATCTCAAATGTTCTAACCAAAATAACTATCTTTTACTAAAAAGTTAAATTGGTTTTCAAAGATTTCAAAATGTTTTCTCCGTAGCAAACCAAACCTGGTCATAACGTTTGGGCCGGGTTTGGGTTGTTACAAATTCCAATCAATAAATCTTAAAAGGCAACATGGAAACACAACAAACAAACGAAACTAGACGATTCTATCAAAATGAATTGTTGTTTTGACTAAACAAACAGTTGCGGATGACTTGACAATGAATTCCACGTCGAAGCGACTAATTCGATCTATTTTTCACATTCATAGGAGTTTGTCTATGTTTCTGCTTTATGAATATGATATTTTCTGGGCATTTCTAATAATATCAAGTGCTATTCCTATTTTGGCATTTCTAATTTCTGGAGTTTTAGCCCCGATTAGAAAGGGTCCAGAAAAACTTTCTAGTTATGAATCGGGTATAGAACCAATGGGCGATGCTTGGTTACAATTTAGATACCGTTATTATATGTTTGCTCTAGTTTTTGTTGTTTTTGATGTTGAAACGGTTTTTCTTTATCCATGGGCAATGAGTTTCGATGTATTGGGGGTACCCTTATTCATAGAAGCTTTCATTTTCGTGCTTATTCTAATTGTTGGTTCAGTTTATGCATGGCAAAAAGGAGCATTGGAATGGTCTTAGTTCTTGAATATTCAGATAATAAAAAGAAAGAAAAAAGTCAAAATAATAATAACATTGAGTATGAATTCCATCAAATTTCCCTTACTTGATCGAACAACCCAAAATTCAGTTATTTCAACTACATTAAATGATCTTTCAAATTGGTCAAGACTCTCCAGTTTATGGCCGCTTCTTTATGGTACCAGTTGTTGCTTCATTGATTTTGCTTCATTAATAGGCTCATGCTTCGACTTTGATCATTATGGGCTAGTACCAAGATCGAGTCCTAGACAAAGCGGACCTAATTTTAACAATTTGGAGCAGTAACAATGAAAATGGCGCCCTCTTTAGTGAGATTATATGAACAAATGCGAACCTAAATATGTTATTGCTATGGGCGCGTGTACAATTACAAGAGGATGTTCAAGATCGATTCTTATAGTCTTGTTCGGGGGTTGATAAGCTAATTCCGTGGATGTCTATTTGCCGAGTTGTCCCCTAAACTCGAGGCGATTATAGATGCTATAACAAAACTTCGTAAGAAAATATCTCATGAAATCTATGAAGATCGAATTAGATCTCAACAGGGATTGGTGTTTTACTACCAATAACAAGTTTTGTCTTGTCTGCGCAGACTCATACTCTGAAATTATAATCAAGGATTGATCTATCAACCACCATCTACTTGAGAGATTCCTCTTGAAACATTTTTTAACTACAAGGGTTCACTATCTTCCCACGAATTAGTGAATTAGGTAGGATTTTTTTTTTTACAGAAACAGACAACGAATTAATCTTCATAAATTCGATTTCATCATAAATGCGAAATACTTATCTTATAAAAATGACAAATAAAAAATAAAAGTGCGGGAGAGATAAAAAGATGCAGGGTCGTTTGTCTGTTTGGCTAGTCAAACACGGGCTAGTTCATAGATCTTTGGGCTTCGATTACCAAGAATAGAGACTTTACAAAGAAAGCCTGAGGATTGGCATTCCATTGCTGTTATTTTATATGTATATGGTTACAATTATCTACGTTCCCAATGTGCCTATGATGTAGCACCAAAGTGATCAAGTTAGCTTGAGTGTATATCATCTTACGAGAATAGAGTATGGTGTAGATCAACCGGAAGAGGTATGTATAAAAGTATTTGCTCCAAGGAGTAACCCTAGAATTCCGTCTGCTTTTTGGGTTTGGAAAAGTTCGAATTTTCAAGAACGAGAATATTATGACATGTTGGGAATCTCTTATGAAAATCATCCACGACTGAAACGTATCTTAATGCCCGAAAGTTGGATAGGGTGGCCTTTACGTAAGGGTTACATTGCCCCCAATTTTTATGAAATACAAGACGTTCATTGAATGATAAGAAACTAATTACAACTTCAAATATTCAAGGAATATTTGTACATTCTCTTCTAGCTCAAACAGAGGAATTGAGGTTTCATTCGTATTCTTACGGATAGGCTAATAAATAAAAAGAAATGAAAGACAATACATCATTGAGATTCTCGATTTTTGAAGAGACTTTATTTATTTTATTTCGGACGAGCCGAGACAATAGGATGAACAACAATGGTTCTGTACCGTGAACTTTGTATCGCGCACATCACTTAGATGAACTCTAGAGAGTCGCATAGAAAGGAATAAAGAAATGGAATATGAAAGAGAATACAAAGAAATAAATGAAAGGGGATCGGCTTCTATTTGTCTTCAGAAATGAGATGAGTCTTGGTTATTTCTATCCTTGAACTCCTCTAGACCCGACCTTTTGTTGGGCCTTTCAACCAACTATTTTAATCTTTTAATTAAATATGTATGAAGTATTAACATTCTTTTTGAATGTGACAAGCCGCAGTGTGAACAAATAAAAAAGAAGAGTAAAGATAAGCAAATTTTGTCTTTTACTGCATTATAATAGACACATTATAATAAACTCTTTGCTCATTTTTAAAAAATACAAAATAAAAGAAATAAAGAGAGGGTTTACTCTCAGATACCAAGCTAGATAAGTATGTTTTATGTCGATCCATATCAATTAATTTGTAGAGTAGATACTCATACAAATTAATCATATGCCAAGAACCAGATTTGAACTAGTGACACGAGGATTTTCAGTCCTCTGCTCTACCAACTGAGCTATCCCAACCATTACCGACGCATTATCCTCATAATACTAGATGACTTGGGTCTATGTCAATTAAAAATGAAAACAAAAAAAACGAAAAAGTATTAAATTAAAAGTCTCGAACAGGAATTTCTTGGATCTTCAAAAGGAAGACTTTGTATATTTCCATATGAGTAATCATATGTATTATGATAAGAGAACAAAATCCTACTATGCTAGGATACGCTTGTAAAACTGCAAAGAATAGGATGAATGAGAAACATAAGGAACTTTGAACCACTAACAAAAAAGATAGGATAAAATAAATAGACAGCAAACGGGCTTTTTGGGGTTGGGGGTAGAAGGACTTGAACCCTCACGATTTTTAAAGTCGATGGATTTTCCTCTTACTATAAATTTCATTATTGTCGATATTGATATTGACATGTAGAACGGGACTCTATCTTTATTCTCGTCTGATTAATCAGTTTTTCAAAAAATTTATCACACTATGGAGTGAATGATTTGATTAATGACTATTCTATTCCATTCTTTCTTCAACTTGGAATCGATTCACAACAATTCTTTTTATTTTTCCTATTTTCATATAAATAAAAATTTATTTTGCATATAATAGAAATAAAAAAAAACGGGTTCGGTTCGTCTTTTTTGAGATAGTTTTTCATTAGTATACCTATAAAAAAATAGGTATATCTTGCATCCTTTCTAGAGTTTCGATATAAGGATTCCTTTACCAACAGTCAACCCCATTTGTTAGAATAGCTTCCATTGAGTCTCTGCACCTATCCTTTACTTTTTTTATTATTCTCGCTGGCTGAACCTTTGTTCATGTTTATTTTCGTAAAATAATAAAATAATAGGTTTGGCTTAGGATTGCCCATTTTTCATTCCAGGGTTTCTCTGAATTTGAAAGTTATCACTTAGTAGGTTTCCATACCAAGGCTCAATCCAATTAAGTCCGTAGTAGCGTCTACCAATTTCGCCATATATCCCTTTCTTTTGTGTATTGAGATTAGGATCTCATTAGGATGCCCCCCTCCTTCCCCTTTTTCTCCCTCCTTCCCCCCTTCCCCTTCTTTCATTTGTTTATTTTCTTTCATTTATTTATTTGCTTTCTTTTTATGCGAAACCGTTGAATTTAGTAGATATAGATACAGATTCTTATATCGAAAGGTCTTTACCTATTTTCTTGTCTGTTTATCGTCTTTCGTCTCTATCGGAGACCCATATTAATTTTTATTTGGTCCAATCAGAAAATATTTTATCATTTCTGTATTCCCAATTCAATATAGATGGGTATTCCATAACATATATATGTCCCTCTTACTCTCAGTTTTCTCAGGCAATTTGGTGGAATACTCGAACGGTCGATTCTTTTTTTCGTCTTAGCTTCTGTCTTTATGAATGAAAACAAAAGAAAGGAGTCTTTCATTATGATCTGGATTTCATTTATATGGGTTGCATCTTTTTTTCTTTAATTTAATTTTTATTCTTATCCTTTTATTAGACTATCCTATATAACCATAATAAGAATAATATAACTAAAAAAAATAAAATGAAATTAATTATTTTTTTATAATATAATAGCTAGAACTAATTATTTATATTTAATAACTAGAACTAATTATT
>CP106710.1:12297872-12725372 GCA_025503065.1 Gossypium bickii | reverse complement strand
CTTTTTTTTATCTTATTTCTGATATCCAATATATATAAAATTCCAATCTCTATCTTTTATTTTACCCTAAAATAAAAACTTTACAAAAGTTTGGTAAGAGCTTTGTTACTTATTTTTTATATTTTATATATATTTTTAAAAATATAAAAGAAGGTAAAGAAAAGAAAGACCACTAAATCTAAATAAAGGAGCAATAACCACTTTCTTGTTCTAGCAAAAGTGTTGGTATTGCTCCTTTATTTTCGAAAACTCGTATACACTAAAACCAAAGTCTTATCCATTTGTAGATGGAGCTTCAATAGCAGCTAGGTCTAGAGGGAAGTTATGAGCATTACGTTCATGCATAACTTCCATACCAAGGTTAGCACACGGTTAATAATATCGGCCTGTGTATTAATTACACAACCTTGACTATCAACTACGGATTGGTTAAAATTGAAACCGTTTAGGTTGAAAGCCATAGTGCTAATACCTAAAGCGGTGAACCAGATACCTACTACAGGCCAAGCAGCTAAGAAGAAATGTGTAACATCCCGAAATTGGGCCTAGTAGGATTGGGCCCAATGGGCCTTAGGCGTAGTAGCGTTTAAAATTTTTGAGAACGGCATTAATGCAAGTTAGACTTATTAGATAAGTGACTTTGGAAGGTTAGAGGGCTTCTATGAAGTCCCGGGATCAAACTTTAGCTTTGGGGAAATTTTGGTTTTAGGCGATAAAAACCCAGGAAGTTGGCAGGTAGGCTACAAGAATAAAATATGGAGAAAAATGACACAAATGGAGTGTGTGGTGTAGTGGCAAAGTGACGCCACATAAGAGACAAGGGGGTGACGCCGTAAGGAAGGAAGGAGGTCCAAGGTTCAAGTCTTGGCTTTTGCATTTTGGTTTTCTTTTTACTTGGACCTTAGAATTTGGCTATAGATTTATATTTAGTTGTGCATGGTTTAAGACACAAGAGGAGCTTGTGGCCAAGTGGTTAGTGGTGTGGATTATGCTACAGGGGAGCCTAGGTTCGAATCTCATGACAAGTAATGGAGTATTTATTTTGCGAATTGGACGGCAAGAGTTTCAGTTGAATTTAAACTCTACTGACGAAGGGATCCCACATCGGAAAGATACAAAGAAGGATGGTGAAAATGTAGCTATATAAAGAGCATTCTAGGAGGAGAGTTGAGATACCTTGGTGGGCGTTTGGGCACAGGAGTGGTCGCAGCGCAGTTTGACACCAGACTCCTACCAGGTGTGCAACTCTCTCTACTCTAGCTATAGAGCGGCAAATGCCAAAGTGCCGGTCATGGCAATAGTAGCCACACGAGCGTGCGAGCGCACTTGTGGGGCTTCGACGCGATAGTTGAGGCCATCAGTAGTATTCTTGTGGGTTGGGGCTGCTTGGGCCGCGATGGGCCAAAGTGGGCCCAATAGGCCCGTGGGCCCAATAGAATAAATTATATGATGATGTAGTATATAGTGAACTAGACTAGGTGGAACTTATATACGTGGCTAGATTTGTGTTAGGTGGGCCACACGAGCGTGTGGGCCAGAATGGGCCGAAATCAGGTTTTAGGCCCGATAGTCCCAGAAAGACCAGGAAATGGTAGTTGAGTCGCTCGAGGCGTCTTTGGGTCTTGGAAGGCCATTCCAGGTATGAAATTACTGAAATACCCTTAGTGGGTAAATTACCAAAATACCCCTAAAAGGTAAATTACGAAAATGCCCTTGGTAGGTAAAAATTACTGTTATACCCTTTAAAGGTTGATTAGCTTGGTTATATCGTATTTGTTATTCTAATTATGATGGTAATACGTTTCATGCGTTATCTTTGATATATGATTTGCATACTTGTCATACTGCACACATGAATTATTATAACTGATGAACATGGCATGGACATGGGTATGATAAGAGGAGGGGGAAGATATGTTTATTTGTGACTTTGGGTCACCAGTGGTTTGGCACCACCAGTGGTTTGGTACCACAGTTGATATTCATGACTTTGGGTCACCAGAGGTTTGGCACCTCATAGCGACTCGTCCCAGTGGCTTAGCACCACAGTGGGTTGGCCCCACAGTTGATATATCGGGATTGTCGCCAGTGATTTGGTATCACAACGTGGGTTGGCCCCAGACTTGGATTATTGATATTTGTGACTTTGGGTCACTAGAGGTTTGGCACCTCATAGCGACTCGTCCCAGTGGCTTAGCACCACAGTGGGTTGGCCCCACATTTGATAAAACGGGATTGTCGCTAGTGATTTGGTATCACAACGTGGGTTGGCCCCACATATGGATTATTCGTGACTTTGGGTCACCAGTGGTTTGGCACCACAATTATATTGATATTAGTGACTTTGGGTCACCAGTGGTTCGGCACCACCAGTGGTTTGGTACCACACGGGGTAGATTTGGGAGTTTCGGATGGATAAGTTGGATGGGTTGCATGACATGCATATTTGCATATGAATTTGTGTACGAGCATAACATTTTTTGGATGGGGATTGACACACTGAGCCTCGGTGACTCACCCCTTATTAATTTTGCAGGTAATCATTAGATCGCGGATTTGGGAGCCGAGGCAGACTTGTGGTGACCATACAATGTTTTTCTCGTAAACTTGTTCTCTTAGTTAACCTTATTTGTAACTGGGATTTTGTTATGTAATAGGGCCACTTTAACTGTATTTTTGGTATTTTATTTGGTTTAGCCTTAAATATGATTACTGCCTATTATTATCAAATGTTCAATACGGGAATTTCCTAAACCCTTAATAACCGTTTTCCAAAATGTTAACAAAATGATAACAAGCGAATAAATATTTAAAGCTCGAAATTTTTAACAAACCTTGTGATTTCTAAACAACCCTTTTATGTGACATGCCAGATCCGGTCGTAACGTTTAGGCCGGGTTTGGGGTGTTACAATTGTGGTATCAGAGCCCAGTTTTAAAAACTCGACTGTGGATTTTGGGTTCAGAAATGTTTTCAAAGGATGGTTTAGAAAAATATATATCTCTTTTCTGTAAGTATGGCACCCAAGTCTCCGGCATCAAATTCGTAAGTTTCCTTTTTACTATGTTCTATTATATGCTGAATGATTGTATTTACTCTGCGATGTGTGGATGTGATGCTTGAATATATGAATTGTATGTATGTGTGAAAAATATCTGCTTGCTTCGGTGTTAGATAGTTGGTTATGTGAAGGGGTTTCAAGATTTAGTTAGAAAGTATATTAGTTTTATTAACGTCAGAGTGCGCAGCAAGAGAGTAGTGTGGTAGGTTAGGATGTGTGACTGTTAGTTAGTTGGAAATTTCGAGGACTAAATTTCTTTAAGGAGGGTGGATTTGTAACATCCCGAAATTGGGCCTAGTAGGATTGGGCCCAATGGGCCTTAGGTGTAGTAGCGTTTAAAATTTTTGAGAACGGCATTAATGTAAGTTATACTTATTAGATAAGTGATTTTGGAAGGTTAGAGGGCTTCTATGAAGTCCCAGGATCAAACTTTAGCTTTGGGGAAATTTTGGTTTTAGGCGATAAAAACCCTGGAAGTTGGCAGGTAGGCTATAAGAATAAAATATGGAGAAAAATGACACAAGTGGAGTGTGTGGTGTAGTGGCAAAGTGACGCCACATAAGAGACAAGGGGGTGACGCCATAAGGAAGGAAGGAGGTCTAAGGTTCAAGTCTTGGCTTTTGCATTTTGGTTTTCTTTTTACTTGGACCTTAGAATTTGGCTATAGATTTATATTTAGTTGTGCATGGTTTAAGACACAAGAGGAGCTTGTGGCCAAGTGGTTAGTGGCGTGGATTATGCTACAGAGGAGCCTGGGTTTGAATCTCATGACAAGTAATGGAGTATTTATTTTGAGAATTAGAGGGCAAGAGTTTCAGTTGAATTTAAACTCTACTGACGAAGGGATCCCACATCGAAAAGATACAAAGAAGGATGGTGAAGAGCTAGCTATATAAAGAGCATTCCAGGAGGAGAGTTGAGATACCTTGGTGGGCGTTTGGGCACAGGAGTGGTCGCAGCGCGGTTTGACACCAGACTCCTACCAGGTGTGTAACTCTCTCTACTCTAGCTGTAGAGCGGCAAATGCCGAAGTGCCGATCACGGCAATAGTAGCCACACAAGCGTGCGAGCGCACGTCTGGGGCTTCGACGCGATAGTTGAGGCCATCAGTAGTATTCTTGTGGGTTGGGGCTGCTTGGGCCGCGATGGGCCAAAGTGGGCCCAATAGAATAAATTATATGATGATGTAGTATATAGTGAACTAGACTAGGTGGAACTTATATACGTGGCTAGATTTGTGTTAGGTGGGCCACACGAGCGTGTGGGCCCGAATGGGCCGAAATCAAGTTTTAGGCCCAATAGTCCGGTAAAGACCGAAAATGGTAGTTGAGTCGCTCGGGCCGATACTGGGCTTTCAGAAAGGCCATTCTAGGTACGAAATTACTGAAATACCCTTAGTGGGTAAATTACCAAAATACCCCTAAAAGGTAAATTACGAAAATGCCCTTGGTAGGTAAAAATTATTGTTTTACCCTTTAGAGGTTGATTAGCTTGGTTATATCATATTTGTTATTCTGATTGTGATGGTAATACGTTTCATGCGTTATCTTTGATATATGATTTGCATACTTGTCATACTGCATACATGAATTATTATGGCTGATGAACATGGCATGGACATGGGTATGATGAGAGGAGGGGAAGATATGTTTATTTGTGACTTTGGGTCACCGGTGGTTTAGCACCACCCGGTGGTTTGGTACCACGATTGATATTCGTGACTTTGGGTCACCGGAGGTTTGGCACCTCATAGCGACTCGTCCCAGTGGCTTAGCACCACAGTGGGTTGGCCCCACAGTTGATATATCGGGATTGTCGCCAGTGATTTGGTATCACAACGTGGGTTGGCCCCAGACTTGGATTATTGATATTTGTGACTTTGGGTCACTAGAGATTTGGCACCTCATAGCGACTTGTCCCAGTGGCTTAGCACCACAGTGGGTTGGCCCCACATTTGATAAAATGGGATTGTCGCAAGTGATTTGGTATCACAATGTGGGTTGGCCCCACATATGGATTATTCGTGACTTTGGGTCACCAGTGGTTTGGCACCACAATTATATTGATATCAGTGACTTTGGGTCACCAGTGGTTTGGCACCACCAGTGGTTTGGTACCACACGGGGTAGATTTGGGAGTTTCGGATGGATAAGTTGGATGGGTTGCATGATATGCATATTTGCATATGAATTTGTGTACTGAGCTTAACATCTTTTGGATGGGGATTTACACATCGAGTCTCGGTGACTCACCCTTATTAATTTTCTGGTGTAATTGTTAGATCGCGGATTTGGGAGCCGAGGCAGACTTGTGGTGACCATACAATGTTTTTCTCGTAAACTCGTTCTCTTAGTTAAACTTATTTGTAACTAGGATTTTGTTATGTAATAGGGCCACTTTAACTGTATTTTTGGTATTTTATTTGGTTTAGCCTTAAATATGATTACTGCCTATTGTTATCAAATGTTCAATACGGAATTTCCTAAACCCTTAAATAACCGTTTTCCAAAATGTTAACAAAATGATAACAAGCGAATAAATATTTAAAGCTCGAAATTTTTAACAAACGCTGTAGATTTCTAAACAACCCTTTTATGTGACATGCCAGATCCGGTCATAACATTTAGGCCGGGTTTGGGGTGTTACAAAATGTAAAGAACGAGAATTGTTGAAACTAGCATATTGGAAGATCAATCGGCCAAAATAACCATGAGCGACTACGATATTATAAGTTTCTTCCTCTTGACCGAATCTGTAACCTTCATTAGCGATTCATTTTACGTGGTTTCCGATCAAACTAGAGGTTACCAAGGAACCATGCATAGCAGATGAATAGGGAGCCATGAATACACCAGCCTACGCCTAACTTGTGAAACGGATGCATAAGGATGTTGTGTTCAGCTGGAATACAATCATGAAGTTGAAAGTGCGAGAGATTCCTAGGGGTATACGATTAGAAAAACTTCCTTGACCAATTGGATAGATCAAGAAAAAAGCAGAGTAATTGTAACAGAGTGAATATGCAACAGCGATCTAAGGCGCATTCCCAAGCGGAAACTAAGTTCCCACTCACGACCCATGTAACAAGCTACACCAAGTAAGAAGTGTAAAACAATTAACTCATAAGGACCGCCATTGTATAACCATTCATCAATAGATGCCGCTTCCCGGATCGGGTAAAAGTGCAAACCTATAGCTGCAGAAGTAGGAATAATGGCACCGTAAATAATATTGTTTCCATAAAGTAGAGATCTAGAAACAGTTCACGAATACCATCAATATCTACTGGAGGAGCAAAGCAATGAAGGCGATAATAAATACGAAGTTGCGGTCAATAAGGTAGGGATCATCAAAACACCAAACCATCCGATGTAAAAGCGGTTTTCAATGTTTGGTTATCCAATTACTGACGCGCGACCCATAGGCTTTTGCTTTCGCGTCTCTCTAAAATTGCGATCATGGTAAAATCTTGGTTTATTTAATCATCGGGGACTCCCAGCGCACAAATTATCTAGAACTAGATAATTGAAGGCTTGTTATTAAACAGTATAACATGACTTATATATCCGTGTCAACCAATATCAAATAGAAAATATACATCTAGGATCGTATCTAGATTTATCATTTTTTTATTAAGTTAGAAAAAGAAAACATGGGGATTATTGAAATGAAATGTTTGTTTGATTTTGATTGAAAAGGTGTTATTCATAGAATACATTACTCCACTAGAATCCAAGAATTTCGAAATGAAGACTAATAAAATAGTTAAAATAAAAAAAGGCTTTGCAAAACAATCTAGAAAACAATTGATATGGTTTGATTCCTCAACCCCAATTAGGAGTACCCCTAGAGCCCACTTCTTCCCCATACTACGAGTGAAAGGGAAAATGTAAAGACTAGCAGCCCAAGCAATACTTACTATATCCATGTGTATTATGTCCCCTATCTCTATGAATATGAAACAAATATGAAGGAATTAAATTTTTCCATTATTGTTCACTAATAATAGTGGAATTATCAGTGTGAGTCGAAAAGAAAAGGGAATTGTGACACGCCACCGTTGATGAATCACTTCGATAAATCCGCTTATAACAAGCTCTTATATGATTTCGAGTAAAATCGAGAACCATTAAGCACAAGCAAAATGCGCAGTAACACTTTTGGAAGTATCAAAAGAATGTTACTCACATGTATCAATAATAAGACTTATTCTTTCTTTTGGTGTCCCTCATTAAGTAAAAGCCAATTATCTATCCAATCTAATATTAATTGGATGCCTAAACATTCAGAGACTTTCAGCCGTCTGTATACAAAGTATCTTCCAACCCTTCTACAACCATTCATTAGTTAATTAGACACTTCCGTTATCCAATCTAATTCAAGACTCCTCTAGTAGCCACTCTATTAGTAAGGGGGGCTCCCATATCAACATTTACTGATTCCCTTCCACTACTTTAGTTTTTCCTTGAATCCTAGATGTTAGGAGACGTTAGGATTTTGAGTTTTTGTTGATCAAAGCGACACTGGATTTGAACTGGGAATAAGGGATTTGCGGTCCCCGCCTTACCGCTCGGCCATGTCGCCAAAAGGCTACAAACAAAAAAAGGAGAGTATCTCCCTTTTATTTTTCATTTTTAGATCGGATCCATACCTTCAATTGGTTATAGTATCTCAAGACACACAATATCTAAAAACTTTCCCTTTCTTTTCTATTGAAAAAGAAAATGTGGATTCTCAGTTACAAAAGTCAAAATTCAGGACAAATAAATTCGAACCATTAACTATTAACTATTGACTGCAAATTTATGGACGATTCTTCTTCACTTGTCTTTTTCTAATGGTATAAGGAAAAAAAACTGGATACATAACTAACCGGTATTATTTTTTTCAATAATCAATAAAAAAAAACTTTCTGAATTTCAAGTATATTATAATAATATAACAGCAATTATGAGTCTATGTAAACCCCAGAGCATAAGTTGTTACACAGTTATAGTTATCTAATGAGGTATTTTATCTATCTAGATATGATGTCCATATAGATTATCACCTGAATTAGATCCAGTCTTTTTTTGAATCTCTATACGTGCAATTCCCTCGACACCAGAAGATAGTCTCATATTTTTTTGTACATAATTCTTGATACAGTCTCTTATTTTTTTATCTTCTTGTAGACCCTCGGAATACTTTTTCGGTTGTGCAAACCAAAGAGAATGATGACTTTGGGTTGTACCAAGTCTGAAACCAAGTGGATTTATTTTTTGTCCCATAATCCTCCACTACTATATATTAGGATATGTCATATTTGTGTTCTTATTTATCCCTTTTTTAGCCATCCTTTATTAACATTAACAATGAATAACAACGAATGACCATATACAATTGGTGGAAAAAAGAAGCTTTTATTAATATTACTTAATTTTGGCTACAAGAAGGCTTTTTCTTATCCTCATGAATTAGATAATACTATGCTATTTCCTATGCTTATATTGCTTCTATTTACTTTATTTGTTGGAGCTATAGCAATTCCTTTTAATCAAGAAGGAATGCATTTGGATATATTATCAAAATTATTAACTCCATCTATAAATCTTTTACATCAAAATTCAAATGATTTTGAGGATTCGTATCAATTTTTTTAAAAATGCAACTTTTTCAGTGAGTATAGCTTGTTTCGGAATATTTACAGCATTCCTTTAATATAAACCTTTTTATTCATCTTTACAAAATTTAAACTTACTAAATTCATTTGTGAAAAGGGGTCCTCAAAGAATTTTATTGGATAAAATGATATATTTGATATATGATTGGCCATATAATCGTGGTTACATAGATATGTTTTATTCAATATCCTTAACAAAAGGTATAAGAGGATTGGCAGAACTAACTCATTTTTTTGATAGGCGAGTAATCGATGGAATTACAAACGGAGTAGGCATTACAAGTTTTTTTGTGGGAGAAAGTGTAAAATATCTAGGGGGAAGTCACATCTCGTTTTATCTATTATTGTACTTATTTTATGAATTAATTTTTTTTAGTAATTTACTACTTTATTTTATTTTAATTTTACGCAATTTATATATTAATATTAAATTTTAATATTAATAATTATTATCCGACCATAACGACCGAATTGATTATCGTCATGCATAAGGATATTAGATTCCCTGGTATAAAAGATTTTAAAATCATCATTAACCTCCTTTTTCTTTTCTATTTCTCGGATTATTATATGATAATTTTTGAACTTTCCATATACATATATAGAAATAGAAAAGATAGACTAGAACCAGACATCTCTTTTGTCATGTCAATGACAATATAAAAATGGAATTGGGATCTGGATGGAATATAATGAAATAGAGCCACTTTGAGGTTCCCTATGAAATGAGGCATGGAGCAGAGCCACTACAAAGAAGTTAGGGGTTCTGAAGGAAACTACGAGTTCATATTGGTCATGGGTTGAGAGCGGGAATTGAACTCTATGAGATCTAATCTCCGTTGTTCTCTCAAGAGCTCATGCAGAAGAGCTGGTATTGTTGGCGATCGTGGTCGTAGGTTCGAATCCTACTTGAGGAGATTTGATTAATTGCGAATTAAAGAATTGAGAATGTCGAATGAAAGGGTTCGCTTTGATCAGTTAAGAGCGAGTAACCCGTTCCTCGTGTCTTTGTTTCTATTGCATTCTATCTCATCGTATCACATTCTATTCTGCGATATTTGAGAATCACCGTCAATACCTCGGTGTAGGTGTCCGAGATAATCCTTTTGAGTCAAGAGGTACTTCAAACTCTTGTGGTCCGTGTAAACGATCGACCTCTCCCCATACAAGTAGTGTCTCCAAATCTTTAAGGCGAAAACCACAGCGGCCAATTCTAAGTCATGCGTCAGATAATTTACTTCGTGGGGTCTCAACTGTCGAGATGCATACGCCATTACTTTCCCCTCTTGCATCAGCACACATCCCAAACCAGTATGCGACGCATCACAATAGACCATAATTTCCTTCCCTGCCTCAGGTTGAATCAAAACCGGAGCTTCTGTCAGAATCCTTTTTAACTTGTCAAAACTTTCTTGCTGTTTGTCGGACCAAACAAATGGAACCCCTTTTCTTAACAACTTCGATAACGGCGCTGCAATCAAAGAAAAACCTTCCACGAACCTCCTGTAATACCCTACCAGACCCAGAAAACTTCAAATCTCTACTACAGACTTAGGTGATTTCCAATCCAACACTACTTCAATCTTCCGAGGGTCCACCCTAATCCCCTCAGCTGACACTATATGACCTAAGAAAGTTATCTCCTTCAACCAGAACTCGCACTTACTAAATTTTTCGAACAACTACTTCTCCCTTAGAATCTGTAAAATCACACGTAGATGCGCATCATGCTCCTCCTCTGATTTCGAGTACACCAAGATGTCGTCTATAAACACCTCAACGAACCGATCCAAGTACGGCTGAAAAACCTAATTCATCATGTCTATGAACGCTGTCGGCGCGTTAGTCAACCCAAATGGCATTACTAGGAACTTATAGTGCCCATAACGAGTACGAAAAGCCGTCTTATGGATATCTGCCTCCTTTACCTTAAGCTAGTGGTACCCCAACCTCAAATCAATCTTAGAGAAAACTGACGCTCCCTCCAGCTGATCAAATAGGTCGTCTATCCTCGGTAACAGAAACTTGTTCTTAATCGTCAACTTATTCAGTAGACGGTAATCTATACACATCTGCATCGATCCATCCTTCTTCTTAACAAAAAGCACAGGCTCTCCCCAAGGTGATACACTTGGCCGAATAAAACCCCGATCCAACAACTCCTGAATCTGCGCCTTCAGCTCCAGTAACTCCTTTGGCGCTATTCTATAAGGGGCAATAGACATTGGCGCGGTTCCCGGTAGCAGATCTATACCAAACTAGACTTCACGATCTGGAGGCAAACTCGGAAGCTCTTCTGGGAATACATCGATAAATTCCTTCACCGCTTGGACATTCCCTACGGTTGATTCCTTAGCCTCCAATGCACAAACATGCACCACAAACGCCTCATATCCCTTCCTCACCATTTTCTCGACCTTCAAAGTGGATACTACATTGTATAGGTAATTCTTTCTATCACCTATCGTCACCACCTCTTCACCCTCCACAGTCTTCAACACCACGCGCTTTGCTGCACAGTCCAGACTTGCTTGGTACTTCACTAGCCAGTCCATCCCTAAGATCAAATCGAACTCCCCGAATGGCAGTTCCATCAGATTAGCCGGAAACATTACCCCTTGAAGTTCTAGGGGTACATCCTTATACAGTTTGTTTACTTCTACAGAGTGACCTAGAGGGCTAATTACAGTCATCTCCCCAGAAGAAGTCTCGTAAGCTAAGTCCATAGTTCCCACTATACCACTAGCAACATAAGAGTGCGTCGAACCAACATCTATCAAAGCAGTATAAGGCAGTCCAAAAATTAAAAACATACTGGTTACAACATCTGGTGCGTCGCCCTCCTCTCGACGCCTCGCTGCATACACCAACCTAGGCTATCTTGCCTCAGTATTCCCGGCACCTGTGCCTGGTGCTCTACGACCTCGACCAGAACCATTACCTCCCCTGGCCGGACCGTGACCCCTCTATGGTTGCTGGCCATCCCTCCTAAATTGTGTACGTCCTTGACCCTTAGACTGGATCCTAGCTGATCTCTGCGAACAATCCCTTACCCGGTGCCCTATTGACCCGCACTCGAAGCACCCTTTGCTTCCTGTCCAGCACTCTCCAAAATGAGACTTCCTACATCAAGCACACCGTGGCGGCCACTGAGTAGTAGCAGCAGGCTCTGCAGCTTGCCTTGGCCCGCCAACTCTAGCCTTTTTCTGCGCACTCCCGGCGGACCTTGATGACCCAGAACTCTTCTTACTCCAAGGTCTATCCTGATTCTGTCTCACCGACTACTTCACCCCCTCAGCTATCTTGGCCTTCTCCACCAAGACAGCAAATTTTCTTTCCCTCTGCGGGGCAATCAACATCTGCAGCTCATCTCTCAGCCCGTCCTCAAACCTGACACAGCGCTCGTGTTCCGTAGCCACGATACCCTGAGCATAATGACTCAGCCGAAGGAACTCTGCCTCATATTCTGATACCGACTTATTCCCCTGGACCAAATTCAAGAATGCCCTACGCTGTGCATCAATATAACTAGACCCGACGTACTTCCTCTGATAAGCTGCCTTAAAGAAATCCCAAGTGATGTCATCTGCCACCGAACCGTCCCTGACCGTGAGCCACCACTGATAAGACTCATCCTGGAGAAGAGACACTATCCCTTTCAACTTCTCCTCAGCCGTAAAGTCCAAATCATCCATTATACGCTCAGTCGCCTCAAGCCAGTACTCAGCTGTATTGGGAGCCACACCAGAAACACCCTGGAACACCTCTGCTCCATTGGCTCGGAGTCGTTCAGACATAGATTTCCAAACCCCCGTACCCCCACCTGCACCAGGTACTCTCTCTAGAATCCGCAGCATCGCCTATGACACCGCATCGTCACCACCCATCTGATCCTAGAACTTAGTGCCCTCAGCTGGCGACGGTGGTACCTCATTCTCTGACCCATGACCAGACCCTACTGGTTCGGACACAGTCATCCTACCTCTACCACGCCCACGCGTATTACGACCTCGTCCTCAAGTGCTCATGACTAACGTTCTCGCTTTAATCTGATTAATGAATTTTATGCATTAGCTTTCTTCCATTGTTATTACAGCACAATTTTATGAGTAACTTAGGGTTGTTCTCGTAAGTTTATACAATCCTATGGGCTTCAGTCTCTAAAGTGGATTCCTATTACTAGCATCCATTTCACAATTATTTAAACCATGCAATCAACAGTTTAGGGGACTTACCGTTGCGAATTGGTGCCAGAGACTCAGGTGCCATGCTTCCCAAAACATGCATTTTCCTTCACAGTTATTTCTTAAACCCTTTATTAAAAACATTTTGGGCCTCGAGCCCACAGCCGAACTTTTGAACCGGGCTCTGATACCACAATTGTAACACATCAAACCCGGTTAAAACGCTATGACTGAATCTGGTATGTCACAGAAAAGAAAACGTTTTTGAAAACAATTCGTCGTCTCTAATTTAAGGAAAAACTTTTGATTTTTGTGAAAAGCCGAGTTGATTTACGTAAATAGCTAAAAACCATTTCGAAATTAGCTTTAAAGAGATTCAAGTTAATTTGTCAATCTTACAAATTCACTTATTTATCCGAAGGTAGAGTTTTGAAAATGATATTCTGAGTTCGTTAGAGTTTGTGAAAACATTCATTTTTATAGGTTCTTTTTCTTCTCATCATGCTTTAATGTGTAACGCAATCTCAACGGTAACTGACAAAACAAATAAACCCAAAGAAAAATTTACTGACCTTATTACAAAACCAAAAACCGAAATTTAAAGTAAAGTAGGTTCAAAATTAGCCAATAAAGTAAAAAAAACAACTGCTGAGCATGGCCACCTCGAGTCCACCCTGGCTCCATATCTGCGATCTAGGAGTCACCTGAAAATGTTAACAGAAAAGGGTGAGTCACCGAGACTCAGTGTATAAATCCCCATCCCGAAGATATAAGCCCGTACACAGTTCATAAATAAATATGTATGCCATGCAACCCAAACCTAACCATCCGAACTCCTGTACCTACCCCATGTGGTCAAAACCACTGGTCGTCAAAACCACTGGTGACCGGAGTCACAAATAGTATATATATGGTCAACACCACTAGTGACTGGAGTCACAAATAATATGTGTGGGGCCAACCCATATTGTGGTCAAAACCACTAGTGATAATCCCATATCGATATGTGGGGCCAACCCACGGTGGTACCAAACCACTGGGACGAGTCACAAGATAGATATGTGTGGTCAAAACCACTGGTGACCGGAGTCACAAATAGTATATATGTGGTCAACACCACTGGTGGTCAAAACCACTGAGACTTAGTCACAATATTATAGAAAGTGGGGCCAACCCACTGTGTGGTCAAAACCACTGGTGACAGTCTGAAATCATGCTTTCCCCCTCCTCTCATCAACCCATTCTCATAAACATACTATCAATGCCATATACTCATGCAATATTCTCATCAAGATTATTATATCAGGGCATTTACAATTTTAATAGAGCTTTTAACACAACCAATCAAAGTGGACTTATTCGGAGTCCTCGTTTTTACCCGCAGGGGTAACTTATCATTTTCTACCGTTATTCTGGCTTTTGACAATTCACAACATAATATCATATTAACCTATAAGGTGTGTAAGAGTTACACACCTAATTACTCGCAATACGACGCTCTCTACGTCGACGCAGTCGTTAATCGACACTACCGCGATCTGTCTACTCTCTTGTTCCGATGCTGGTCCAGACCCAGGTGGCCAATCGCGAACCGCAGATACAGCCCTCTTCTTGAACTTAGGGGCTGGAGTCACAGATCCAACCCCTCCTAACATTTGGCTGACATTAGGGTCCATAACACATTTGGTCACTAAATTGGATTAACACAGAGAATAACGATGAATGTAGATTTAACCCGAATGAATAGATCCCTTACCTAGTTGATAAATCCCGAAGATTCAGTGTCTTAGACCAAAGCATTACTTGAATACTCAGTCGATTACGCCAAGCCTTCTTTAATCCCCCTCCAATCGGCCAAGATCTACAAGATTAGTCACTACCTTCGGCATTTAACACAGTAGGAAAAGATTGAAAAGCAAGGATACTTACCACAGCAGTAGCAAAATCGATTGAGAGTGGATAGACAACGACGATCTGCCTCTACAAAAACCTAAGAAACGATTATGATAGCTAAGGGAATTCGGCTAAGGAACTACCCACCACTGATGACAAATCCTGATTTTCCTCCTTATAGAAAACGATAGAGGGGAGGGAATAAGGATAGAAAAGATTCGGTCAAAGTGCCAAGACTTACCCAAATGCCGAAAGTGCTCCACTTATGCAAGGAGAAAGATGAGATTGAAGGGAAATCCTTAACAGATGGTATTCGGCCAAAGATTAAAGGAGAAGAGATGAGTAACAAAGGTTTCGGCAAAGGGTGAGGCTCAAAAGGATTCGGCTATGGCTCCAAAAGAAGAGAAAAGAAAGGAATCGAAAGAGAGGGAGGGTGATGGTTTCGGTTCTTGCTAACTCAAATGGAAGAAGAGAAGAAGAATGATACGGTTTTGGGGAGATTCGGTGTTTCAAGGAAGAAGATGAAAACAAAAGTAAAAAGGAAGATAGATATGATGTTTCAAGCTTTTGAAGGAGATAGCAATTGGAACACAACTAATAGATGGTGGGCAAGGTAGATTCGGCTAACCAACAATATAGAAAAGAAAAGGGAGAAAAGCTTAGAAGAGCATTCGGTTTTGGCCAGAAAAAAGAGAAGGAAATGCAAAAATACCAAATGGGAGGGGTTTAATTTTGGCACACATGAAACTAAGAAAAAAGGCTCTAAGTGCTCCCCAACTAGCCGAATTTGCACACGTCACTAGAGCCTACAACCACATTCGGCCACCCCCTTTGACTAGCAACCAAAACCGGTTCCCCTATCCCATGCAGAGTTTAAAATTTGGCCAACTGTAAGCTCCCATGTCCATCTCCTCAATTTTCTCCTGCCCACTCGTTCAAAACTGTTTGAATGCTTCAAACTCCATAAATTTCTCTCCTCCATTCATTTGAATTTGTTGACGCTTTCAATAGTTATCCACTAGAGTCCATCCTGGGTACATCTCCCCCAGGTCCTGATGTCAAAAATAATAAGCAGCAAAGGGATTCTTGCAGCTCGAACCAAGGTCCTCCCATTTACCTGAGGCGTCACTCTCCTTGTGCTTAAGTAGCGCCTCCCTTGCCACTTTACCACTGGAATTCTTGTGCCAGAACTTGCTTCCAATTATACTTAACCCCTAGCTCTATCAGCTCCCCTCTTTCAGAAGCCCAAAACAAAAAAAATTTGCTAAGGCTCTAACCTATCCCTAGCTCACACCTAGGCCCTAAAACACATTAGACTAGCACAATAACCACACTATCTACATGCAACAGATAAAATGCAAAGGCCCCTATTTAAGGATGTTACAATCTCTGTATATCAAATCATAAATGTGGTCTCAACATGTATAATCAAGGCAAGTTCTAGAATAACAGTTCAAAGTTGACACACTCATAATCAATAAGTGAGCATGAAAAATAATATATGCTCTATAAGGTTCAAAATCTCACAAAAATTATGGGTGTTTTGATGTCAACCTCGTAAATTTCAAACTTCAAAGTAATATTCAGATTCAAGTAGACAACCTAAAAAAAATTTTATTCTGAAAAATAGACTTATCATGCTTGATTCTCTAGTATCCTTCAAATTTAATCATCAATGCACAATTATCAATAACTTAATCTAAAACATATCAATAAAAATCATAAATTAGGAAAATTTCATTCTAATCACAATATGAGACACTTTACTTTCGAACAAGGCATAATTCAGGGATTTTCAATTAATACTATAGTTAACCCCCCCACACTTAAGTTGTACATTGCCCTCAATGTACAAAGATAGATAATAGCTAAATAATCATAAAATCATAAGATGGGGAGAGAAGTGAAACTTTCTGAATTTTGGATGAAGTTAATGAAAAGAAACCGGATAGGATTGGAGGTGAATGTGGGGTAACGTCTCAAACCGTTTGAAATTGAATCCTCGAAGTAGCCGTCCTAATTTTATTGAATCATAAGATAAGTCTAAATGGCATGAAGAATAAGAAGAAAATAATAATAAACAAAAAAATTAAAATTAAAAATTAAAAATTAAAAATGAAAATGAAAATGAAAGTAAAAATAAAAGTAAATAATGGAAAATGAAAGAAGAAAGACAATTGGAAAAGAAAAAGGAAGAAGAGGGTTAAATAGAAATTATGAATCTGGTGGTTGCCCCTGCCCTTGTACCTTCTTATGGTGGCCACACGGCCACGGCCACGGCCGTGTGCAAGGTCGTGTGGTATGGAAATCTACACTTTGGTTAGTTTATAGTTAGGTGCTAAAAAGGGAAAAAAAGGAAAAAAAAATAAAAGTAAATAAAAAATTAATGGGGTTAGTGCTCTGGTTACCTCCCGAGAAGCGCTCGTTTAAAGTCTTGAGCTAGACTTACCTGTTGTACGCACAATCATGGTGGTTTGAGGAGGTGGAAATATTTTCTCATGCGATCAACTCGGTTATAGATATAACGTTTAAGTCGAGTAGTGTTTACCTCAAAAGTGTTGAATTTGGGATTGCTTACCTCTACTGTGCCGTATAGGAAGACATTAAGTACCTCAAACGTGATTTCTTCGCTTGCCTTGAGGTCGAAATTGATGATTTGAGGGTCTTCCTTATTCAACAATACCTGATCCTCTATTTTGATATGATTTGTTGTTCCTATCAGCTCGTCTGGGGTTTCCTTCGGTTTCACTTTGTGTGGTTCCGGTTCTTTTTTAAATTGTGTTGTCCACTCTTCTAGTTTGTCGACCCTAAGGCTTTGTTCCTCATATAATTCTTCTTTGTTGGCACGAGGTCCAAGATCTAGCTCAGCTATGTGATTTTGTGATGCTTCCTGTAAAGAAGGTTGAACCAAATAGTTATCAATAGAATTAACGTTCGTACCTTTATTACTTGATGTCCTGGCTGAGTCAAGAGCTTGAGGAGTGATTGTTTCATCGTCTACATAAAGTGTGAGTTAGCCGAATTCTTCCCCAGTGTGGTCTTTCTTTATTGCTTCGGGATATGGCACACGAGGTTGGTACTCTGTAATTACTGGTTTTGGTATATCATGGCACACCTCAATCTTACCTTCACTTACTACAGGTTCTTCCCTTTGGTTTGGTTCGTCTAACCCTTCACTATCGTAAATGGACTGATTTTGCTCTCTCGGGTTAGTTTCAGTATTGCTTAGCAAGCTTCCTTGTGGTAGTTCTGAGATCAGCTTAGCAGGTTGTCCGACTGACTTAGTGACTTACCCAACTTACTTAGTAAGTTCTCCAACTTTGTTCTTGATCTCTTCAATCGATGCTGGTCGATTTTTAAGTGTTGCCTCGGTTTTTTGGAAACGGGAATATGTGGCTGCTGATAAATCGTAAAAGTAACATATTTTAATCCCACATTTAGTATGCTTTTGGATGAATTATCTTTGTTTTATGTAAAAATGTGCTCTTAATCCTTTCTTTTCATGTTTTATACTTAAGGAAAGCACCAGAGGATAAAAAGAACGTGAAATGAGCTTCAATCGGACCAAATTGGGCCAACCCATGAAATTGACACGGCCTGGACTTCAAGCCACACGGCCGTGCCTCAACCATTATCTTGAACACGGCCTTTCCTCGACTTGCACGGCTGTGTCCCCATCGATAAGTCCACACACGGGCTATCCACGACTTACACGGGCGTGTGCCATGGGCATGCCCCTGCCACGGGAGAGAGTAATTTCACTCGGATTTGGATGCTTGAAGGTAAAGAAACACATCCCTAAGTCCACTTAAACGTCCCAAGAGGAAATCTACTTGAATTTGGATACTTAGGAACCAAGTAAAGCATACCAAAGCCTATATAAACAACCCAAGGCAGCTATTCTAAAGGGGGTCGGAGTTTTAGCAGAGTATTTCTGCTAGAGCTTTTGTCGTTTTAGGGAATCACTCGAAGATAGCCAGTTGATCCATCTCAAGAAGCCGAAGTTCTACTCAAGACGGAGGATCTCTCCTTCAATTCCTTCAGGGGGTTTTAGGATTTTTCTTATGTTTTGTGTTATATTTTCTCTTGAGATGTTTTCTTGTTTACTTATGAACTAAACCCCTCAGATACCTGAGGGGGACGAAACCTAGATGAATATTGTTATTTGAGACTTAGTTTGTTCTTAATTATGTTGCTTAATCTAAATCTGATGTGCTTAGGTGGAGGAGGAATAGACTCTGCTTAAGAGAAGATCAAACATAATTAAGCGGAGTTGATTGGGCGCCTAGAGATAGGGTTATGAGATTTTACCGAATTAGAGTGAAACCTAATATATGAATCCACGGATCGATTTACTGCTTCCTTAGGGGGTTATTATAAGCGAACGAGAGTTCCACTAATTAACCTAGGGTTAGACGTTATTCGCCTCGAGAGAGGGTTTAATATAGGTTAGGGAGTCTCACGGATCAAGCTAAGTAAAGAAATCATATGGTTTAGGGTTAAGTAATAATTGAAGTCTAGGTGGATTCTTCCTGAGGGTCTCGTCTTTATCAACTGAGTTTTTCAACAAGTCTTTCCACATTTGCATTCTTTTGTCTTTGCATCTAGTTTAGTGTTTCGTTAGTTTTTAGATTAATACACCAATCATTTCATATTTCAGGCTAAATAATAGAGAGAAAGTGAGTAGTAGTACTTTTAGGTTCCTTTGGGTTCGATAAAATAATCTTGCCTAAGCTATACTATTGTTCGATGGGTGCACTTGCCTCAATCATTGTCATAGTTAGTCTACAGGTTCGATCATTCTTTATAAATATTAAAACTCAACTGTTTGACACGATTAGCTGCCATGAATTTTGTCAGCATCTCTTTAATGTTCAACTCCTCTTCCTGTTGGTGAGGTGGTTGTTGAAAATCTAGAGGAAGTTCCGATTCTTGGCTATTTTGATCATCCCACGAGAAATTGGGATGATACCTCCAACCTGCATTATAAGTGTCATTATAAAAATTATTTTTTAGTCTAGAATAGTTACCCGTATAGTGAGCTTGCTCGTTTTTCATGCCATATCCGTAGGGTGGGTACTCAGGATTCGCCACGCCTCCTGAATCATATTGTATTTCTAGGTGTACCTGCGAGAGACTATTCAAACCATCAATCTTTTTATTCATCATCTCTAACAGATTAGATAACCTGGTGACCACGTCGAGGTTGAAAACACTGGTTGCTTTAGTAGGAATTGTCCCCATGCCTTGCCACTGATAATTATTCAGTGCCATCTTTTCCATAGACTAAAATTTTCTGCCAAAAGCAAAATAGAGGAAAAATTAGAAAAGTAAAAAAAATAAAAAATAATAATGAAAGTAAATTGCAATAAAAAAATGGCTAAAGTAATAAAAATTAAGGTTTCTTAATATTTTAGTTCATCGGCAACGGCGCCAAAAACTTGATCGCTGTGTCGAGTTTTAAATTTATAATGAATGAGAATGATCGAACCTGGAGACTAACTCTGACAACGGTTAAAGGCAAGTGTACCTATTGAACTGTAGTATAGCTCAGGCAAGACCGGATTGTCGAACCCAAAGGAACTAAAAGTACTAATACTAACCTTCTTTTTATTATTTAGCCTAAAATCAATGAAGTTGTTTTAATCTAATCTAAATTAACTACTACTAAGCTAAAGAAGAAAAGACGAAAAGAATAAATTGGGAAATAACTTGAAGAAAAACTCAGCTAATCAAGACGACACCCCCAGGAAGAATCCACCTAGACTTCACTTGTTATCTAACACTGAACCATACGTTTTATTCACTTAGTCTGATCTGTAGGACTCCCTAACGTATATTAAACCCTTTCTCTAGGCGAATAACGTCTAACACTAGGTTAATTAACGGAAATCTCTTTCTCGAATAATAACCCCCTAGAATAGCAGTAAATTGATTTATGGACTCCCATATTAGGTTTCACCCTAACCCGGCAAAATCTCGTCACCCTAATCGATTTAATGAAAATTCGCCATCTTGAGTATAATTCTGGCTTCTTGGGATGGGTCAAGTGGCTATCTTCAAGTGAATCTCACAACTCTAACCTTTCCGGCCTGGCTCCTTGGCCTAGCTTGACATACCGGACAAAAGTCCTGGCAGGAGGCTTCTACCGAACCCCCTCTCAAGTTTCCCCCTTGGGTGTTTATATAAACTTTGTGATGCCTTACTGGCACCTAAGTATCCTAATTTAAGTAGAATTCCTACTAGGGTGTTTGAATAAGCTTTGGAATGTGTTTTTTTGCCTCCAAGTATCCTTTCCCGAATGAAATTGCTCTTTCCAGCGACAGGGACATGCCCATGTCACACGCCCGTGTGAATCGTGGCCAGGCTGTGCTCAGACTTCTTTAATGAGGCACGACCATGTAAATTGAGATCAGGCCATGTTCTAGTAGATGGACATGGCACGGCCGTGTGGGCTTATGTCCAGGTCATGTCGATTTCCTCTTTGGCCCAATTTGGTTCGTTTTAGGCCCATTTCTCGTTCTTTTCATCCTCGAGTGCTTTCCTGAGTATAAGACATGAAAAGAAAGGATTAAGAGCACCTTTTTACATGAATCAAGGGATAAATCATCCAAAAACAAACTAAATGTGGATTAAAATATGTTACTTTTATGGTTTACCAATGATATCTGTACATGGAATTTTATTTGATGGATATGTTTATCCATGCTTATAGATTTGTACACCTTGAGTGTACTATTTGTGTGACATTGATATTTCGAATGATTTAATGAATAAAGTTCTGACATGGAATAATCTGAGTTCGAGACGAATTATTATGAAATTGAACTTGAAATATAAGGATATAATTTGTACATGTTACATGAGTACATGATGTGAAAAGCATATGAATATGAAAATATAATTATTGTTGAGCCCATATATGTTTCTTGATGTTATAGTGGAATGTATAACTAACACAGGTGATGAGGATATGTGATAAACCGTAAAAGTAACATATTTTAATCCCACATTTAGTATGCTTTTGGATGAATTATCCTTGATTTTTGTAAAAAGGTGCTCTTAATCCTTTCTTTTCATGTCTTATACTTAGGAAAGCACCCAAGGATAAAAAGAATGCAAAATGGGCTTAAAACGGACCAAATTGGGCCAACCCACAAAATCGACACGGCCTGGACTTCAAGCCACACGGCCGTGCCTCAACCATTATCTAAAACACAACCTTATCCCGATTTGCATGGCAGTGTCTCAATTGATAAGTCCAAACACGGGCGTGTGCCATGGGCGTGCCCCTGCCACGGGAGAGAGCAATTTCACTCGGATTTGGATGCTTGAAGGCAAAGAAACACATCCCTAAGTCCACTTAAACGTCTCAAGCGGAAGTCTACTTGAATTTGGATACTTAGGAGCCAAGTAAAGCATATCAAATCCTATATAAACAACCCAAGGCAGCTATTCTAAAGGGGGTCAGAGTTTTAGCAGGGTTTTTCTGCCAGAGCTTTTGTCGTTTTAGGGAATCACTCAAAGATAGCCAGTTGATCCATCTTAAGAAGCCGGAGTTCTACTCAAGACGGAGGATCTCTTCTTCAATTCCTTCAGGGGGTTTTTGTATTTTTCTTATGTTTTGTGTTATATTTTCTCTTGAGATGTTTTCTTCTTTATTTATGAACTAAACTCCTCAGATACCTGAGGGGGATGAAACCTAGATGAATATTCTTATTTGATTCCGAATTAATATGATAAGTACTTAGTTTGTTCTTAATTATGTGGCTTAATCCAAATCGGATGTGCTTAGGTGGAGGAGGAATAGACCCTACTTAAGAGTAGATCCAGCATAATTAAGCAGAGTTGATCAAACGCCTAGAGATAGGGTTACGAGATTTTGCCGAATTAGGGTGAAACCTAATATAGGAATCTACGGATCGATTTACTGCTTCCTTAGGCGGTTATTATAAGCGAACAAGAGTTCCACTAATTAACCTAGGGTTAGACGTTATTCGCCTCGAGAGAGGGTTTAATATAGGTTAGGGAGTTTCACGGATCAAGCTAAGTAAAGAAATCATATGGTTTAGGGTTAAGTAATAATTGAAGTCTAGGTGGATTCTTCCTAAGGGTGTCGTCTTTATCAACTGAGTTTTCCAACAAGTCTTTCCAAATTTGCATTCTTTTGTCTTTGCATCTAGTTTAGCGTTTCATTAGTTTTTAGATTAAATAATAGAAAGAAAGTGAGTAGTAGTACTTTTAGGTTCCTTTGGGTTCGATAAAATAATCCTGCCTAAAATATACAATTGTTCGATATGTGCACTTGCCTCAATCGTTGTCATAGTTAGTCTACAGGTTCGATCATTCTTTTTAAATATTAAAACTCGACTATTTGACACGATCAAGTTTTTGGCAACGTTACCGGGGAACATCTAAAATATTAAGAATGTAACACCTCAAACCCGGCCCATAAGCCCTGACCGGATCTGGTATGTCACAGAGTAAAAACGGTTTGAATTATTTCGATTAATCGGTGAAAATCTGAATATATGTTGAGGTTATAAAACGGTGTTTATTAAAAACTCAAATGGGATTTAATTTTATAAACATGGTTGAGTCGAAACCCTTTTCCTTTGAAAACATTTGATCATTTAAATTTTTAAAGCATCAGAGTTATTGTTAACTTGGTAAATTTGGCTACCCGATGATAACATCTTTAAAAACTCGTAAGAATTTCCTATTTAAAAATGTTACTTTTAACCGATTTATTTAACAATTTATAAATTCATTAGTAATATGGTAGAAGTAAAGTAAAAACAACTACTTAAACATCAAAATAACAACTAGCGGCCTTATTACAATCCAAACCAAAACTTAGTGAATAATAAACTTTAACTGTGCTAAATAAAAATTCAAATCCAAAGAACAAGCATGGCCGCCTCGAGTCCTCTCCGGCTTCATCTCCGCGATCTACTCATCTGCAAAATGATATGGGAAGATATGAGTCACCAAGACTCAGTGTATAAATCCCCAACCCGGAAGTGCAAACTCATACACAAAATATTAGTAAGACATGCAAAACATGCAAAACCCATAACCTAGCCATCCATACTCCTTTACTACCCCGTGTGGTCAAAACCACTGGTGACCGGAGTCACAAATCAAGTGATGGGGCCAACCCATCGTGTGGTGAAAACCACTGATGACCATAGGTCACAATTATCAATATGTGGTCAAAACCACTAGTGGTACCAAACCACTGGGACTTAGTCACAAATTATATCAACGGTGTGGTCAAAACCACTGGTGACCGAAGTCACAATTAAACTGATGGGGCCAACCCATCTTGTAGTCAAAACCACCGGTGACAGTCCATAGAGATCATCCCCCTCCTCTCATCAATCCCCCCATCATCATGCTCACATAACAAGTATCATAATCCCATATATCATGCATTTAAAAATATAGCATAGCATTTAACAGCATATGATGGCATACACAAACATACATCGTAGATCATGTAATAGGGGACTTACCCTGAATCCAAGCTTATGCCCACAAGGCAAAGTTACTACATGAGAGGTTATACAGCAACATAATAAACAGTCTATGCTAATAAAGTGTGTAAGAGTTTACACACCTGTTTAACTGAAGATCTAAGGAGAAATCCCGAATCTACACGATATCACAAAATCCCGAAACGTATTCCCGTATTGCTCCTACATTCGGCCACTATAGGTTAGTATCAAAAACCTTATTCAGTTAAACTATCAATCCCGAAGGATTAATCGCACCTGAAATATGGCCTTGGGCCGAAACTTTATTATCACTTACCAAAGCAAATTGAAATCCCGAAATTGCCACTTGTGCCTTGAGTAGTCGAGATCCTACACACCATATGTCAGATTCGACTTTAATACATAAATCCATATTCAAAGCCCTTGGCCGAAACTACATGTCACCTTACCTTGAAGAAGCGAAATCTGAAAGACACCTTCAAAGCCCCTTAGCGTCGGCTACACACAAAAGATACACTATTAAGATCCCACACATATTCGGCCAACCTTTCCAAGGCCTATTCCTAAGCTTTCGGTATAACACAAAGGAAAAGAAGAGAAACCGAATGCTAAAGAGAGACACTTACCAACCTTTGCAATCGACAGCACCTTCTTTTGGGGATTCGGCCTATGCCATATATGGTAAGGGCTATTCGGCTAGCAACAAATGGAAGATGAAATTTTGAGTAGAAAGGGGTGGTAGGTTTGGCCAAGTAGAAGCAAAAGAAGAAAGGAATTTTGAAGAATTTTGGGCAATGTGGCTAGAGAGAATTCGGCCAGCAACAAAATTGGAGAGAAAAAGAAAAGCAATTTAGATGAATTTCGGCACCTTCCTAATGTGATGAAACTTACCTTTTAATTAACACCCCTTTGAAATAAAATAAAACAATGTTTATCCTTTGTCCCATCACTTAGCCACCTCTTCAAATAAAAATAAAATAGTAATTACCCCACACTTCTAGCCGAATTCAACAACAACCCATCCACTTAATCTAATTTAAAAAATAATATCTATCTACTATCCTATCTATTAATCACCTCTTCAAAAAGATAAACAAAATAAAATAATAATCCTCCACTCTTCTAGCCGAATTAAAAAGCAGAAACCTCAATCTTATCCTCATCCAATTGAGAGCCCATGTGCAGACCAACTTCTTCTCTCCTTGACTCCAAAAATAAAAGTAAAAACCAACCATTTTGCTGCCCCCAGGTCTCGAACATGGGACCTCACTTCCACAGCCACATATAGCGCCCCTAGCCACTCGGCCAAGGCGTTTTCTTATGCCCTAAACTCACCACGAATTCTTTTAAGAGCTCCCTCGTTAGTTCCCCTTTCTTTTAACGCCAAAAGCCAAAATAAAAACACCCTTTGCTTCCAGCGTGACTCAAACTTGAGTCCATTCGCCAAGACCCTTAAGTGGCGCCCCAAGCCACTCCACCAAACCGACTTTCATGCCCTTAAACCCCACCATTTATTTTTAAGGCCTTCCTAGCCGAACACCCCATACATAACGCAAAAATAAAAGCCCCAAGCGCAATTTTGGCAGCTCGAACCCCTGCTTTGCCGCACCCTTCTAGCTCCCTAGGTAGCGTCCCAACCACTCTACCAGCTGCTTCCTTGTGTCATGTTTCACACCAATAATTTTTAAAGCCTCCTCACTTAGCTTTTCCTTCTCAAGTGCTAAAAAGAAATTTTTAATCCTAAGTCAGACCTAGCCCGAGGTTATGACTAGACCCTAGGTCATAGCATACATAATTTTTTTTCCCCAAGCAAGCACATGAAAAATAATTTAATTCCAAACAACCCCTAGTTCAGGATGTTACAAAGAAAGTTCTATTTCTATTACTTTAGCCATTATTTTATTTTTAATTGTTTTTATTTTTATTTTTATTTTTATTTTTACTAAATTTCTTTCTTTCTTCTCCTAGCAGGTACCTCTAGTCTATGACTAAAAGGAACCCGAGAGGACCTTTAGCATACGAAAGTGACATTGAAGCTATCACTCGCAGGAATCGCAAAGAAACTAGACGAGCCCTAGACTACCAAAGAGAAGAACAACAAGATAGATCCAATCCTACTGAAGGGATGGACAAAAACAATCCACCGCCAAATGTGCAAGAACAAGATGCTCCGCGTACTATGTATGATTATGCTAAACCTAATTTGACAGGAGCAGAATCTAGTATTGTTAGGCCTACTATAGCTACTAATAATTTTGAATTAAAGCCTAACATAATATAAATGATTCAACAGTTTGTTCAATTTGATGGTTTGCAGGATGAAGATCCAAATACTCATATAGCTAATTTCTTAGAGTTCTGTGATACCTTCAAAATAAATGGCATTTCTAATGATGCCATACGTCTTTGGTTATTTCCCTTTTCATTAAGGAATAAAGCAAAGCAGTGGTTGAACTCATTACCACGAGGGTCAATCACTACATGGGATCAAATGACCGAAAAATTTCTTTTAAAATATTTTCCACCGGCCAAAACGACCAAATTTAGGAATGACATATCTTCTTTTGTGCAGAATGACGCAGAAACATTATACGATGCATGGGAAAGATACAAGGATCTCCTAAGAAGATGTCCACACCACGGATTACCTTTGTGGCTTCAAGTCCAAACTTTTTAGAACTGTGTGAATTCTTCAACGAGGCAAATGATTGATTCATCAGCCTGTGGAACTTTGAATAACAAAACTCCTAAAGCGGCTTACGATTTTTCTGAAGAGATGTCATTGAACACCTATCAATGGCAAATTACAAGGGCCAAACCGACAAAACCAGCCGGAGTTTTTAACATAGACGCAGTATCAATGCTGTCAGTACAAGTGGAGATGATGAATAAAAAACTTGATAATTTATGTTCTTCGCAGGTACAACCAGTAATGCAATGCGAAGCGAGTGGGAATGTGGCGAATCCTGAGTACCCACCCTACCAACTGGGCACTGAAAATGAACAGACAAACTATGTAGGTAACAATTTCTGATCTCATAATCCTTATAGTAACACTTATAACGCAGGTTGGAGGAACCACCCAAATTTTTTGTGGGGAGGACAAGGAAATCAAGGAAATCAAAGGCAGCAACTTCCTCCGAATTACCAAAATCAGCCCTATCCACAGGAAAATAAATCAAACCTTGAAGAGATGCTGACAAAATTCATGGCAGCTACAGATTCTCGTTTCCAAAAGACTGAAGCAACGCTCAGCGAACAACAAAAATTGATCAAGGGGATCTAGAATCAAGTGAGAGGACTTACACAGACATTCAGAGAACTTACTAGGTCAGTGGGACAGCTCACAAAGCTGATCTCTGAACGTCAACAAGGACGTCTACCAATCGACACAGAAATAAACCCAAAAGAACAGATCCAAGCCATCACAACTCAAGAGGGTACAAAGGTAGACAATCCCACCTCAGCACAAGGAACCAAGGAAGAAAAAGGTAAAATAGAGGTAGCACAAGAAAAGAAAAAACCGATAATCAAAGAGTACCAACCTCGCATACCTTATCCCGAAGCCTTGAAAAGAGACAATTCAGAAGAACAGTTCGGTAAGTTTCTTAAACTTTTAAAGAAATTACATATTAACTTACCTCTTCTTGAACCTCTTTTCTAGATGCCAGACTCGAGGAAATTTTTAAGACAGCTCTTGACAAACAAGCGCAAAATAGACGAAGAGCACCATGTGAAATTGAACACAGCATGCTCAGCAATGTTACAGAATAAACTACCGTAGAAATAAAAAGATCCAGGGAGTTTTACGATTCCTTGTTTAATTGGTAGTTTAACTATTGATAATGCTTTAGCTGATTTAGGGGCAAGTATAAATGTCATGCCTTATACATTGTTTAAACAACTAGGTCTAGGGAAGCCCAAACAAACTAGGATGAGTATTTAATTAGCTGATAAAACTGTTAGAATTCCTAGGGGCATTATCGAAGATGTTCTCGTAAAAATTGATAAATTTGTTTTCCCAGTAGATTTTATTGTTTTAGACATGGATGAGGATAATTCAATCCCTTTAATTCTAGGAAGGCCTTTTCTAGCAACTGCCAAGACGAAAATTGATGTTGCCATAGGTGAACTCATACCTTGTGTAGGAGATGAATCGATCAATCTTCAAGCCCTCGACTCAGTCAGAACAATAGATAATGAAGGTAAGAAAGTCATTCCAATAGATAATCAAATTATTCAACCTTCAATGCAGGAAACACCACAAAACTACAAGCCTGAGCCGAAACATAGACCTCATGACAATAAGGAAGAAGTACACAATGAACATAGCTTTAAGATCGATGAACTAGAGAAATGGAAGACACAGGTCAAAGACGAGCCAAATCCACACGAAGTAAAACCAAAGGAGCCACCAAAAGAGCTCATAGGAACATCTAATCACTTCAAAATAGGAGACCAGGTGCTGTTAGACAAAGTAGATTCGCATATCATTACAACAAACCTAAAGACAAAGGGAGAAATCCTTTTTAAGGTACACAATATCTTTCCACACGAAACAGTCGAGGTAAGCAGTCCAACATTTGGCACTTTTAAGGTAAACGCTTCTCGGCTTACACTTTATCAGGAAAATAGAACTGTAAGCATGAGGGATGATATTCAAACCTTTAAGCCTCCCTAATTTAAATACAAGGAAAAGTCTAGCTTAAGACTATAAATGAGTGCTTCTCGGGAGGTAACCCGAGCACTAACACTAATTACTTTTAAATTTATTTTCAGTTTCTTTTTTTTCTCTTCTTCTTTTTTGAAAATTTAGTTTTAAACTAACACAAAAGTGCAGATTCCTGGACAACACGGCCTTACACACGGCTGTGGCCGTGGCCGTGTGGACCACAAGAATCCCCGTGCTGACATAGCAGAGGCCTTGCGAATCAAAATCCCACCTAATTTTTAACATCACAGATCTTACCACTCCCCCACGGGCACTGACAAGTCGGCACGGCCGTGCCCCATGACTGTGCTTAGCTACTGACTTATCGAGCACAGGCACAACACACCCGTGCAACACAACCGTGCCCACAAGCACACTCTATAGCACGGTCGTGCGAAGAGGCCGTGCAAATCGAACACTCTAGGCACACGGGCGTGGGAGCATGCCAGATTTGAATTCCTATTTAAAACCCACAGCCCTTCCCACTTCTCCCTACCTCCCATCTTATTTCTTCCTTCCATTTCTTTCAAATTTTCCTTTCTTCCTTTAGAAAATAGTGTCCAAACTCTTGAGCTATAATAACATCATGTCAAAGAGGCAGAAGAAGCTAAGCATAAGCTCCTCAACAAAGATCAACCAACATGAGTTCATGCCGGCAGCTTCCTCTCAATACCAAGCATGATAAGTATTATTCTTAAACTTCAAAGCATTATTCTTAAAACCCTAAATTTAGTCTTGTTTTTAAGTATTTTTCTCATATTACTAGTTAGGATGAAATTTCTGATGATTTATGATTTGTATTGATGTGTTCTAGAGTAAGTCATTGATAATTGTGCATTGATCATTAAATTTGAAGAACACTAGAGAATCAAGCATGATAAGTCTACTTTCTAAAAATTAAAATTGATAGGTTGTTGACCTGAATTTGAGTAATACTTTGAAGTTTGAAATTTACAGGGATTGATGTCAAAAACACCCATAATTTTTGTGAGATTTTGAGCCTTATAGAGCATATATTCTTTTTCATGCTCTTTTTTTTATTATGAGTGTGTCAACTATGAACTGTTATTCTAGAACTTGCCTCGTTTATATAAGTTAAGACCACACATTTGATTTGATATACAGAGATGATAAAGGCACCTAGGATTTAACCCACTTACTCCACAAAAAGCCTACCTTCACAATTAACCCCTAGTGAACCCCTTTGAAACCTAACAACCCTTTATTGACTCACCCACTAATATTAAACCAAAAACCCCTTTGTATTTGTTATCACCATTTTTTGACTGCCTTTTTTGTCGAGATTTGATCTTGAGCAGTTACCTAACTATGTTTTATATTCCTGTTATTAAAATTATTTATTATCATTATAGTTTATTCTTAAAAAAGAAAAAAAATCGAAGTATATTCAGCATTAGTTCTATGTTCTATGAGCTTATATGTTTAAATTTCACTTATTGAAGAATAAGCTCGTATTATTAGTATTACCAATTGATGTAATTATTTCCAGTTCCTTTTTCTAGTTAGGTAATTTGTAAAAAATCAATCTCGATTCTAACCTTCTAATTCAGCCTTTATCCACACCTTTAAACCTAGCTCCGTTACAACCCTATTAAAGACCTTTTGATTTGTGTATCATCTCATATTACAGTGGTGGAGATTTGATTTTCAGGCAAGCCTATGGGATTAACTTTTCAGGTTCGACTTTTGAGTGCTTATTTTTGAACCTTAAACACTTTGAGTGATTTGAGTGAATCTTTTGTGAGGATGTCAATCCTTGTCGGTTTTGAATTAAAAGTAATTATTTAGATAAGGGGAGACACCTATGTTTTCGTGCTACAAAGGTATGACTTATCTTGATTGAATCTTTAGGACTCTTTGAATTCAATTATCCATGTATAAATTACCTATGAATTATGATGAGACATTGTCGATAGGAATTATGAATTGTGGAAAGTTCGTTTTAATTGTAAGTTAAGAATTTTGCTTGAGGACAAGCAAAAGCTTAAGTGTGGGGGTATTTGATAAACCGTAAAAGTAACATATTTTAATCCCACATTTGGTATGCTTTTGGATGAATTATCCTTGATTTTTGTAAAAAGGTGCTCTTAATCTTTTCTTTTCCTGTCTTATACTTAGGAAAGCACCCAAGGATAAAAAGAACGCGAAATGGGCTTAAAACGGACCAAATTGGGCCAACCCACGAAATCGACACAGCCTGGACTTCAAGCCACATGGTCGTGCCTTAACCATTATCTAGAACATGGCCTTATCCCGATTTGCATGGCCGTGTCTCAATCGATAAGTCCAAACACAGCCTAGCCACGACTTATATGGGCGCGTGCCATGGGCGTGCCCTTGCCACGGGAGAGAGCAATTTCACTCGGATTTGGATGCTTGAAGGCAAAGAAACACATCCCTAAGTCCACTTAAACGTCCCAAGAGGAAATCTACTTGAATTTGGATACTTAGGAGCCAAGTAAAGCATATCAAAGCCTATATAAACAACCTAAGGTAGCTATTTTAAAGGAGGTCAGAGTTTTAGCAAAGTTTTTCTACCAGAGCTTTTGTCGTTTCAGGGAATCACTCAAAGATAGCCAGTTGATCCATCTCAAGAAGTCGGAGTTCTACTCAAGACGGAGGATCTCTCCTTCAATTCCTTCAGGGGGTTTTAGGATTTTTCTTATGTTTTGTGTTATATTTTCTCTTGAGATGTTTTCTTCTTATGAACTAAACCTCAGATACCTGAGGGGGATGAAACCTAGATGAATATTGTTATTTGATTTCGAATTAATATGGTAAGTACTTAGTTTGTTCTTAATTATGTGGCTTAATCCAAATCTGATGTGCTTAGGTAGTGGAGGAATAGACCCTACTTAAGAGTAGTCCAGCATAATTAAGCGGAGTTGATCGAACGCCTAGAGATAGGGTTACGAGATTTTGCCGGATTAGGGTGAAACCTAATATAGGAATCCACGGATCGATTTACTGCTTCCTTAGGCGGTTATTATAGGCGAACAAGAGTTCCACTAATTAACCTAGGGTTAGACGTTATTTGCCTCGAGAGAGGGTTTAATATAGGCTAGGGAGTCTCACGGATCAAGCTAAGTAAAGAAATCACATGGTTTAGGGTTAAGTAATAATTGAAGTCTGTAACATCCTGGAAAGGGCCTATGCATTTCCGGTTTAATTGTATGAAATGACAAGTCTTAAGTATTATGAATAAATTTTTGATATTTTTGGAAACTCATAAATGTATGAAAATGATTGGAAATGAATATTTTTGAAAACCTGGAAATGCATTAGGACATGAACATTTTAGGAAACTAAGAAATGAAAATGGAAATGATCCAAAAAATGGAAAGTATACATTTTAGGAAACTTGGAAATGTAAGAAAATGGCAACTAAACAGAGCCGATCGAAAATTTTAGGAAACTTGGAAATGACCCTAAAATTATGAGTTTTAAAGTTTAAAATGGGAGATTAAGGCAAGAGGGCCTTAAAAGAAAAAGTTGGTAAAATTTGACACACAAATGGGCTAGGAAAAGTGGCCTGAAGATGGCACTTAGGGCCTATGGAAATGGCGCCATGTGCAAAAGGCATGGGCCTGGGTTCGAGTCACAAGGGAAGCAAATAGATGAAGTTTTATTTTTGCTTCCTAGACTAAGGGGTGGACGGCACATGTGTTTAAAAAGAGAGGTGTTTTATTTCCATTAATATTGCTTAATAAGGTGATAAATAAAAGCTTTTTAATTTGGATTATTTAGAAGAGATAATAAGGATTTTTCTCTATTTTATTTTAAATAAAATAGATGATATTATCACAAGGAAGAGTGGTGGCCAAGTCAAGGACTCTTGGCCCGATAATTTCGGCTAAAGAAGGAGAACTAAAGGCTATTCTCTCATCTTTTCTAAGCTCACGAAATTCCCTAAGCAAACTCTCTCTCTCACAAATTTCTTCTCCCCTTTTCTTCTTCTCTTTTCTTCATCTGTCAAGACAAAACCTCTTCTCTGTCTAAGTATACAATAGTCGAATCCCTGAGAGACTAAGCAGGGAAGCAGTCGACTAAGCATTAAGGGTAAGGTTATCAATATTCAAGTTCTTTTCCTTCCTATTTGATAAAAGAGAAAGACTAATCCTACTGTTGTATGGTGGCCGAATCTACAAGGGGTCTATCAGGTTTCTACAACTGTTGAATAGAAGGATGAAGGATCTAAGGGTTTTCGACAGACATACAAGACAAGGAATATTTTCGGGAACTCAAGGATTTAAGGTAAGAAACCTGTATAATCGGCCAAAGGCCATATTCTATGTGTTAGAGTTAGATTAAATCTAACATATGATTGTAGGATTTTCGACAAACATCAAGGAAGCAATGATCTATTCTAGGATCTGTAAAATCATCCAATTCAGCAACAAGGTAAGTAATACAAATCCTACTAGGATTTGGTTTTTAAGCCAAATAGGTTTGTTAATATATTTTAATGATTGGCCGAATATAGGAGTGAAAGATCTAGATCGGTAGATCGTTCTTCGGGATTTCAAGGAACCTATTAAGCGAATCAGGTGTGTACTTACACTAACTTTCGATATATCATATGGCAATTATTTTAATATATGAATATGTATAAGAATGTGAATGTGGCTAAGTACCACAAATGTGGTAAAAGTACCTGTGCACGCGTTTCCTACTTACGATAGGATTACGAATATGATATATTTTGAACATGTGAATAGTAACATGAATGAGAAATAAGTATGTTATGCATGATATAATAATATTTGGGGCATTTCGGGATATATGTAAAAGGGAAGAAGGTGTTGACTTCGGTCTCACCAGCGGAATATGGTGACTACAAATCACATAATATGAATATGGTAACTCGGTTACATTATCTCGAATTTGGTAACCGGTTACATTATTCGAATATGGTGTCTAATGACACAAATTATATGGGCGATGAGCACGTCGATCGCAAATGATCGCTTCGATGGTGTGTAGCGGATGGAGGGTCGACTTAGTAGTCCCCACGATGTGTGGGCGGCAGTACGGGTGGTGTGTAGCGGATGGACAAATAGGCTTGGGTTTGGGTTGCATCATTTGATTCGAATATGTACTTGATATGAATATGTATGCCCGATCTGTTGATTGTTAGTTTTGTGTACACATTGAATGTAGACTCACCCCTTGTGGGACTATTTTTCGTGTGATGAGCGAAGAATGGCCGGGTGGCAGGAGTCGAAGGTGGCTATGCGGGGAGAAAAATAAACGATTTGGACTTTATTTTTGCTAAGTACTTTTCATTTTAATTTTGGAAATTATTTGATGTAATAAGGCCATAAGGCCCAAGTTTGATTGCTTCATTTCTGTTTAAATTTTATTATTATGTTACGAATTACTTTAAAATTAATGATTGTTTAAAAACATATTTCTTAAATAAACCTTAGATTGTTTTTTTTTTGTCACTTTAAATAATTGTTCTTTTAAAATTAAGTAAACGGGTTTCCAACCTAAGCCCAACCCAAAACCAATATCTTTCGAAAAATACACAAATTATCTCTAAGTAATAAAGAACTTCAAAACCGTTTTTCTTAAGGAACATACCAGATCCGGTTCAGGCTCGTGGGCTGGGTGTGGGGTGTTTCAAAGTCTAAGTGGATTCTTCCTGAGGGTGTCGTCTTTATCAAATGAGTTTTCCAACAAGTCTTTCCAAATTTGCATTCTTTTGTCTTTGCATCTAGTTTAGCGTTTCATTAGTTTTTAGATTAATACACCAATCACTCCATATTTCAGGCTAAATAATAGAAAGAAAGTGAGTAGTAGTACTTTTAGGTTCCTTTGGGTTCGGTAAAATAATCTTGCCTAAACTATACTATTGTTCGATAGGTGCACTTGCCTCAATCGTTGTCATAGTTAGTCTACAGGTTTGATCATTCTTTATAAATATTAAAACTCGACTGTTTGACATGATCAATATGTGTTAGGACTCGTGATTCAGTTAACTGAATATGCCTTGTATGTTTATATCGAATTTAAATGAATGGTAAGTTTATTACCATGTTAAACGAACTTACTAAGCATCATATGCTTACTTTGTTTTATTTTCCCCTGTTCTATAGTAATTCAAAAGCTCGTTAGATTGGAAACGTTAGCGGAGATCACTCACACTATCCATCAGCTCAACTTGGTATATATGGTAAATTAATTATGGTTATAATGGCATGTATAGGTTAATTAGCCAATGCCAGCATGTAAATATTTGGGTATAACTAGCCATTGGAATGGCTAGTGATGAACATGTATGGTATATGCTTGAAATAGTTGATTGATAAAAATTATAGAGACATATTGATGATCGAATTAAGTTAGCATATTTGATAAAACATGTATATAAGTGAACATGGTAATTTAAGTAAATTTGTATACTTGGTTATATGAGGTGTAATATCATGTATATGGCTTGGATTTTAAGTTGGTTAAAATGACCTACATTGACTTGTGAATATGTTAAAGTGTTGGTATAGGTGGATGACCATTTGGGGTGAGAAATGTGGCTTGGAAAATAGCCTATTTTTGTCCACAAGGGCGTCTGTCTCAACTGTGTGTGACACATGGCCTAGCACAAAGGCATGTGATTTGGCCGTGTACCCTCTGCATCTTTAAAATGTCAAAACAGAATGCTCAGAATTGATCACATGGCCTGGCACACGGGGGTGTGGCTTGGCCGTGTAACCCCTACACCTACACATGGCTTAGCACACAGGCGTGTAACTTGGTCATGTGTAACATCCTAGAATAGGGGTTATGCGTTTGTGCATAATTCATGAGTTGGTAGGTTTTGGCAGTGTTTGGAAGCGTATTAAGGGTTTTTAGAACTTTAGGTGAAAAGGGAAAAAACTTTGGAAAATACTAGAAATATCAAGTTTCAAAAGAGGAAAGTGAACATTTTTGAAACCAGGAAATGAATAGAAATGATTTGAAATGAACATTTTTGGAAACTCGAACATTTTGGAAAACTGAAATGCATTAGGACATGAACATTTTAGGAAACCCAGAATGTAAGGAAATGGTTCAAAAATGGAAAGTACACATTTTTGGAAACTAAGAAATGAAAATGGAAATGGTTCAAAATGGAAAGTATACATTTTAGGAAACTTGGAAATGTAAGAAAATGGCAAGTAAAACAGAGCCGATCGAAAATTTTAGGAAACTTAGAAATGATGCAGAAATGTCAAATTTTAAAGTTTAAAATAGGAAATTAGGTAAAAGGAGGCCCTAAAAGAAAAAGTTGGTGAAATTTGACACACAAACGGGCTAGGAAAAGTGGCTCAAGATGGCACTTAGGGCCTATGGAAATGGCACCATGTGCAAAAGGCATGGGCCTGGTTCGAGTCACTTGGGAAGCAAATAAATGAAGTTTTATTTTTCTTCCGTATAGGCTAAGAGTGGACGGCAAGGCTTCTAGAAAAAAAGGAGTTTAAATCCCTTTAAAATTCGGCAATTTATGAAGATAATAGAGGATTTTTAGGATTATTCAGAGGAGTTAAATAATGGATTAAACTCTTTTATTTATGATAAATAAAAGATAAAGCTATCGATAGAGGAGTGGTGGCCAAGTAAGGGACTCCTAGCTGATAATTTTTGTTATAAAAGGGAAGGCGGGAGGGCTACTCATCAATTTTTTGCTTCCTCCTCATCTCTCGCTAGAAATTTTTAGGGTTCTCTTCTCTTTTCTTTTGTCTAGCTGAATTCCCTAGCCTCTCTCTCTTTTTCTTTTCTTCTTTTTCAAAATCAAAAACACAATCCAACCTAGCCGAATTCTTCATAGCATCAAAAGCCGAAATTCTGCCAAAGTCGAATCTCTGAAGCAGTGTCAGGAAAGATCTGTCGAATTCAAAAGGTAAGAATCTTGTGGTTATTGATTATTCTCCTCTTTAAGTCAAACATAGAGGCTAATGTTATTATTTTTGTGGCTGAAACTATAAGGAATGTTTTGGGATTTCTAGTGCTATCAACTACAAGGAAGAGATCATTCGGGATTCAAGAATCTAAGGTAAGATCTACACATATTTGGTCAAAGTTATGGATTATATGTGAGATTTAAGTCTAACATGAAACTATAGGAATTTCGACAGACATACAAGGCAAGGATTACATTCGGGATTTGAAAATTTTAAGGTAAGTCCATAGATCCAATCGGCTAAGGTTTATTCTTTAGAAATACAAATCCTACTAGGATTTGGTTTTAAGGTCAAAAAGGTTTTGTAATATCCCGGGTTAGGGGCTATTTTGTTGTTGCATGATATTGCATGTGTTTAGTGTGCTGTGTTGTTGTTTGTGTAGTATCGGGGCTTAGTTGTGGGCTAGGAGTGTGCCTGAGTGGGTAGGAAAATTTTGGTTTTTGGGTGTTAAGTGAAGGGAGCTGAGGAAGCTGGGGTTTAAGAATTTTTATTTGTTGTTTTGTTGCACAAATAAGTGAGCTGGCAAGGTGGCAAGCATGCGTTACTTGGGGGAGCTAGGTGTGGCGTCATCTACATGGTGTGGAGGTCTAGTGTTCGAGCTGCAGAGTCCCCATTTTTTTTGGCTTCATTTAGGGACGGCATGGAGGAGAGGTAGAAGGCAAATCAAATTCTACTTTGGACCAAGTCTTACCATTCAAATGAAAGGTGGAGAGGGTTTGCAGGAGGGAGACTTGGTCATGTTGTTTGAATGTGTGGAGTGGAGTGTTGTGGGGGTTTTGGCCAAATTTTAGGGAGGAGTTGGAGGGGAAGTGACGGCTTAGTGGGGGATAGGGGAAGGCCGAATGTACCTTGGCATTTTGGTACAATTTCGGTCAAGCTTTTGGTAAGCAAAAATTCTCTTTTGTTCACTTTGGAAACCGAAAGTCTAAGCATCTCCTTTTGGCAAATTTTTTTTAGCAATTTCGGTCCATTTTTTGGTAAACCAAAGTCCCTCTTTGTCTTTTAGCCAACCGAAACTTCAATTGCTTTTCTTCTCTTCTTCATCTTGGAACCGAAAGACCAAACCTTCCAAGACTTGCCGAATTTGCTTGTTTTCTATACTAGCCAAATGCTCCTTCCCATTCCTTCTTTTCTCTTTCATTTGAGTTGAGCCGAAACTCCATCCTCTAAAAGCATTTTTTTTTCATTTCTTCTCTTGTTGGCTGAAACTTGCCATTGGTTGCTCTTGATTTTTATTCTAGGCCGAACCTCTCTTCTATTGTTGCCGATTGTTTCTCTTTTTCATAAACCATCTTGCCGAAATTCCATTCTCACTCTACCCTCATCTCACAATTGTTTTCTCTCTTCTCTCATTCAGAACCGATCACAGGTGTGTTAAACATCTAAAAACAAATTTTCTTCCTTTTTATTCAAGGTGATAGCCGAATCTATCTTCTCTCCTAGAAGTCCTCTTTTGGCCGAATATTGGGTGTTGGTAAGCTTTTGGCCGAATGGCCATTCCCCTTATCTTTCAATTGTTGTGTTGTTTTGAGTTTATGGAGGAGGATTTACCTTTCGTTTTAACATCTCATCTTAGGGCAATCAAAGATTTCAAAGCAGTCAGTTGGAGCCTTTCCCCTTTGTTAATCAATTGATTAGTAAGGGGTAAGTGATTGGTATTATCATTGATCATTCAATTGTTTGGCCTCGATTAAGTCAATATTATTAAGGTTTATCTGTTCTCTTTTAGGGGTTGGTCAATTGTTGGAAGGAGGATCATTGCTTGATTCGGATTTGGTAGGAAACCAAATCATCTTAAAAGGTAAGGGTTCGATATTAACCCTTTGGTTAATTGTTTTTGGCCGAATGGTTTATGTGTACTAACCCTTATGTTTGGCCGATTCTAGGAGCAAGATAATCAAGGGCCTTAGATCGTTTCGTTGGGATTTTAGACTCGTGTATACTGTGTGTGTAAACTAACACACTAATACCTAGTAATGTTATTAATAAACACGCTTTTTTAGGTTAAAAACCATAACAGTATGATGGATATTGGGATACCCAAAATGGGGTATGTGTACGGATCCGGGTAAGTCTATTATATTACAAGTTCTATTATGGATACCTTGGATATTATGATCTATGCTATATATATACTATGAGATGCAATGTTGGGCATGTTTGCATGAGTTACATGATTTGCATATTGTGCATGAGTCAGTGTGACATGTATGGGATTGATGAGAGGAGGGGGATATGATTATATCCGTGTCTTTGGGACACTGTGTCTTTGGGACACCAGAGGTTTGGCACCTCCAGTGGTTGGGTACCACAGTGATATTTTGTGACTTTGGGTCACCAGAGGTTTGGCACCTCCGCGTCTTGTCCCAGTGGCTTAGCACCACGGTGGGTTGGCCCCACAGTTGATTATACGGGATTGACGCCAGTGATTTGGTATCACACGATGGGTTGGCCCCATCATCGGATTTGTGATTGCGGTCACGGTGGTTTGGTACCACATGTGTCTTTGGGACACCAGAGGTTTGGCACCTCATTGCGACTCGTCCCTGTGGTTTGACACCACCGTGGGTTGGCCCCACTTGAGAGATACGGGATTGTCGCTAGTGATTTTGTATCACGCGATGGGTTGGCCCCATCATTGGATTATTCGTGACTTCGGGTCACCAGTGGTTTGGCACCACACTTATGGATATCGTGACTTTGGGTCACCAGTGGTTTGGCACCACCAGTGGTTTGGTACCACACGGGGTAGAAAAGGTGATACGGATGGTTAGGATTGGGTGGCATTAATCATGTTGCTATGTATGATGGGTGTTAGCATGTTGTTTTATCGGGAGCGGATTTATACATCTGAGTCATTCGACTCACCCTCTCCTTTGACATTTGGGTGACTCGTGAGACGGACATGGAGCTGGATGGACTCTGGGTGCTCATGCCATGCTGAATAAAGTTTTTACTCAGACTCTATAATTTGGGTACTATAGTTTATTTATTTACTTGGGTTTTATTTTGGATTTGTAAAAGGTCTTTAAATTATGTTTTAAGATGTTTATGTTTTAATTAGATTTTAATATGCCTTAACAAAATAAGTTGGTAGGAATTCTACTAAAACTTGGAAAAAACAATGATTTCAAAATTTTAACGCAATGGGTTTTAAATTATACCATCGGGTATCTCACTATGTTTTGATATAAGGTAAACTCAAATGATTTTCAAACCAAACTTTATTTTCTACTAAGTCAAAATTGTTTTAAGTAACACTAAGAAACTAATGAAGTTTTAAATGAACTCAACTCGTTTTTAACTACACACTTAGGTTAAGCCTTTCAAAATTTTCGGGTTTCAAATACACCATCCGATTTCAAACAAGTCTACCCAACGTTTCTTCAAATACACCATGTTTTCACCCAGCTTTTAAACGAAAAATCTAAACCTCTCAAGTACGTTTTCCCGTAACATACCAGATTCGGATGTGGTGTCTTGTCCGGGTTTGGGGTGTTACAGGTTTATTTATGTGTTTAAATAATTTGGCCGAATATAGGGATTGAGATCTAAAGCAACAGATTGATTTCTTCGGGATATCAAGGAACCTATTAAGCAAATCAGGTGTGTACCCCACACTACTTTATAATATGTATTATGGCTATGTTTATTAATATATATGTGTTATTAAGTATATGAAAGTGGGTAAAGTACCATGATAGGGTACTAAGTACTCAGGTACGTTTCCTACTTCCACTAGGATTATGAAATATGTTATTTATAACATGTGAAACTTTATAAGAATGTGAATTTAAGTATGATATGCATGATATGGATAATATGGGTCATTCGGGATATATGAAAAAGGGGAAGTAAATGTGATGACTATGGTCTCACTAACTGAATGTGGTGACTTCGGTCACATTATCTGAATGTGGTAACGGTTACATTATTCGAATCTGGTGTCTCTTGACACAATTATATCCAGTGGCTATGCCACAAATTTTATATGGGCGATGAGCACGCCGATCGCAATGATCGCCTTTCGATGGTGTGTAGCGGATGGAGGGTCGACTTAGTAGTCCCACGGTGTGGACCTGGCGGTGTACTGGGGTGTGTAGCGGATGGACAATTAGGTTTGGGTTTGGGAATGCATCATAACTTGTATTTTATGTTTTGAATGTGTAACTATTGTATGCCTGATTCTATTATGATTTAGTGTCGTGTACACATTGAGTCTATTTGACTCACCCCGTTGTGGAACCATGTTTCAGGTGATGAACAGTGATGGACCGGGACGGCAGTACTTGTGGTGGCCATTCTCAACATGAAGTTTATATTTTTATGGACTCTTGAATTTATTTTAGTACTTTGAAATATTTTGGAAACTATTTGATGTAATAAGGCCATAGTTAAATTCCTTTGTTTTTACTTTTATTCATTATGTTTACGAATTACTATCGATTAAATATTAAGTACATTTTTTTAATAAACTTTAAATATTTAGTCACCTTAAATAAATTGGTTTTTATACAAAACAAACTTGTTTTCAACACAAGCCCAACCCAAAGCAATATTTTCTTTAAATCGCACAAGTTTTTCCTAAGGAGCAAAAGAATTTGAAACCGGTTTTCTTGAGGAACATACCAAATCTGGTCAAAGCTCGTGGGCCGGGTTTGGGGTGTTTCATCATGCGACCTAAGTCAGAGAGCTACACGACCTAAGACACGGGCGTGTGACTCCTGCACGTAGGAAAATTTTTAAAATTTCACGAAAAATTTTTTGAGTACCCGGTTTAGTCCCGATCTGACTCTAATGCACGATTTGGGCCTAAAGGGCCCATGTAAGGGACTTTATGATGAAATTTGATTGAAATCTAATGTGAATACTAAATAATTATGAAATGTCAGTTATTTGTTCTATAAATTTCAATAATGTTTCATAACCCAGTTTCGATGACAGATTCGGGTTAAGGGTGTTACAGATCCAACTAAATTTGAATATTGGATTGAAAATATTCAGCGTGTATTCGATGAAATGGCTTGTTCTCCTAATGATTATCTTAGATACGTTGTATCTTTACTTAAAGATGAAACTTACATTTGGTGGTCAATGTTAACAGCAGTAGTACCGAGAGATAACATCAATTGGGATTTCTTTAGAACAGAATTTAAAAAGAAGTATGTCAACAAACGATACCTAGATCGAAAAAAGAAATAATTTCTTAAGTTGAAGTAAGGTAACAAGTCGGTAGCCGAGCATGAAAGAGAGTTTGTACATCTCAGCAAATATGCTCATGAAACTATGGCAAACGAGTAAGAAATGTTGATTAAAGGGAAAAAAACACGAGAGTTTGTTGTTTTGTCAAATCGTGCTCAAAAGATAGAGGAAGGTTATAATCACAAGAGGAAAAGAGATAGGAAGGCCCGTGAATTTGGTAAAAGAAGCTTTTCTATGTCATTTTCTGAACGACCAGTAAAGAAATAAAAAAAATATTTTAATCATGTTACTTCACCATTTGGATTCTTGGGTAAAAACACATCAAGACAACATGATTCGAAATATCATGTTCGTAATGCTTCGAGACCAATGTGTAAGCATTGTGCAAAATCACATGCTGGTGAATGCAAGACCAGAACAAGTGCATGTTACAAATGTGGTGCGACAGATCATTTTGTACAGAACTATCACAGATTAGTGAGTGACAGTAAAGAAAAGAACAAAATGTAACCTCATAAAAGTAAGAGACATAGTCAAAGTAGTTATACAGGAGCAAATCGTAGTGGGACTAAAGATACAGTTGTCAAATTTGAAGCTAGAACAGCTGTGCGAGCATATGCTATTTGAGCCAGAGAGGAATCTACTGCACTTGATGTTATTGCTGGTACATTTTATCTTTTTGATGTTATTGTGTATGCACTGATTGACCTTTGGTCAACTCATTCATATATTTGCACGACATTAGTAACGGATAAGAATTTACCTATTGAGTCAACTGAGTTTGATGTTCGAGTTACTAATCCACTGGGTCAAAGTGTGTTAGTTAATTTAATATGTTGGAACTGTCCACTAAGAATTCAGGGTTGTGACATTCCTGTCGATCTGATGTTGTTACCCTTTCATGAATTTGATATCATTTTGGGAATGGATTGGTTGACATTTGATCGACTATAAACATCACAGCAATAATGTGCATGCATACACTATCGATGCAAGTATAATAGACAGATGTGAGTCTGTTAGATATCGATCCTACAGAGATAGTTGCCTTTTGTCTATTAATGTCAGTGCAATAACTAGATAGAAACTAGGTAAATTGTGAGTATAGCTGTCGAAGCAATAACTCAAAAACAATATGATAAAGTATGCTACGGATAAACTGGGATCCCCAACATGAATCTTCAGTAGTATACTAAGTACTCACACGGTATAAAAGATAGGTGATTGTCGACACAATAAAATTAACGTATATCTTACCAGATGCCACTCTTTGGTTTAATCTGAGACTTAACCGTGTACATTAACCTCACCTTCCAATGATGGCAATAGGGCACTATTAAGAACAAGTGGACTAAATTCCTTTAGTCCTTACTCAACTTCCGTTGACAAGCTTATTATCTCAAACTGTCGCTACACCTTCTAGTGTTAATGACTGCAATAACACTTTCTTGTTTAGAACGTTCAAACCCCCAAGATTAAACAAAAAAAAATAAGACTTAATAAGGTATCATTTAACAAAGCACTCATTTTACTTCTATACAGTAGAAAACATAAAGTAATCACCTGCGTTTTCAAGAAAAGAGAAACAATTGAATGGAGAATACTATTCCTAGGCTACTCGATTGAATCTATCTATTTCCCCTTGTTCTGAACTTAGATCTCCTCGTTAGGAGTGGATCTGCATCAGCCTTCATGTTGGCTCACCTAAGGGAAGCTCAAGCTGCCACAGCCACAAACTTCACAATAGGGTAAGAGAATAGTGGTCCACCAAAAATTCCTCATCTTCATTCTTCTTACGGTATCCTTTTATGTTTTCCTCAACAGAACAGGTGTCCTTATCTCAGGATCTTCTGTCCTTGTTCTTACAGGGTAGTTACACTAGACTAGACAGCTCACTCATGGTTGGCTCTTATTAGACAGCTGTCAATTGTGGTGACAATTCTGAATGCCATCTGGAATTAACTCATGCAGCAACATTGGTGCAGAAAGATAGCAAATTAAAGATAAAATAAGCTAGGATTCACTGAGTTATAAAATTCAATTTACTAAACTAAACATGCTTAAATGTATGCTAAGGTAACTAAATGGGAACAATTTAGACTATAAGTAGGGAGAAAACATATGTTTTTTCTACTACAATCACACCCCCAAACTTGAATTTTTACTTGTCCTCAAGTAAAATAGAAGCCAACAAGGTAGTAAAACATTACTAGGTAAGGTAAATGAACATTCTGGTGACTTGAATCACCTAAAATCCTAATAAATGAGTTACATTCAAATGAAAGAATATTGCATCGACAATATATAAGCATGAAAGAGTAATATTGCACTTTCATAAAAGCCAGCATCATGCTTCAAATCCTAAATTCTATCTACCAATACAATATTTATTGTGCAATACTAAGTATTTATAATTATGAATTAGTTTTTTTTTTTTTACGGAATAAAGGATATCGTTGCAGTACTGAACCCTTGTTCCTGAGAAGTAATGATGGGGTGCAACAAACCCCCAGGGAGTACGTAATTGCGACGACACACTCATGCAAAGATGGCGTTTGGCCAGATTCATTTTTCTAACATTTGTATTGGAGTGTTCCTTTTTTAACATTCCATAATACACCCACTTTAGAGTGTCACTTATTTATAACTATCTATATATAAGCAGCTGTAGAAGGCAGTTTCATTCAAGATTCAAGGAATGCTACTAGTCATTTATTACTAATGCAACCTAAATCATTCATCAAAGTATTGAAGATACAATATTCGGTCAAACTTATCCAACTCATTCATTGACAATTCAAATGATCGAAGAATTAAGCATCGAATGTAACAAAAAAATTTTGAACCATTGTGCATAAACTTTGCATGCTTCAAAAAAATTTGAAATGTGGGCGTATTTCGAGTTCCATATACATTCCCCCAAACTTCAAGATTTGCAGTGTCCCCAATGCACTGACAGGAATATGTAATGACAATGAAAATGCAATGATAATGTATACTTATCAAAATAAAACCTACAGCTACATGCAATGCATGAATACTATAACTAAAGCTTAAAACAAACTAACTTAGTTATTCGCAGCCATCGATGTAGCTGCATGATGCTTTTTTCTCCTCCTTTTATTCTCTTCCTTCTTTTATTTTTTATCCTTGTAGCGCTTCTTTTTCTTTTCGTTGGGTTTTGTGTGGCCTTCGGATTGCTCCTCAGTTCCTAGCTAAGCCCCGGCATTATCGGCTGCTGTTTGTGTCGGAGAAGCCATTTAGAGTGGTCCAGTGTAGACCATTATTTCCCATGAATTACAATGCCCTTACTGGTGACCTCAGCAACTTCCGCCGGTCTCACTCGAGTTTGCTCCAAATTATCAATATTGGCACCCACAGATCTGGGTGTGGTGACAACCTTCTCAACAAAATCTTCCTCTGCTTTTTCTTTCTCATTTTTAGCAACTTTTTCTTCTTCAACAATAACTTCCTCTTCGACAACAACTTTTTCTTTGACAGCATCGATTTCCTTCTCAACAACAGTGTCCTCTTGATCAGCAAAACATACCATCCTCGAACAAGCTATCAATCTTGCACAGACATTCCTAAATGTCCCTAGATTCTTCATCTTTGTCATTATCAGAGACCTGCACGATGGGAGGAGATGCCACTAATGGGTCTCAGTCTTCAAAGTCATCAGTCGTAGATGAATGCTTATAGTTCCTAATGATTGGTGGAAACACTAGGAAGTCTGATATTAGAGATGGGCTTAATTGGCTTAATGTGGCTACAATAGAACTGTTCCAAGCTTTAGTATTAGCATGAAGTGAAATCTGAGAGTTCTCCATGTCCTCAATTGTAGCGACAAGTTTTATTTGCCTATTACTGATGAAAGTAACCGTTTTCTCAACATTTTTCATCTTGCTCCATAAGGATGTCTTTATATGCAGGGTTGTTCCTTTACTATCGGCTTTAGCTTCGCCCTTCTTTGTCTTTCTAGTTCCTGCCTCTTTCAGTATTGGTGTTTCAGTGCCACGATTCATCCTCTTGATAGAGGCTTCATTAATTGGACCCTTATTATCCATGATTTCTTCATCTTCCCAAGGCACAATACCTTTCTGCCAACATAGTGACATTACCAAAGATGGGAAAACCAAAATGTCGGTCTGCCGGGTAGCACATTCAGTAATTTATCAATGGAGAATTGCGCCTACATCAATTTTTAACCCTTTATAATGTAATGTATCAGACACATTCTGTCAAGGTTGACAGTGGTACTGTGGGTAAACGGCAGTAGTCTACAGTTAACAAAGTGAAACCATATTTTTTCTATGCAATGTTAAGAAACGGTGATGCATTGGAAAATTCTTTGGATGAGATCCTGTCCACCATGCTCCTTCAATACATAAATCCTGTACAATTAGACCGATTTTCTCGTCCACCATTTTTACAAAGAAATAGGTGTAACAGCCTGATTTAAGGCCTAGTGGGAATAGTGGTGCGAGACCACGAATCCGAGGTAAATTTATGAGTTCTTAATATTTATGCCATGTTTGTATGATAGTGTGAAAGTTTCATGAAGCAATTTTATTGAATTGGGGTTGAATTGTCCAAAAGGGACTAAATTGCAAAAGATGCAAAATATGAGTTTCTAGAAGCTTTTTGCATGAAATAGCTTTAGAATATTAATTAGAAGTCCTCAAATTGGACATGAGATAGTAAAATGAGAATTTTTAAAGAGAAGGGTATTTTGGTCATTTGTGTAATAAGTGATTAAAATAGGAAAGAGATGATAAAAATCTATTCATCTTCTTCCTCCCATTGCCAAAAATTTGGAGACTCCATAGCTAGGGTTCTTTATTTTTTTCAAGCTACCTAGTAAGTGCATCTTAGTCCCGTTTTTAATATCCTTCGTATTTTCAGAGTTCTCGTATTATGAATTAGCTATTTTTAGCTATAAAATGAGCTAAGATGCATGTTTAAAAATCTACCCATGAATGACATGCTTGTTAAATGATGTTTTATGGAAGATTATGAGAGTTTGATGTTAGATAAACATCTTTTTCTATGTGAAATTCATGAAAATATGCATGTAACGATTAGTTTGTAAAATTTATGAAATTGGTCATACATGGTAGAAATAGTGAGAATGGGCTATTGCTATAGTTGAGAAAATAAATCAGCTAAGCATGTAGTCTAAGAAAGTTGAATGAGAATTATTTTACGAGCCTTGAGGCAAAAATGCAATTATGAGAAAGTTTAGGGGCAAAATAGTAATTTTGCCAAAGTATGAGTTAAGAGTCAATTTAGTCAATGTATGTATTAAATGGTCTATTTATGTTTATAGATCAAGAAAAATGAAGCTCGGATCGAAACTGGGGCAAGAACAAAGTCGAGGACTAAATTGTATATCTACACACATTTTGTATATTGAGGTAAGTTTGTATGATTTCTAAGCTTTATGATTTATATTAATGAATTTCTTAGTGTAACGCATAATACTATCATGAAGATGTTTAATGTTATGTTAAACAAAGAAATTAATAAGATTAAGCATGAGAAAGCCCCGATTGAAATTGAATAACTTAGGATACTCGATCTACCACATGAAATGAGAAAGTCCGTATAAGACCAAGCCAAGGCATGGCAACGGCAAGCAAGCAAGTTATCATGTAAGCCCAAGACAAGTCTTGGCCTTGAAGAGTTATTATGAGATGAAGACCCATATAAGCCCAAGCCAATGCATGGCATTGGTGAGTCTCCAAGAAAGAGTTATCATGTAAGTCCAAGACAAGTCTTGGCATTGAAAAGCTATCAAGAGATAGAGATCCCATGTAAGTCCAAGCCAAGGCATGGCATTGGTGAGAACAAGGAAGATTTCAAGTAAGTCCAAGCCCAGGCTCGGCATTGACCAGTTCATAAGCAAAGATACCAAGTAAGACCATGTTAAGACATGGCAATGGTAAGTTCCCAAGGGAACCCACGAGAAAGACTTCGTATAAGTCCATGTCAGGACATGGCCTCGAAACCAAGATGAGATATCCCATGTAAGACCGTATTGAGGATATGGCTTTGGCATCAAGTTAGATGTGGGTTGAGATTTAGTATTCTCAGTTATTCATAGAAATTCATCGAGCAAACGAGTAAAGCTCAAATGGGATAACAAGAAAGTTAAGTAAGCAAAGCTACTGTCAAGTTGAAAGTGAGTAACGTCATGTTATGAATGATAAATTGAAGACTATGATTATCATGTTAGAGTATACTGATCAATGTAGTCAAGTGATACAGGTACCTTATTCACCTCACAAGTATGAGACTAATAGTATCATGAGATATGTAAGAATCAGTATGAGTAGGTAAGCTTTATAGCTGAAACTTATGGCACTATTGTTTATGTTAAATGGATTATATTAAGTAAGAATGTTGCTATGTGCATTATTATGCAAACTTACTAAGCTAAATGCTTACGTCTTTTAATCTTTCTTTCCATGTAGACCCGCCAAGCTAATCTCGTGGATCATCGTCACCGGAGCTTGAAGCACACTATCAATCGCCATTTTGGTATAGCCAAGTTGTTTAAATAAGTATGGTATGTATAAGAAGCACTTCATTTTGAGTATATGATTTAAGATGAGCCATAATCTAGGCTATTAAGTTCAATATTCTTTTGTATATGGCTAAGTGATTTGCCAAGATTGATCAAGTATGTATGTTTATATATGTCAATGAAGTATTCATGTTATGGTTCATATTAGATGAAATGTTTGAGTTGGTAAATGAAGCTTGGTATTGATCTTTAATTTCAGGGTGGAAATTGGCTTGGAAAATAGCCTTTATGTGCCCACACGGACGGACACACGGGCGTGAGTCTAGGCCGTGCGTATCCTGCACCTTGCAATTTAAATTAAAAATAGGCCACAGCTCGTTCCCACGGCCGTTTGCTAAGGCCGTGTAAGTCACACGGTTGCAACATGGGCGTGTGTCCAGGTCGTGTAAAAATAATAATATATCAAGGTTTGGCACATGGTTTAGTCCCATGGGCGTGCCAAGGCCATGTGTAAGTCTTAAGGGGTACACGGGTGTGTCCCACGCCACATGGGTGTGTGACCCCTGTTTTAAGGAATAGTGCCGATTAAGTTTCGAAAGTTTTTAAAAATGCGATTTAAGGCCTCGTAGGCCCATGAAATGTATGATTAGACTTAGGAGGAGAAGTTTTTAATTTGGAACAAAAATTTACAGCCCGTAAGTTGATGTTCAAGCAAGTTCAAGCATAGTAATGTCTCGTATCCAGTCTCCGCGTCGAGCTCTGGTATGGGGTGTTACATTTATTGGTATCAGAGCTATGGTTTAGTTGGTTCTAGGACTAACGTAGCATGAGCGTGAGTCTAGCTATTCATGCCATACGTAAGAATGTTTTTACATTGATAGTGTGGCGACTCCTGACGACTTAAATTATGTTTATACATATAGTAAATGGATCCCAATGGAGCTGTGGCGGATGATGTAGAAAGTAATGCGCCAGCTCCCGCAGAAGGGACGGTGCCAGATGAGAATGAGAACAGACCCACTACGGTGAGTCAAAGAAAAAGAGAAGAGGCTAGAGAAGCCTTCTTCCACATGATTAACACTTGGTATACGAAGTTCGTTCGTGCAAACCCAAATACACAACCCCTTCCACCCTCGCCTATTCCTCAACCTAACCTGGTAACCCCTCAAGTAGTAGAGGTGGTGAGAGGAGTTAAGCCTCTGGTTGATAGAATTAGGAAGCATGGGGCAAAAGAATTCTGGGCTAGGAAAGATGATGATCCGGAAAAGGCTGAATTCTGGATAGAAAATACCATCAGGGTATTTAACGAGTTGTCATGTACACCGAAAGAATGTATAACATGTGTAGTCTCTCTTTTAAGAGATTCTGTTTATCAATAGTGGAACACCTTGGTATCGGTGGTACCAAGAGAGAAAATCACTTGGGAATTCTTCCAAGAAGAGTTCAAGAAAAAGTATATCAGTCAAAGGTTTATGGATTAGAGAAGAAAAGAATTTCTAGAGCTAAAGCAAGGCAAGATGTCTGTAATTGATTATGAACGTGAATTTGTACGACTCAACAAGTATGCTCGAGAATGTGTATCCACTGAAGCCATCACAAGTAAAAGATTTGAAGATGGATTAAATGAGGACATCAAGCTATTTATTGCTGTCCTAGAATTAAAGGAATTCGTTGTTCTAGTAGAGAGGGCTTGCAAAGCCGAAGAGCTAGTAAAAGAGAAGAGAAAATCTAAAATGGAGTCTCGTGACTCTAGAAAGAGACAGTGGAATAAGTCATTCCAATCCTCATCCAAGAAGTCAAGAGATTTCCCTACCCGATCGACTACTTCCACTGGATTTTCAAAGAAGGACAAGAGTAAATAGTATTCGGGTAATAAAGCACAGACTACTTCAGTTACAAGTGTAGGGAATATTCGATCTGACCGACCCAAATGCCCACAGTGTGGCAGACGTCATCTTGGAGAATACCGAGCACAGGAAAATGCATGTTTTAGATGTGGTTCCCAAGATCACTACATAAAAGATTATCTAGAGATAATGAAAAACAAAGAGAGTTCAGAACCCGAGATCCGGGAGTATGGTCAGAGGAAGACCACAGGGAAACCCAAGAAGTGGGGCAAGCAGAAGAGGTAACCCTAGAGAGCAGGCTGCGAGACCCGAGGGTAGAGCGCCTGCAAGGACTTATGCCATTCGCGCTCGCGAAGAGGCATCCTCTCATGATGTCATTATGGGTACATTTCCTCTTTATAATGTTAAAGTTATTGCTTTAATAGATCCCGGATCCACACACTCTTACATTTGTATGAAACTAGTATCTAGTATAAGCATGCCTATAGAGTCTACAAAATTTGTTGTTAAGGTGCCCAATCCTTTAGGCTAAAGTGTATTAGTTGATGAAGTGTGTAATGATTGTCCATTAATGATTAAAGGTCATTGTTTTAATGCAAACCTTATGTTGCTACCATTTGATGAGTTTGACCTCATTCTTGGTATGGATTAGCTAACCACCCATGGTGTAATAGTAAACTGTGAGAAGAAGTACCTTGAGATGAGATGTGAGAATGGGTACCTTCTTCATGTAGAGTCAGACGAACCAGGTAGATTGCCGGTAATGATTTCACATATGACAGCATAAAGATATATAAGAAAAGGGTATGAGGCATATCTGGCCTTTGTGATGAATGATAAAGAAACAGAGCTAAAGATTGAGTCAGTACCAATAGTATGTGAGTATATGGATGTTTTTCCTGAGGAATTACCAGGTCTAACACCAGTTAGAGAGGTTGAGTTCAATATTGAGCTAGCTCCCAGTACTGTACCAATATCTATCACTCCTTACAGAATGGCTCCAATGGAATTGAGAGAGTTGAAAACACAGTTGCAAGAGTTGACAAATAAAGGCTTTACGAAGTCAAGTTGTTCTCCATGGGGTGCTCCAGTTTTGTTTGTGAAAAAGAAAGATGGCACTATGAGATTGTGCATAGACTACCGTCAGCTTAATAAAGTGACAGTGAAGAACAAGTACCCATTACCTAGGATCGATGATTTGTTCGATTAATTGAAAGGAGCCATTGTGTTCTCCAAAATAGACCTGAGATCGGGGTACTATCAGTTGAGAGTAAAGGATTCAGATGTATCCAAGACAGCTTTTCGAACAAGGTATGGGCATTATGAATTCTTAGTCATGCCCTTTGGTTTGACCAATGCTCCTGCGGTATTCATGAACTTAATGAACCGCATCTTTAGGCCTTACCTCAACAAATTTGTAGTCGTTTTTATTGATGACATACTGATTTATTCCTGAAGTAAGAATGAGCATGCTAAGCACCTACGGATAGTTTTACAGACTTTACGAGAGAATCAGTTATATGCCAAGTTCAGTAAAAGTGAATTTTGGCTCAAGGAAGTAGGATTTCTGGGACATGTTGTCTCAAGAGAAGGAGTTTGAGTAGACCCCAGTAAGATTTTCGCTATAATGGACTGGAAGCCACCAAGGAACATTTCTGAAATTAGGAGTTTCTTAGGCCTAGTCGTCTATTATCGATGATTTGTTAAGGGGTTTTCTATGATTGCAACCCCGATGACTAAATTGTTACAGAAAAATGTAAAGTTTGAGTGGACAAAACGATGCCAACAAAGTTTTGAGAAGTTGAAGGCATTGTTGACAGAAGCTCCAGTGCTAGTACAACCTGTAATGGGGAAAGAATTCATAGTTTACAGCGATGCATCCTTAAATGGATTAGGCTGTGTACTTATGCAAGAAAGAAAAGTGATTGCTTATGCCTCCAGACAGTTGAAGCCTCATAAGAAGAATTATCCAACACACGATCTAGAGTTGAAGATATGGAAACACCATATGGTGAGAGATGTCGGATATTCACCGATCACAAAAGTCTGAAGTACTTGATGACATAGAAAGAATTGAACTTAAGGCAGCAGAGATGGTTAGAGTTAATAAAGGACTGAGTTGGTCATTGACTACCATCCAGGAAAGGCGAATGTGGTCGCCGATGCTCTAAGTAGAAATTCCCTTTTTGCATTAAGGGCGATGAATTCACGGATGACTTTATCCAAAGATGGTTCTATTCTAGCTGAGTTAAGAGCTAGACCAGTATTCCTCCAATAGATTGCTGAGGCCCAGAAAGAAGATAATGAATTACAAGTCAAGAAAGTTTGGTGTGAGTCAGATGTTGAATCCAAATTTTAGATTAATTCTGATGGATACTTGATGTTTAAAGATAGAGTATGTGTACAGAGAAAAGAGGAGCTCATCCAGAGAATTTTACACGAGGCACATAGCGGATGTTTATCTGTACATCCGAGTAGTACTAAGATGTATAATGACTTGAAACAACAGTATTGGTGGCCAAGAATGAAGAAAGATATTTCAGAGTTTGTTTCCAAGTGCATGATTTGTCAGCAAGTAAAGGCTGAACACCAAGTACCTTCGGGTTTGCTTCAACCAATTATGATACCCGAGTGGAAATGGGACCGTATCACTATGGATTTTGTGACAGGTTTACCGTTATCACCAAGTAAGAAAGATGTTGTATGGGTTGTAGTTGATAGGCTCACGAAATCAGCCCATTTTATACCAGTACGAATGGATTACTCACTCGAAAAGTTGGCAAACTTGTACGTTTCAGAAATAGTAAGACTTCACGAAGTTCCCTTATTAATCATATCAGACAGAGATTCGAGATTCACCTCCAGATTTTGGAAGAAGTTACAAGAGGCCCTTGGTACAAAGTTGAACTTTAGTATGGCAGGCCCTTGGTACAAAGTTGAACTTTAGTACGGCCTTTCATCCTCAAACTGACGATCAGTCAGAGACGCTAATTCAGATACTTGAGGATATGCTCTGGTGTTGTATTCTCAAATTCCAAGGCAGTTGGGAAAAGTTTCTTCTATTGGTAGAATTTGCCTACAACAATAGTTTCTAGTCGAGCTTAAAGATGGCGCCTTATGAGGCTCTATATGGGCGTAAGTGCAGAACGCCTTTATATTGGACTGAACTAAAAGAAAATTGAGTTCATGGGGTTGATTTGGTTAGAGAAACTGAAGAGAAGGTGAAAGTGATACGAGAGTGTTTAAAAGCGGTAGCGGATAGACAAAAATCCTACTCGGATTTAAAAAGGAAAGAAATAGAGTATCAAGTGGGAGATAAAGTTTTCTTGAAAGTGTCACCATGGAGAAAAGTTCTCAGGTTTGGCCGGAAAGGTAAGTTGAGTTCGCGTTTTATTGCACCTTATGAGATTTCTGAGAAAGTTGGGCCGGTAGCTTACCGACTGGCTTTGCCATCTAAGTTAGAGAAGATACATGATGTGTTTCATGTGTCAATGTTGAGATGCTACCGATCAGACCCATCACATATAATTGCCCCATCAGAGATAGAGATATGTCCCGACATGAATTAAAGTGAAGAACCAGTCAAAATTTTAGCTCGAAAAGTCAAACGGCTAAGAAATAAAAGTATTGCTCTAGTGAAAGTACTATGGCAAAGACATGGAGTGGAAGAAGCTACATAGGAACCAGAAGAGAGTATGAGAAACCAGTATCCAAACCTTTTTGCTGGTAAGATTTTCGAGGACGAAAATCCTTAAGAGGGAGAAATGTAACAATCTGATTTAAGGCCTGGTCAGAATAGTGGTACGAGACCACAAACCCGAGGTAAATTTATGAGTTTTTAAGATTTATGCCATATTTGTATGATAGTGGAAAGTTTCATGAAGCAAATTTATTGAATTGAGGTTGAATTGTCCAAAAGGGACTAAATTGCAAAAGATGCAAAATATGAGTTTCTAGAAGCTTTTTGCATGAAATAGCTTTATAATATTAATTAGAAGTCCTTCAATAGCAATTTTCCCAAATTATAATTTTTGGACAAAATTGGACATGAGATAGTAAAATGAGAATTTTTAAAAAGAAGGGTATTTTGGTCATTTGTGTAATAAGTGATTAAAATAGGAAATATTCATCTTCTTCCTCCCATTGCCGAAAATTTGGAGACTCCATAGCTAGGGTTCTTTATTTTTTTCAAGCTTCCTAGTAAGTGCATCTTAGTCCTGTTTTTAATATTCTTCGTATTTTCGGAGTTCTCGTATTATGAATTAGCTATTTTTAGCTATAAAATGAGCTAAGATGCATGTTTAAAAATCTACCCATGAATGACATGCTTGTTAAATGATGTTTTATGGAATATTATGAGAGTTTGATGTTAGATAAACATCTTTTTCTATGTGAAATTCATGAAACATGCATGTAAGGATTAGTTTGTAAAATTTATGGAATTGGTCATACATGGTAGAAATAGTGAGAATGGGCTATTGTTATAGTTGAGAAAATAAACCAGCTAAGCATGTAGTCTAAGAAAGTTGAATGAGAATTATTTTACGAGCCTTGGGGCAAAAATGCAATTATGAGAAAGTTTAGGGGCAAAATAGTAATTTTGCCAAAGTATGAGTTAAGAGTCAATTTAGTCAATGTATGTATTAAATGGTCTATTTATGTTTATAGATCAAGAAAAATGAAGCCCGGATCGAAACCGGGGCAAGAACAAAGCCGAGGACTAAATTGTATATCTATACACATTTTGTATATTGAGGTAAGTTTGTATGATTTCTAAGATTTATGATTTATATCATTGAATTGCTTAGTGTAACGCACAATACTATCATGAAGATGTTTAATGTTATGTTAAACAAAGAAATTAATAAGATTAAGCATGAGAAAGCCGCGATTGAAATTGAATAACTTAGGATACTCGATCTACCACATGAAATGAGAAAGTCCGTATAAGACCAAGCCAAGACATGGCAACGGCAAGCAAGCAAGTTATCATGTAAGCCCAAGACAAGTCTTGGCCTTGAAGAGTTATTATGAGATGAAGACCCATATAAGCCCAAGCCAAGGCATGGCATTGGTGAGTCTCCAAGAAAGAGTTATCATGTAAGTCCAAGACAAGTCTTGGCATTGAAAAGCTATCAAGAGATAGAGATCCCATGTAAGTCCAAGCCAAGGCATGGCATTGGTGAGAACAAGGAAGATTTCAAGTAAGTCCAAGCCAAGGCTCTGCATTGACCAGTTCATGAGCAAAGATACCAAGTAAGACCATGTTAAGACATGGAAATGGTAAGTTCCCAAGGGAACCCACGAAAAAGACTTTGTATAAGTCCATGTCAAGACATGGCCTCGAAACCAAAATGAGATATCCCATGTAAGACCGTATCGAGGATATGGCTTTGGCATCAAGTTAGATGTGGGTTGAGATTTAGTATCCTCGGTTATTCGTAGAAATTCATCAGGCAAACGAGTAAAGCTCAAATGGGATAACAAGAAAGTTAAGTAAGCAAAGCTACTATCAAGTTGAAAGTGAGTAACGTCGTGTTATGAATGATAAATTGAAGATTATGATTATCATGTTAAAGTATAATGATCAATGTAGTCAGGTGATACAGGTACCTTATTTACCTCACGAGTATGAGACTAATAGTATCATGAGATATTAAGAATCAGTATGAGTAGGTAAGCTTTATAGCTAAAACTTATGGCACTATTGTTTATTTTAAATGGATTATATTAAGAATCAGTATGAGTAAGTAAGCTTTATAGCTAAAACTTATGGCACTATTGTTTATGTTAAATGGATTATATTAAGAATGTTGCTATGTGCATTATTATGCAAACTTACTAAGCTAAATGCTTACGTCTTTTAATTTTTCTTTCCATGTAGATCCGCCAAGCTAATCTCATAGATCATCATCACCGGAGATCGAAGCACACTATCAATCGCCATTTTGGTATAGCCAAGTTGTTTAAATAAGTATGGCATGTATAGGAAGCACTTCATTTTGAGTATATGATTTAAGATGAGCCATAGTCTAGGCTATTAAGTTCAATATTCTTTTGTATATGGCTAAGTGATTGGCCAAGATTGATCAAGAATGTATGTTTATATATGTCAATGAAGTATTCATGTTATGGTTCATATTAGATGAAATGTTTGAGTTGGTAAATGAAGCTTGGTATTGATCTTTAATTTTAGGGTGGCAATTGGCTTGGAAACTAGCCTTCATGTGCCCAGACGGACGGACACACGGTCGTGTGTCTAGGCCGTGCGTATCCTGCATCTTGCAATTTAAATTAAAAATAGGCCACGGTTCGTTCCCACGGCCGTTTGCTAAGGCCGTGTAAGTCACACAGTTGCGACATGGGCGTGTGTCCAGGCCGTGTAAAAATAATAGTATATCAAGGTTTGGCACATGGTTTAGTCCCACGGGCGTGCCAAGGTCGTGTGTAATTAGTCAGAAACGACCTCGGTTGGAAGACATGGGCGTGTCTTAAGGGGCACACGGGTGTGTCCCACGCCACATGGGCGTGTGACCCCTGTTTTAAGGAATAGTTCCGATTAAGTTCCGAAAGTTTCTAAAAATGTGATTAAGGCCTCGTAGGCCCATGAAATGTATGATTAGACTTAGGAGGAGAAGTTTTTAATTTGGAACAAAAATTTACAACCCGTAAGTTCATGTTCAAGCAAGTTCAAGCATAGTAATGTCTCGTATCTAGTCTCCGCGTCGGGCTCAGGGGTGTTACAATAGGTGTGTTCATTGACATCGACAGTAAGGTTATAGTGCTTATTGATTATGTTGGCATCCTATGGGAGTAAAACTTCACGAACAAAATAAACCCTAAATCTTGTTTATAAAGGTTGGCATAGAATTTATGTACCAGTAAAGGGGAATAGCTTCCAGGGTGTGTATAGAAATTTCCCCATTTTAGTTTAAAAATGGTTCGGTGAATTTTTTTGCCCAACTCCTGTTGTTGTCATAGGGAAATGCCTTGTTCGGGGTAAAAATTTTGACGCAATATATTCTCTTGAAATCGTTCCATTGCCACTTTATTTAAATAGAATACTGGTTTCTTTTTTTGCACTGGCCTGGGGGATTCCAACTCTCGAATTGCGGTGGCAGAGAATGCATGTTCTTCAATAGGTCTGTTGGCTTTCTTAGTCAAACCTCTTATTCTTGCCATCTTTTGTGGAGGAAAGACAATTTTAAGTGAAAAAGGTGGGATTTTGAGTAAGGAAAAAGAATAAAAATGGTTGCTTGGATGTTTTGCAGTCGGCATAGTGGCGTAGACTTTATAGTGGGTGAAAGAGGAAGATATAGAGTCGTGATGTTTTGTGGATATATACAAAACTAGCAGGAAGATTGGCGTCCAATAAGAATTATGCCTGCTCAAATGGATCAAACGGTTGGGTGGGTTTTGATCCAGTGGTGAAGATTAAAGTTCCCTTAATTCTGATTAATGGTAACACAGTGGTACAGAATGCGTTGACAACCAAATCTTGTTGTGTCGACATTGGTACCTTATTAGTCAGCAAAAAAGAAAGAAAACAAGATTTACAAAATAGGAATAAAATAAGATGAAATCTCGAAATAATAAATTTAAAATTTAAAATTCAAAATGTTTGGACCAAATTAATGGTCTCTGCCTACTCTAGATTTTTATTTCCAAAATAGTGTTTCAATCTCTATCCATTTACTTTGAACTGGTGTCCATCATGTAAATCTCAAATTGTGACTGCACCATGGAGAAATATGTTGACAACTTCGAACAGACCAAACCAAAGTGAACACAATTTACCTAGGTTCAATTTAACTCGAGAGTTGAATAATAAAACCTATTTTCTTGCAGTAAATTGTCGTTGCAAAATAATCTTGTCATGCCATCATTTGGTCTTTTCCTTATAAATCGCAACATTTCTATTTCTTCGAATCTCCTCTAGCTCAGTGATGTCCAACAGCATTTTCTTTCCAGCAGTGTCATAGTCCATATTCACTTGTTTAATTGCCCAAGCGCTTTGTGTTACAATTCAACTGGTAAGTGACATGCTTTCCCAAAAACCAATTGATATGGCAACATCGCCAAAGGAGTCTTGTATGTTGTCCATAAAACCCATAGAGCGTCGTCCAATCAGGAAGACCAATATTTTCTTGAAGGGTTTACAACATTATCAAGAATATTCTTAATTTTTTGATTTAAAATTTCAGCTTGTCCATTGGTTTGTGGATGATAAGTAGTGCCCTTTATGTGATTGACTCCATATATCTTTAATGCAGCTACCACTTGGTTGCAACGAAAATGTGTACCCTGGTTAGTAATCAAGACCTTTGGTGTGCCGAAATAGGTTATTATATGCTTGTGAAAAAATTTGAGCACTATCCTTGCATCATCCTTTAGGACAACAATAGCCTCCACCCACTTTGAAACATATTCAATAGTGACTAAAATGTAAAGATTTCCAAATGAACTAGGAAACGATCCCATAAAATCCATTCCCTAAATATCGAACAATTCAACTTCCATAATTGGTTGTTGCAACATTTCATTACGTCTGGGAAATAAAACTGGTGCATTGACATTTATCGCATTGATTCACAAAATTATGAGCACCCTTGAACAATGATGGCCAGTAGAATCCTGACTGTAGAACCTTAACAGTAGTTCTCATTCCACTGAAATGGCCTCCATAAGGAGCATTATGATAGTGTTTCAAGATTGAAAGATCTTCCAAAACACAACGCTGAATGATGTTGTCATTGCATACTTTGAATAAATACAGCTCGTTCCAATGGTACTTCACTAGGTCATGAAGAAATATTTCTTTTTTATGGCCCTTGATACTCAATGGGAGCTTACCACACACCAAATAATTAACCAAATCTGCGTACCAAGGAGTTACATTAATAGCAAATAACATCTCATCTGGGAATGTGCCGATAATTTGAGGTATTTTCCTGTGTTCGCTGCCAACTTCCAATCTAGACAAATGATCAGCAACTTGATTCTCTGACCCCTTGCGGTCTTTTATCTCAATGTTAAATTCTTGAAATAATAAAATCCATCATATCAGTCTTGGTTTGGCATCTTTTTTTGCAAAAAGATATCGTAACGCCGAATGATCAGTGCATACCATAACTTTTGCACTGATAAGATAAGAACGAAACTTGTCGAAAGCAAAGACGTCGATTAGCAATTATTTCTCTATGGTGGTATAATTGAATTGAGTTTCTATAGGAATTTTGCTGGCATAATAGATGGCGTGAAAAATTTTTCCTTTGCATTGTTCTAGCACTGCACCTACGTCGAAGTCACTTGTATTGCACAGAACTTCGAAAGGCTGAGACCAATCAGGTGCAACGACAAAGGGGGCATTGACCAGCTGCTTCTTTACCTGAATAAAGGCATCCAGTCATGCCTCATCAAATAGGAATTTTTGATTTTGTTCCAGCAATAAGCACAATAGTTTTGCAGTCTTTGAAAAATCCCTAATAAACCATCCGTAAAATCCTACATGTTCAAGAAAGCTACTAATACCTTTCACATTTGTTAGTGGGGGTAATTTCTCGATGATTTCCACCTTAGCTTTATCTACTTGAATACCCTGACTAGAGATGCGATGGCCTAACACAATGCCTTCAGTTGCCATAAAATGAGATTTTTCCCAAGTCAAGACAAGATGATTTTCCTCACATCGCTGCAGTACTTTATCAAAATTGTCAGTGCAATGATCAAAATCATTCCCATAAACTGAAAATTCATTCATACCAACCTCTAAAGAGTCTTCAATCATATCTGAGAATATTGCCATCATACACCTTTGAAATGTGGTTGGTGCATTGCAAGGATCGAAAGACATATGACAAAAAGCAATACTACCAAAGTGGTAGGTGAAAGTTGTTTTCTTCAGATCCTCTGGTGCAATAACAATTAGATTGTACTCAGAATAGCCATCTAAAAAGAAAATAATAAGCTTTTCTAGCAAGCTAATCTAACATTTGCTCAATGAAAGGAAGTGGAAAATTATCTTTCCTTGAGGCTGCATTTAATTTACGAGAGCCCATACAAACTCGCCATCCCGTGGGAATGCATGTTGGTAGTAATTCGCCCTTATCATTGCGAACCACTGTAATTCCACTCTTTTTCGGGACACATTGTACTGGACTCACCCACTTACTAGCAGAATTGGGTAAATAATTCTTGCATCAAGCCATTTTATGATTTCTTTCTTAACCCCTTCCTTCATATTCTCGTTTAACCTTATTTGCGGTTCAACTAACTGTTGCCTTTCATCTTTTAACTTGATTTTGTACATACAAAAAGAAGGACTAATACCTTGAATATCTGCAATACTCCAGGCAATAGCTCGTTTGTGCTGCTTGAGAATGTGAGTCAATTTCTTTTCTTATGTTGTATCCAGTGCTGCGGAGACAATAAATGGAAGAGTATTATGATCACCCAATAAGATATATTTAAGATCATAAAGTAGTGATTTCAATTCCAGAGTGGGAGCTTCTGCAATTGATGGTTTGAAAATTGGAGTGGTTCTGTTGGTTAGGTTTAAGGATTTAATTTGCCATCTATTCTTGACTTCAACAGTACTAGCGTCAACCCTGCTATCACAATTGTCTATGGATTCAGCCTCAGATGTCACTGCAATTTCTTCAACAAGGACTGCGCTTTGATTGTTGAATTCTTCCCCAATCAAATCATTGAGCACATCGACAGTATGGTACTCTACTTTATCCTTGTGATGAACAGACTCAAAACCACTGAAGGTAACTTGCTCATCATTCAGTCGCATGGTGAGTTCTCTTTTATAAACATCAATGAGAGTTCGATTGGTGGCTAAAAATGGTCATCCCAAGATTATGGGAACCTCCTTGTCAACTTCGTAGTCAAGTATGATAAAATCAGGCGAAAAAATAAATTTATCAACACGAACTAAAACATCTTTGATTTGCCTTTCGGCTTGAGCTAAAGATCGATCTGCCAGTTGCAATGTCACTGCAATGGGTTTCATATGACTAATTCCCAACTTTCTAAAAGTAGATAGTGGCATGAGGTTGATGCTAGCTCCCAAATCGCATAAAGCTTTGCCCAAATATTGATTGCCAATCAAACATGAAATGGTAAAATTGCTAAGATCTTTCAGTCTAGGGAGTAACTTGTTTGTCAAAACAACACTACAGCCTTTTGTGAGTGCAATAGTTTCAACATCAGTGAGTTTTTTCTTCTTGGATAAGAGGTCTTTCATAAATTTTCCATAACTCAGAATTTGTACCAGAGCGTCCACTAAAGGAATGTTGATCTGCAGTTATTTCAGTGTATCCAGAAACTGTCAATACTATTTATCATTTTCATTCCTCTTGAATATTTGTGGAAAAGGTACAGGTGGAATGACATCCGATTGCGGTGATACCTTTGGTTGTGTCCACAATTTTGAGGGTCGAATATAAGGCATGTGAACGACAGTTGTTGGTACTTATTTATCTAGTACATCAACAAGTTCTTCAGAATCAACCTTTCTATCAGGGCTTATGTCACTAATATCTGGGGATGCTATAATAGAATCAATAACCAGCTCACCAGTTTGTTTACCACTCCTAAGAGTGATAGCTTTATAGTGCTCTTTCCTCCTCGGGCTGGGGTTTTCGGTGTCACTTGGTAAGGAGCCTTGTTGTCGAGTATTTAGATTTGAAGCAAGTTGTCCCAATTGTGCCTCTAATTCTCGAATGGAAGATGAATTTCCTTGAACAATAGCTCCTGTGTGATTAATATGCTCCCTTATTAACGCCTCAAGAGCCGTTAATGGGTCAGAAAGTAGAAGTGTATGTATACTGTTGTTGTCACTATCCTTAGATATTCTGATTCATCATTGAAGAATGTTATGGTTGCATCTAACTTCGATGCAATTGTGTCAGCCCTTGTTGTTGATACCTCTAAGGATGCAGACTTTAGTTCTGTTGTTGTTAAGTATAATTCCCTTGTCGTGGATTATAATTGCCCTGAGTAGATGCATTCCCATATCTGAATGTTGCAGCATTTTATCCAACATTCTGAGTTCCCCAAAACTATTGGTTACGTCCAGAGTTGTTGGAAGAGTTGCCATAAGAATTGGTACAAATATTACTGACATAATAGGCATTTTCTACATGTTGCAGACAATCTTCATAACTATAGTTGTCACCACAAATTTCGCAGCAAAAGGTAGGAATATCCAATTGTTGAGTAACCTGTATAGGTGCAACGTCACTCGTCCCTTGCATATTTTTAATCATGTTTGTGAGCAAAGAGACTTGAACACTTAGCGCGGATATTGAATCCAATTTAATAACTCCTGGAGTAGTATTTGCTTGTGCAGCTCTAGAGATAGGATATTGGTAATCATTTTGAGCAATTCTCTTAAGAATTCTCACAACATTATTGTAAGTACAATCCAGCAGCGGTCCATTGGCTGATACGTAGACAAGGTTCCTTGAATGTGAATTCAAACCATTATAAATAAAACCTCAATTTGTGTTTTTGGTTGAATGCCGCGCATGGGACAACATCGAAGCAAAGACATATAATGTTCCTATGTAGTGTGAAGATTTTCATCATCCAACAAATGGTAAGCAGTAATATCATTTCGAAGACGAGCATTCATTATCGGTGGGTTAAATTGCAACACAAACTACGTGGCGAGAGCATTCCAAGAAGTGATTGATCCAGCAGCAGGTAGCCCAAGAAACCAAGTGCGAGATCTCCCTTGTAAGGAATAGGGAAATAATTGCATCGTTTAGGCATCATCAAGAACACCTTGTTGATTAAAGGAAGCACAGATCAATAAAAAGGATTTAAGATGTTCTGTAATACCCTTCACCCGTATTCAACGCTAGAATAGTGTTACGAAGCATTACTGGACTTACAACACATTTAAACATACTTTTCACATACATTTAATCAATTCATATACAATTCATCCACAACCAAACATTTTGTCCCTAATACGAGCCTACGAGGCCCAAAAGATACATTGGGAGTGGTTCGGGACAAAACCACTAACTTTGGAAATGTTTTGAACACTTAAGAAATTCTCTCAAAAACAGGGGACACACGCCCATGTGGTCCGACCGTGTGACTCGCACAACCACTAGACACGCCCGTGTCACAAGCCGTGTGGACATTCGAAATGGGGACACATGGCCGTGTCCCAACCCATGTCCGACCCTATGTAACTCTCTGACTTGGGTCACACAGCCAACACACACTGTAACACCCCTAACCCGTATCTATCGCCGAATTTGGGTTACGGCATTACGGGACTAATCCAAAATAATACACCTAACGTAAATCAAATGTAACACCTTGTTGGACATACGTTTGATTATTATATTCATTCAAATCATTCATGCTAAAACATACTTGGATCAAAATATAATATTACTAAGATACCAACATATTCGGCCGTAGACACAACCAACATGCATTTTTTTTTTTTACGTTCCTTAATCGCATGATACTTACTATGTAATAATCTTGGAAGACAAGATGATATTTCATAGTTCAAAACATTCGGACCACGGCACGGAAATTTACAAAGAGCTAGATCGTATCTAATCGTAAAAGCATAGCCATATTCGCATGGCTTATATATAACTTTATACCGATCAAAATATACAAAAATAAAGACCTAGCCTATACATGCCTTAATTTCAAAAGAAGTATAACTTTTAGGATACCAAATTTTGGTGATAGTATAATTGACTTCGGCGACGATTTCCGAGCTCAAGCTTTAACTTTAAGGATCTATAAAACAATAAGACAATACACCATGTAAGCTTCAATAGCTTAGTAAGTTATAAGTAAGCAAAGGAATGTACAGATATTGCTTTCATAAACATTCTTTCCAAATACAATCTAAATATCAATTAGTTAATGATATCAACAATTATTCCAGGTTAATGTTACTCAATCTCATGCACAATCAACCACAAGACAAAATAATCAACTTTTCAGATGCTACATGCTCTTATCGAAATATCCTACTTAATTATATACCGAGATAATAATCCATTTATCCAATAAGAACATACCTGACACCTTTATTTACCCTTCCAAGTGTCTTTGCTCTGAAGAAAATCCGATAGACGCACACACAGTGCTATTCAACCGATCTCGCACACACAGTGCTCAGTGATTAAATTCGCACACACAGTGCTATTCAACCGATCTCGCACACACAGTGCTCGGTGAATAAATCTTCCTCTTCTTACACATATCATATGCCTTTAAATCAAATTTGTATATACATAACACACATATATACACAAATCCACAGTTTGATATTTTCCAAATCCTATTCTCCCTATCGAATATGCTCCATGTATGCACATAATTAATTATTCAATGATCATTATTTTATACCTTAGGATCCACTTTAACTTAAAATCAATTCACTTCAAATCGTTTAATCTCAACACATTAATTTAATACATGCTTCAATTCACATTCGGCTTTCACATAATTTAAGCCCCACATCGTGTCACATTCAGTAACTTATATGTATTTACATCAATGATTTCATGCACATACAATTATACAGCTCTTAAGAAAATAAGGAATTATATAATCCAACACATATATAGGTTAACATATCATTCGGCATCTACCATTAAATTATCATAGTGCATTCGGCATTTATATTTGTTGCATCTAATTTGATTTAAAAATGTATATCAAAATTTAGCACTAATTATTTAAAATCAATCACTTATAACTTACTTCGAAAATTTGACGATTTAACCTTTCTCGGCTACTCGTTTACTATGGTCTTCCCCAGGTCCAAATCCTTCCCTTGTTGTACTTGATCTAAAATAAGATCAAATTAATCCCATTCAAACGAATTTTCATGAAGTTTCATCCAAAATGCATCATTATAGATTTTTACCATTTTCACCCTTAACAATTACCATGTTACAAACAAATCCTTCCAACTCAAAACATGCAATACCCAAAAATTCAAGCACGTTCATGAAGGGCCGAATGTTCATAGCCCTTCTTACATCTCCTTTCTTCTATCTATTTGCAATTTAAAGCATTCATAATTTTTCTTTCTCTTCCGACGTCCTCCTACTAAGCTTTATTCAACAATTTCTAAGGGAAAAATATAGTTAATCTTACAAGCTTGTAACGTGTTCTACTCTAAATTTTACCACAAATTTTCCACCATGGCCACTTTCGGATATCATCATTAACTCAAGAATTTGAGTATGATCTAGCTAAAATACAACACAATAGCCTCAATTTGAAAAAAAAAAAGAATAACGAAAACTAAGTGAAATTTCTTACCTTAAAAGGACATGCAAAGACCGAATCTATGGAAGCTTAAATTTCCTCTCTTTTCCCCTTTTGTGTTTGTGAAGAAGATGAAGCAAAAGAGAGAGAATTAACAATGTTTTCTTTCTTTTATTAATATCATCCAATAATAATAATTTATTATGCATTATCTCCACTACCTAATATTATTAACATATAAAATTATTACAAGAAATCATGATGCATGTCAATGCCGTCCACTAACTTGGAAATAAGGCTAAATTGCAACTTAACTCCCATGTAATAATACAACCATTTAAAATTAGTCCTAATTTTCCATAATAGCTATTTTCATCCTTGCTCAATTTAATCTTTCTCTAAAATTAACCACTCAAACATTCAAATAATTTCACTATATAATAACACGCTCAATTATGTAACAGATATCGGTTAAAACATTAAAATATTTTACTTGATTATTTAACATCGGATTCGTGGTTCCAAAACCACTGTTCCGACTAGGTTCAACATCGGGCTGTTACACACACGCCCCTGTGGCTAGCCAGTGTGCCCTAAAAATTGCCATACACGCTCATATGCCAGGCCATATGCTAGGCCATGCCAATCCTATAGGGATACTGACTTATACCACACGGTCAAGTCACATGCCCATGTGTGAGGCCATGTGGAGCATACTAACTTGATTTTAATTTCAACACCACTTGACCGTATGTCACACATGGTTGAGACACACGCCTGTGTCTTTATCCGTGTGGACAAAAATAAGCTATATACCAAACCATTTTGCAACCTCAAATTGCACACACCTACACAATTCAATTGGTACACATTCATGGCATATATAGGCATCCGAATTAACCACAACTAAGACTAAAATGTACCATTTCAATATCAATAACAAACTACTTATAATACCATATGTTGCCTACTCAAATCATGCCAATTCACATTTCCAAAGCATTCATATGTACCATATCAACTAAGCATTTCTTAGCCTAAAACCACAATTCTCAATTCATCAACCATTATCTACCTTGAAAGTTGCAATCAACAAGCCATTTCCAAGCAAACATGAACCACATCACTAAGAGGCATTAATACATATATATGCATCACATAATTGCCAAAATAAGCCAACTTACATAGCTAACGCAAAACCAAACACTTAAAATACCAAAGTTCATAGGTACCAAGAGATTGGTGGATAGTGTGAAGCGATCTCCGACGATTCCTAAATCCGAGCTAGCTTGATAACATTATAAAACACGGGAAAATAAACAAAGTAAGCTTTATAGCTTAGTAAGCTCGTATGAAATAAACTCGATATAATCATAAACACATAATTCAACAATTGATTATAAATACATGAATTCACATCAACTAACAAACCTTTCAATTTCTCATTCACAAAACTATATATTTTCTTCACCATTTCTTCGATTCAAAGCTAATATGGTTTATGCACATACCTGTACTATCTCGTACAAATCTCATTCTCAACCACATCATTCATTTACCCATTGAACCATTTGGAATAGAAGTCAGATACTCAGGAGTCTCGCACAATAAGTACCTATACCCTGGCCCAAAGCCAAATCAAGGTAACTTATATCCGAAGTACTAATATCATGGCCCAAAGCCAAATCAGCCTATATTCATGGCCCGAAGCCAAATCGGTATGATTCGCACCCGAAGTGCTAACATCATAGCCCGAAGCCAACTCAATGTATCCCCTAATGACATGTCACTAGTTCCTAAACTATTCCTAAGGTTCAACCGAGATTTCGAATGTCGAATTACCATCGAGTCATTGTCGAACTTACCCGAATCTAGTATTCACAACTTATAATATATCAAAGCATTTAAAATACATTTATAATGAAATTTATCACATACGAACTTACCTCGGATGTGAAAACAACGAAATAAGTCGATTAGTTGATAACTTTAGTTTTCCCCCGATCTAGATCTGAATTCTGCTTTTCTTGATCTAAATATATTTAAAATTAACTTATTTAATAATTTCTCTATTCAATTTAATCCAAAACACATATTTAAGCATATTTACACTTTTACCCCAAGAATTTCACAACTTTTAAAATTTAGTCCCTAGTCTCGTAAAACAAAATTCATCCATTTTCATCACAACCCAAGCCTAGAAAAATACTATTATACCCCTATCAGCCCATATTTTTCATTTATTTCACATTTTAACCACAAAGTTTCTACATTTCATAATTTAATCCCTAATTTACATTTTCACTAAAAATCACTTTATAAAACTTGTATAATTTATAGCAAACATTCATAATCTATCATCAAACATCAAAACACACATGTATTCATCAATGGAAACATTCAAAATATTTAACAGTTTTGCAAATTAGTCCCTAGGCTAGCTAGACCTAGTTGCAACGATCTCAAAAACAAAGAAATTATTAAAAACGGGACAAAATTGGACTTACTTGCAAGCAAGAACAATGGTCGAATGTTTGAGCACAAAACTGGCTTCTCTTAGCCCTAGTTTCAGTTGGAAAAGATGAATGAACCAAAGTTTTTGTTTTGTTTTTATTAAATTAAACTTTAACAACTAAATTACAAAAATAACCTTAATGTAATAATAATTAAAATTCACCTAACCATGTCCATCTTTGTCCACTCAAATAATTAATGGTTTAATTACCACTGAAGGACTTTCAATTAAAGTTCCATAGCTATTAAACTCCTTTAGCTTATAGAACTCAAGTTTTTCACTTTACGCGATTTAGTCCTTTTATCAAATTGAGCACTCAAACAATAAAATTTCTTAACGAAATTTTCACACAAACATATTATCATACCACGGGCATTAAAATAATAATAAAATAATAATTTCAACCTCAGATTTGTGGTCCCAAAACCACTATTCTGATTTGAATAAAAGCAGGCTGTTACATGTTCTCTCGTATCTTCATGTGGTAGTCCAGCATATTGGCCATTGGAGTTCAGCATTTGAAACATCACTGGCTTGAGTTCAAAGTTCCCAACTTGAATTGTTGGTCTAACAACTCTTGGTTGTAGATCATCCAGAATAGGTACTACACAATCTCGTGGTTTTATTGTGGATGTGAGTATTTTGTGATAACAATGGGTTATCAACGTTTTGCTATTGTATCGACTGTTGTATCGGAGGTATGGCTGCATTTTCTCCTGGTAAATCCATATTTCTTTGTTCTCGAAGTCTTTCTGAATAGTTCTTTCAATTTCTGGATCAAAGTTAGCAAGAAAATCTAAATTGCTTCAGGTCATAAAACATCTAAGATGAAATTAAAAAATATCAACAAAGAGAAAACAAGTTTGTGAATACTAAAAATTATATAAGGAAAACAAAGTACAAAGGCACACAAGAACAAAAATAAAAGTCAAACAAACGTTATCCCCGGCAACGACGCCAAAAACTTGATCGACTATAAACGTCACAGCAATAATATGCAAGCACGCACTGTCGATACAGGTATAATAGAAATATGTGAGTCTGTCGAATATCGATCCCATAGGGATGGTTGTCTTTTGTCTATTAATGTAGGTGCAATAACTAGATAGAAACAAGGTAAATTATGAGTATAATTGTCGAAGCAATAACTCGAAAACAATAAGATAAAGTATGCTATGGATAAACTGGGAACCCCAACATGAATCTTCAGTAGTATACTAAGTACTCACACGATATAAAAGATTGGTGATTGTCGATGCAATAAAATTAATGTATATCTTACCATATGCCACTCCTTGGTTTAATCTGAGACTTAACTGTGCACATTAACCTCACCTTCCGATGATGGCAATAGGGCATTATTATGAACAACTGGACTAAATTCCTTTAGTCCTTACTCAACTTCCGCTGACAAGCTTATTAGATCAAATTATCACTGAACCTTCCAGTGTTAATGACTGCAATAACACTCTCGTGTTTAGAATGTTCAAACCCCCAAGATTAAACAACAAAAATAAGATTTAATAAGATAACATTTAACAAAGCATTCATTGTACTTTTATACAGTAGAAAACACAGAGTAATCACCCATGTTTTCAAGAAAAGAGAAACAATTGAATGGAGAATACTATTCCTAGGCTACTCGATTGAACCTATCCATTTCTCCTTATTCTACACTTAGATCTCCTCGTCAGGAGTGGATTTACATCATCTTCACATTGGCTCACCCAAGGGAAGCTCAAGCTGCCATAACTGCAAACTTCAAAATAAGGTAAGAGAATGGTGATCCACCAAAAATTCCTCCTCTTCATTCTTATCACATTATCCTTTTATGTTTTCCTCAACAGTACAGGTGTCCCTCTCTCTGGATTCTTCTATCATTGTTCGTACAGGGTAGTTACACTGGACTGGACAGCTCACTCATGGTTGGCTCTTATCAGATAGCTGTCAACTGCAGTGACAATTCTGAATGCCATCTAGAATTAACTTATCCAGCGACATTAGTGCAGAAAGATAGCAAAATTAAAGATAAAATAGGCTAGGATTCACTGATTTATAAAATGCAATTTACTAAACTGAACATGCTACAATGTTTTCTAAGGGTAACTAAATGGGAACAATTTAGACAATAATTAGGGAGAAAACATTTGTTCTTTCTACTACAATCAACGTTACATGATGTTGTAGTAAACTGTAGACTGAAATAGATTGATCTAAGATGTCAAATTGGTGAAATAATTACAATTGAGTTAGATAGATCAAATAGTGTTGCCAAAGTTATTTCGGCACAGAAATTGATTCATAAGGGTTGTGAGGCGTTTTTGGCCTATATACTTGATACTTAATATTTGGAATCAAAGCTTGATCAAGTACCGGTTGTGAATGAGTTTACAGATGTGTTCCCTAAAGAGTTAATGGGATTGCCGCTGAAATGTGAAGTTGAATTTGTAATTGATCTGATGCTTGGGGCTGTTCCTATATCGATCGCACCGTATTGAATGGCACCAGTTGAGTTGAAAGAACTTAAAGCACAATTGCAAGAATTGTTAGAAAAAAGTTTTATTTGACCAATTGTATCTCTCTAGGTGCACCTATGATATTTGTGAAAAAGAAAGATGGATTACTGAGATTGTGTATTGATTATAGGCAGCTAAATAAGGTCACAATCAAGAATAAATACTATTTGCCTCGTATTGACAATTTGTTTGATCAGTCAAAAGGTACAACAGCATTCTCGAAAATAAATATTAGATTGGGATATTATCAATTGTGAGTTAAAGATGTCAACGTGCCAAAAACTATTTTCTAAACTCGTAGTGGTCATTATGAATTTCTAATGATGCCATTTGGATTAACCAATGCCCTTGCTTCTTTTATAGATTTCATGAATCGGGTTTTTTAGCCTCATTTGGATAGATTTGTGGTTCTATTTATTGATGATATAATAATCTATTCAAAAACAAAATCCGAGCATGTTCAGGATTTAAGAATTTTTCTACAGATTTTGCACTAGAAACAGTTGTACACAAAAATCAATAAATGTGAGTTTTAGCTTAGAGAGTTTGGATTTCTTGGTCATGTAATTTCTGCGAACAGAATTCATGTTGCTCCGAGCGAATTCTTCCATTGTCAATTGGAAAGCTCTGAAGAATGTTTCTAAGGTACATAGTTTCCTAGGTTTAGCTAGGTATTATCATCGATTCATTAAGAATTTCTTGATAATTGCTTTACCGTTTACCAAGTTGTTACCGAAAAATATTGAGTTTCTTTAGTCAGATAAATGCCAAAGCAAAGTTTTGATCGGCTAAAAAATATGTTGTGGAAGCTCATCATCTTGACTCAACTGAATTCGAGAAAGAGTACATTGTTTATAGTGATGCGTCACTCAATAGATTAGATTGTGTATTGATACAAACTGGAAAAGTAATTGTAGCAGCCCATTTTCGGTGAAATTGGAACAGTGGTTTCGGGATCACAAATCCAAGCCCAAAAATAAAATTTTATTTTATTTTATGATTTACATTATTTGAAACACCCCAAACCCGGCCCACGAGCTTTGACCAGATTTGGTATGTCCCTCAAGTAAACCGGTTCAAATCCTTTTGTTACTTTGCGAAAAACTTGTGCGATTTTTTTAAAAATTTTGTTTTGGGTTGGGCTTGTGTTGAAACGGATTCGATTTTATTTTGAAAACCCCTTTTTAATATTAAGTGATAAAACATTTAAGGTTTAGTTTAAAGAAATTTTACTTAAACTTTAATAAATAAGGTTCATAAACATAATAAATAAAAAAATAAATGTAAAATGATTCAACTATGGCCTTATGGCCTTATTACATCAAATAATTTCCAAATAATTCAAGTACTTAAAAACTCATAGTCCATAAAAATAAAGACTTCATGTTGAGCATGGCCACCACAAGTTCCGCCGTGTCCGGTCCATCACTGTTCATCACTCAAACATGGTCCCACAGCGGGGTGAGTCAAAACAGACTCAATGTGTACACGACACTAAGTCATAATAAAATCAGGCATACAAGAGTTACACATTCAAAATAATGAATACAAGTTATGATGCATTCCCAAACCCAAACCTAATTGTCCATCCGCTACACACCCCCCGTACCTGCCAATCACACCGTGGGGACTACTAAGTCGACCCTCCTTCCGCTACACACCAAATTGCGGTCTTAAGTCACCGCATTCGTAGTCTTAGGTCACCACGTTTAGATTACTGTGGTCTTAGGTCACCACTTTCAGATTACTGTGGTCCTAGGTCACCATTTTTCAGATATCACGGTCTTAGGTCACCGTGTTCGTGGTCTTAAGTCACCACATTCACTTTCCCTTTCAAAATAAAACCCATATGCCGATAACATATTATGCAATTGCAAGCCAAAGTTCACATTCTTATCATATTCTCATGTTACAAATAACATTTTTCATATTCCTAGTAGAAGTAGGAAACGTACCTGAGTACTTAGTACCATAACATGATACCTTAGCCACTTTCATATTCTTAATGTCACATATTTTAATTAAACATGCCATAAAACGTATTATGAAGTAGTGTGGGGTACACACCTGATTCGCTTAGAAATTCCTTGAGATCCCGAAAAGCTTGATCTAATGCTTAGATCCTTAATCCCTACATTTGATTTATCACTTATTACCTTAATAAAAAGCCATTCGGCCAAAATTCCAAATCCTAGTAGGATTAGTATTCTTACCTTGTTTGCCGATTTGATTAATAATCAAATCCCGAAATCTGTAGTATTCCTTCCTTAAAATCGGCTAGCCACCAAATCATTTAACTATGTCAGTTTCTGGCTTTTGAATAGGAAATAGTGCTAAATACCAAAAAAATATAAGCCTTGGCCGAATACTTACCTTGTGGATTCTAAAATCCCGAATTGGATCCTTGCTTCCTTAATGCTGTCGAAATATCTATACACATATGTTAGATTTTAGTCTAACTTGAAATCATACTTATGGCCTATGGCGAATATCACTTTATTGTCTTACCTTGATGCCTTAAATCCGAAAGATCCTTCTTACAGATCGACTTGAGACGGACCAGAAAGAGTTCTTCATATTTGGCCAAAATACAATATGAGAGATTAGTCTCCAAATTTATGTGAGCTCAAAAAGAAAAAGAATGGAAACCGAGTCTAGATCTTACCCTTACTTGGAGAAATCGGCAACACCTATTCTTGAAGCCTCTCCAAAATTCGGCTTTTGAATGGATTGGAAGGAAAGAAATAGGAAGAAAAGAAAGATGAAGAGAGTGGCTTGCTTTACTAGAGTTTTTGGTCTTGGCAAAATAGCAGATAAAAGAGAGAATTTGCTGAGGAAAAATTTTGGCAGAGAGAGGAGAATGGCTTAGGGAATTTCGGAAAAGGAGAGAATGAATGAAAATTAGCCTTATTTTCCTCCCTTAGCCGAATTTACTAGGCTAGAGTCCCCTACTTGGCCACCACTCTTCTTTATTTGATAGCTTTATCTCTTTAATTTAAAATAATAAGAGAATAATCCTTTATTATCCCTTGAAAATAATCCAATTAAAAATCCTTTATTTATCACCTTATTAATCAAATATTAAAGAGAATAAAACTCCTCCTTTCTAGAAGCCTTGTGCCGTCCACCTCAGAGCTTCTGGAAGTAAAATAAAACTTCTTTTATTTGCTTCCCAAGTGACTCGAACTCAGGCCCAACACCTTGCATGTGGCGCCATTTCCAGAGACCCTAAGTGGCATCTTCAGGCCACTTTTCCAAGCCTATTTGTGTGTCAAATTTCACAAACTTTTTCTTTTAAGGCCACCTTGCCTTTATTCCCTGCTTTAAAACTTAAAACTCGACATTTCTAAGTCATTTCTAAGTTTCCAAAAATTTTCGTTCGGCTCTGTAAACTTGACATTTTCTTACATTTCCAAGTTTCCAGAAATGTTTACTTTCCTCTTTTGAATCATTTCCTTACATTTCCAAGTTTCCAGAAATGTTCACTTTCCTCTTTTGAATCATTTCTAGATCATGTCCATACATTTTCAGGTTTCCAAAAATGTTCATTTCCAAATCATTTCCATTCATTTCCGAGTTTCCAAAAATGTTCAAAATTTATTCTTAGTACATAAAACATGTCACTTCGTACAACTAACCGAAAATGCATAGGCCCTTTTCAGGATATTACAGTTCTTCCCCCTTAAAATAATTTCGTCCTCAAAATTTTCTAACTAAAATAATTGAGGGTATTACTGTCGCATCATCTCTTCTGGTTCCCACGAAGCTTCCTCTGATCCATGATTGCGCCATAACACCTTGACTAGAGGAACTGACTTCCTCCGTAGCACTTTCACATCACGTTCCAATATCTGAATCGGCTCTTCCTCGTAGGATAAGTCTGGCCTTAGCTCTACTTCTTCGACTGGTACCACATGAGACGGATCCGATCGGTAGCGACGTAGCATGGATACATGGAATACGTCGTGCATCTGCTGCAACTCTGGTGGCAATTCTAACTGGTATGCCACTGGTCCAACTTGCTTCAGTACTCGATAGGGCCCTATAAACCTTGGGCTTAACTTCCCTTTGCGACGGAACCTCATAACTTTCTTCCAAGGCGAGACTTTCAGAAATACTTGGTCTCCCACTTCAAACTCTATTTCCTTCCACTTAAGGTCTGCGTACGACTTCTGCCTATCAGAGGCTTCCTTTAACCGTGCTCGAATCATCTCAACCTTCTCTTCAGTTTCTGCCACTAACTCCAGTCCCAAAACTCGACGTTCTCCTAACTCAGTCCAACAAGTAGGAGTTCGACACTTCCGACCATACAATGCTTCATATGTGCCATCCGAATGCTAGCCTGATAGCTGTTGTTGTAGGCGAACTCGGCTAAAGGCAAATAATCTTCCCAACTTCCTTGGAAATCCATCACACAGCCTCTTAACATATCCTCCAACACTTGTATAACCCGTTGATTGCGTCGATTGTGGATGAAAAGTCGTAGTGAAGTCCAAATTTTAGTGCCTAAAGCTTGATGAAGTGCCTTCCAAAATCGAGGCGTAAACCTTGGGTCTCTATCGGAGATGATCGATCATCGGTACTCCATGTAATCTCACAATTTCCGCCACATATAATTTGGCTAGCTTCTGAAGAGAATAGTCAACTCTTACCGGGATGAAGTGCGCGGACTTGGTCAAACGGTCCACTATCACCCATACCGAGTCCTTCTTAGTAGGCGTAAGGGGAACCCACTAACGAAGTCCATGGTAATTCTCTCCCACTTCCATTAGGGAATCTCGATTGGTTGAAGCAATCCGATGGAACTTGGTGTTCAAACCTTAACTGGCGACACGCGGACATTTTCCCACGAATTCGGTAACTTCTCGTTTAAGATCAGACCACCAAAATTGTTCCCTTAGATCTCTGTGCAGCTTAATGCCTCCAGGATGCATAGCATAAGGGCTACTATGCGCCTCCCGAAGAATCCTTTGTCTTAACTCCTTGTCCTTCGGCATACAGACTTTTCCTTTGTAACACAATACTCCTTCATCATTAACGCCATAATCCTTTAATTCCCTGCTCGCACTTGCGTAACTTAGCACTTAGATCCTTATCAACCAATCGTCCCTCTTTCACCTCCTTCACCATGTGGGCTTGACTTGCAACTCGCCAACAAAGCCTAGTCATCATCATCTGAGGCTCAAGTGAGCGAACATAACCCTTAGATCCGACATAACCTTCCAACTTAGGGCATCAGCTACTACATTTGCCTTGCCCGGGTGGTACTCTATCGAGCAATCGTAATCCTTCAATAACTCCACCCACATTCGTTGCCTCAAGTTCAACTCCTTCTGAGTGAACAGATACTTAAGACTCTTGTGGTCTGTGTAAACCACTGACCTTTCTCCATAGAGATAGTGCCTCCAAACCTTAAGGGCGAAAACCACTGCTGCCAATTCTAAGTCATGGGTTGGGTAGTTAACCTCATGAGGCCTTAGTTGTCGAGACGCATAAGCGACTACTTTTCCATCTTGCATTAGCACACATCCTAATCCTATATGCGAAGCGTCACAGTACACTACAAAATCCTTCCCAGCCTCCGGCTGAATTAATACTAGAGCCTCCGTCAACACCTTCTTAAGCTTTTGAGCTCTCTGTTGCTTATCGGTCCATTCAAAGGGTACTTCCTTCCTTAGTAGCTTTGTCAAGGCGCGGCTATTGACGAGAACCCTTCACGAACCTTCCTACGTAATAGCACGCCAAACCTAAAAAACCGGATCTCGACCACGGACCTAGGTGGTTTCCAATCCAACACACGCCGATCTTCCTAGGGTCCACTCTTATTCCTCTGCGGATACCACATGTCCTAGGAATGCCACCTCCTTAAGCCAAAATTCACACTTCTTTGAATTTGGCATAGAGCTTCTTCTCCTTAACACTTGCAAAGACAACTTCGGAGATGTTCATCATGCTCCTCTTGGACTTAGAATACACCAAAATATCGTCGATGAACACAACAACGAACCTATCCAAGTAGGGTTGGAAAACCCGATTCATCATATCCATGAATGCGGCTGGAGCGTTCGTCAATCCAAACGGCATCACCACAAACTCAAAATGGCCATATCTTGTCCTAAAAGCGGTCTTATGGATATCTGCCTCCTTCACCTTCAACTGGTGATATCCAGACCTTATGTCTATTTTTGAGAATACTGCGGCCCCCTTCAGCTGATCGAACAAGTCATCGATCCTTGGCAAAGGATACTTGTTCTTGATGGTCAGCTTGTTCAACTGACGGTAATCTATGCACATCCGCATAGTTCTGTCCTTCTTCTTTACAAACAGGACCGGTGCTCCCCATGGAGACACACTGGATCGAATGAACCCACGATCCAACAACTCTTGGATTTGGGCCTTGAGCTCAACTAACTCCTTTGGCGCCATTCAGTATGGAGCGATTGACACAGGAGCTGTTCCCGGTAGCAAATCTATTCCAAATTCCACCTCTCTATCTGGGGGTATTCCTGGTAATTCCTCTGGAAATACGTCTTCAAAGTCCTTTACCATTCTAACTCCAATAACACCCTCTTCCTTTCCACCTAACGCACTTACGAAGGCTAAGAACGCCTTGCACCCTTTCCTAACCATTTTCTCAGCCTTCAGCGCTGAAACTACGTTAGACAGGTAGTTTCTTCTTTCTCCGATCATTACTACTACTTCATCCTCCGGGGTCCTTAATTCCATACGTTTAGCCGCACAATCCAACACAGCTCGGTGCTCTACTAGCCAGTCCATTCCAAGTATAAGTTCAAACTCCCCAAAGTGTAGTTCCATTAAGTCAGCCTGAAAGTTCACTCCCTGAATCTCTAGGGGTACATTCCGAAAGATCTTATCCACCACTACAGTTTGGCCTAATGGGCTTACTACAGTCATCTGCCTATCAGAAAGTTCAGAGTCTAGGCCTAGTGTTTCCACTACACTACATGCAACATAAAAATGGGTCGAGCCCACATCAATTAGAGCAAAATAAGGCTTGCCAAAAATAAAGAACGTACCGGTTATAACATCCGGCGCGTCTCCATCCTCCCTCCAGTGAACCACATAAACCAAACCCGGTTGCCTTGCCTCAGCATTAGCGACACATCGGCCCTGTGTTCTACGGCCTCTGCCAGCACCATTACCTCGGTTACTCGAACCACGACCTCGTTGAGGCTGCGGTCCTCCTCTACTAGCCTGACTAACACTCTGAGCTGCTGGACGGCTTTCCTCTGAGTTTTTGGGACAATCCTTGATCACATGGTCCTTGGACCCACACCTAAAACATCCTCCTGTTTTCCTCCAGCACTCTCCCAAGTGCTTCTTTCCACACATATCACAAGGTCGATACCGCCCTTCTGATCCAGCTTGCTGACCTCGCAGCCCATCAACTCTAGGCCTCTTATGAACCTTTCTAGATGACCCAAAACCTCTTTTGGGCCTATTCCTATCCATAGCCTGCTTTGTAGAATCCTTGATTCCCTCGGCCACCTTGGCCTTTTCTACAAAAGCAGAAAACTCCCGCTCCTGATGCGGTGCTATCAACAGTCTCAGATCATCCCTTAGCCCGTCCTCAAAATAGACACAGCGCTCATGCTCAGTTGCCACTATACCTCGAGCATACCGGCTCAACCTCGGAATTCACCCTTTATTTCGCAAACAGACTTGTTCCCTTGTACCAGCCCCAGAAAGGCCTTCCTTTGCTCATCAGTATACCTTGTTCCCACATACTTCTTCTGATAAGCTTCCTTAACGTATTCCCAGGTCAGATCCTCAGCCATGGCACCATCCCGAACAGTTAACCACCACTGATACGCTTCATCGCGTAACAGTGCCACCATTCCTTTTAACTTTTCCTCAGGGGTCAAGTCAAGCTCATCCATGATGCGCTCTGTTGCTTCCAACCAGTACTCAGCTGTACTGGGTGCCACTCTAGATACTCCACGAAACATTTCAGCTTCATTCGCTCGGAGCCATTCAGGCACTGATTTTCGAGTTCCCGAATTTCCTCCTACACCAGCCACCAACTCCAGAACTCTCAGCACAGCCATCCTTCCTCTACCCCTTCCACGATGACCACGTCCTCTAGAGCTTATTTCTAACGTCAAAATCTGATTAAGAGGTTTTATGAATTAGTCATTGCTCCACTTGTTTACCCGCGAAAAAATTTTATGACAGAGTTTTAGGAGTGGTTCTTTCGTATTCATACATGCACACAGTCTTTCCATTCATTCATTCATCCATCAAACAAGTATGAACTTTCGTTCATTCATAGAAACGTTGTAGTTTTCATTGTTGTTGCTTTTCCACTACCTAAGGGGTATTCTCGTAATTTTGTCCTACAGGGGTATTTTTGTAATTTTTCAAAAGAAAAAGTTTCTTGGTGATTTGCCGACAAGTATTTTGGAAATTTTAAGTTCTCGGGGTATTTTGGAAAAATTTTGAAATTCGGGGGTATTTCGGTAATTTTAGACCTCAGAGGTATTTCGGTAATTTTTCACAAATCGAGGTAAATTTGTAAAATTTACTAAATCAGGGATATTTCAAAAGTTGCAAAAATTTGAGGGTTCTTTTTGAAAATTGTACTTTCCAAAACAGTGATGTTGCAAAAATTTTGGAAATCAGGGTCATTTTGGTAATTTTGTAAGTTAAGGGCAATTTTGTAATTTTTTCCAAAATCAAGGTATTTTTGATATTTTGCAAATTAGGGTTTTTGAATGTTTATGAAATTTTGGTAAAACTGTTGGGTAATTGAACATTTTACAAACCAAGGGCATTTTGGTAATTTTACCACTAGGGGCATTTTTGTAATTTCATAAAGCAAAAATTTTTCGGAAAATTTTGTAAAGATGGTTTTCACAAATTTAAAAGAAAGTTTTAAGAGTTTTAAAACTAGGGTTTTGTTGTTTTTATTAAAAACACGGCTAGTTCCCTTTCGGGTTTTAGTCATTGTGTTTAGCTTTATGGCCAGAGCCCTCTTGGTCGAGTGAACCAAAGCTACGCACCAGGCAGGATTCGAGTGGAGAGGAGGTGAGTCACGCGGACTGCTTAAATACCAAGCTCCCGCCGAAACCATTTCTAGACATGCGCACAGAGGTTGCCACACCTATTGAGCCCTCTTAGTTAGGGTGAACTGAAGCTACGCACCAGGTAGGATTCCTGCGAAGAGGAGGTGAGTCGCTAGGACTGCTTAAATACCAGGCTCTTCCGGATCCAATCCTAGACATGCGCACAGGGGTTACCACACCCTAACTCAGTGACTTAGCCATGGGTTTGTTTAACGTTCCTTAAGTCTTATGTGTTTGTGTTTGAGTAGAGTAGTCCTAGGGTTCAAGTTCCTATCATGCTATTCTACATTCCATGCCTTTTTTTTTTACCCTTCCATAATTCTTAAATCATATAATCACATAATCACACAAATGGTTAGGGGTACTTACCCGGTGGATTGCGGGTCGGAGACTTAGGTGCCATGCCAGAAAACCTGCAGAACAATAAAATTGAGCACTCAAACAATAAAATTTCGTAACGAAATTTTCACACAAACATATTATCATACCACGGGCATTAAAATAATAATAAAATAATAATTTCAACCTCAGATTTGTGGTCCCAAAACCACTATTCTGATTTGAATAAAAGCGGGCTGTTACATGTTCTCTCGTATCTTCATGTGGTAGTCCAGCATATTGGCCATTGGAGTTCAGCATTTGAAACATCACTGGCTTGAGTTCAAAGTTCCCAACTTGAATTGTTGGTCTAACAACTCTTGGTTGTAGATCATCCAGAATAGGTACTACACAATCTCGTGGTTTTATTGTGGATGTGAGTATTTTGTGATAACAATGGGTTATCAACGTTTTGCTATTGTATCGACTGTTGTATCGGAGGTATGGCTGCATTTTCTCCTGGTAAATCCATATTTCTTTGTTCTCGAAGTCTTTCTGAATAGTTCTTTCAATTTCTGGATCAAAGTTAGCAAGAAAATCTAAATTGCTTGTGTCATAAAACATCTAAGATGAAATTAAAAAATATCAACAAAGAGAAAACAAGTTTGTGAATACTAAAAATTATATAAGGAAAACAAAGTACAAAGGCACACAAGAACAAAAATAAAAGTCAAACAAACGTTATCCCCGGCAACGACGCCAAAAACTTGATCGACTATAAACGTCACACGACAATAATATGCAAGCACGCGCTTTGTCGATACGGGTATAATAGAAATATGTGAGTCTGTCGAATATCGATCCCATAGGGATGGTTGTCTTTTGTCTATTAATGTAGGTGCAATAACTAGATAGAAACAAGGTAAATTATGAGTATAATTGTCGAAGCAATAACTCGAAAACAATAAGATAAAGTATGCTATGGATAAACTGGGAACCCCAACATGAATCTTCAGTAGTATACTAAGTACTCACACGATATAAAAGATTGGTGATTGTCGATGCAATAAAATTAATGTATATCTTACCATATGCCACTCCTTGGTTTAATCTCGAGACTTAAGCGTGCACATTAACCTCACCTTCCGGATGATGGCAATAGGGCATTATTATGAACAAGCTGGACTAAATTCCTTTAGTCCTTACTCAACTTCATTGACAAGCTTATTAGATCAAATTATCTTTGAACCTTCCAGGTGTTAATGATCTGCAATAACACTCTCGTGTTTAGAATGTTCAAACCCCAAGATTAAACAACAAAAATAAGATTTAATAAGATAACATTTAACAAAGCATTCATTGTACTTTTATACGAAGAGAAAACATGAGTAATCACCCATGTTTTCAAGAAAAGAGAAACAATTGAATGGAGAATACTATTCTAGGCTACTCGATTGAACCTATCCATTTCTCCTTATTCTACACTTAGATCTCCTCGTCAGAGTGGATTTACATCATCTTCACATTGGCTCACCCAAGGGAAGCTCAAGGCGCCATAAGCGCAAACTTCAAAATAAGGTAAGAGAATGGTGATCCACCAAAAATTCCTCCTCTTCATTCTTATCACATTATCCTTTTATGTTTTCCTCAATGATGCACAGTGTCCCTCTCTCTGGATTCTTCTATCATTGTTAAATGCAGGGTAGTTACTTTAATGGGTGGACAAACTCACTCATGGTTGGCTCTTATCGGATATTTGTCAATCATGAAGTGACAATTTCGAATGCCATCTAGAATTAACTTATCCAAATGACATTAGTGCGAGAAAGATAGCAAAATTAAAGATAAAATAGGCTAGGATTCCTTTGATTTATAAAATGCAATTTACTAAAATGAACATGCTACAATGTTTTCTAAGGGTAACTAAATGGGAACAATTTAGACAATAATTAGGGAGAAAACATTTGTTCTTTCTACTACAATCAACGTTACATGATGTTGTAGTAAGCGTAGCCAAGCAGATTGATCGAGATGTCAAATTGGTGAAATAATTACAATTGAGTTAGATAGATCAAATAGTGTTGCCAAAGTTATTTCGGCACAGAAATTGATTCATAAGGGTTGTGAGGCGTTTTTGGCCTATATACTTGATACTTAATATTTGGAATCAAAGCTTGATCAAGTACCGGTTGTGAATGAGTTTACAGATGTGTTCCCTAAAGAGTTAATGGGATTGCCGCTGAAATGTGAAGTTGAATTTGTAATTGATCTGATGCTTGGGGCTGTTCCTATATCGATCGCACCGTATTGAATGGCACCAGTTAAGTTGAAAGAACTTAAAGCACAATTGCAAGAATTGTTAGAAAAAAGTTTTATTTGACCAATTGTATCTCTCTAGGTGCACCTATGATATTTGTGAAAAAGAAAGATGGATTACTGAGATTGTGTATTGATTATAGGCAGCTAAATAAGGTCACAATCAAGAATAAATACTATTTGCCTCGTATTGACAATTTGTTTGATCAGTCAAAAGGTACAACAGCATTCTCGAAAATAAATATTAGATTGGGATATTATCAATTGTGAGTTAAAGATGTCAACGTGCCAAAAACTATTTTCTAAACTCGTAGTGGTCATTATGAATTTCTAATGATGCCATTTGGATTAACCAATGCCCTTGCTTCTTTTATAGATTTCATGAATCGGGTTTTTTAGCCTCATTTGGATAGATTTGTGGTTCTGTTTATTGATGATATAATAATCTATTCAAAAACAAAATCCGAGCATGTTCAGCATTTAAGAATTTTTCTACAGATTTTGCACTAGAAACAGTTGTACACAAAAATCAATAAATGTGAATTTTAGCTTAGAGAGTTTGGATTTCTTGGTCATGTAATTTCTGCGAACAGAGTTCATGTTGCTCCGAGCAAATTCTTCCATTGTCAATTGGAAAGCTCTGAAGAATGTTTCTAAGGTACATAGTTTCCTAGGTTTAGCTAGGTATTATCATCGATTCATTAAGAATTTCTTGATAATTGCTTTACCGTTTACCAAGTTGTTACCGAAAAATATTGAGTTTCTTTAGTCAGATAAATGCCAGCAAAGTTTTTATCAGCTAAAAAATATGTTGACGGAAGCTACTGTACTGACTCAACCTGAATTCGAGAAAGAGTACATTGTTTATAGTGATGCGTCACTCAATAGATTAGGTTGTGTATTGATACAAACTGGAAAAGTAATTGTAGCAGCCCATTTTCGGTGAAATTGGAACAGTGGTTTCGGGATCGCAAATCCAAGCCCAAAAATAAAATTTTATTTTATTTTATGATTTACATTATTTGAAACACCCCAAACCCGGCCCACGAGCTTTGACCAGATTTGGTATGTCCCTCAAGTAAACCGGTTCAAATCCTTTTGTTACTTTGCGAAAAACTTGTGCGATTTTTTTAAAAATTTTGTTTTGGGTTGGGCTTGTGTTGAAACGGATTCGATTTTATTTTGAAAACCCCTTTTTAATATTAAGTGATAAAACATTTAAGGTTTAGTTTAAAGAAATTTTACTTAAACTTTAATAAATAAGGTTCATAAACATAATAAATAAAAAAATAAATGTAAAATGATTCAACTATGGCCTTATGGCCTTATTACATCAAATAATTTCCAAATAATTCAAGTACTTAAAAACTCATAGTCCATAAAAATAAAGACTTCATGTTGAGCATGGCCACCACAAGTTCTGCCGTCCCGGTCCATCACTGTTCATCACCTGAAACATGGTCCCACAACGGGGTGAGTCAAACAGACTCTGGCTTTTGAATACATAGGAAATAGTGCTAAATACCAAAAAATATAAGCCTTGGCCGAATACTTACCTTTTGGATTCTAAAATCTCGAATTGGATCCTTGCTTCTTTAATGCTGTCGAAATATCTATACACATATGTTAGATTTTAGTCTAACTTGAAATCATACTTATGGCCTATGGCCGAATATCACTTTATTGTCTTACCTTGATGCCTTAAATCCCGAAAGATCCTTCTTACAGTCGACTTGAGACAGATCCCGAAAGAGTTCTTCATATTTGGCCAAAATACAATATGAGAGATTAGTCTCCAAATTTGAATGAGCTTAAAAAGAAAAAGAATGGAAACCGAGTCTAGATCTTACCCTTACTTGGAGAAATTGGCAACACCTATGCTTGAAGCCTCTCCAAAATTTGGCTTTTGAATGGATTGGAAGGAAAGAAATAGGAAGAAAAGAAAGATGAAGAGAGTGGCTTGCTTTACTAGAGTTTTTGGTCTTGGCAAAATAGCATAGAAAAGAGAGAATTTGCTAAGGAAAAATTTCGGCAGAGAGAGGAGAATGGCTTAGGGAATTTCGGCAAAGGAGAGAATGAATGAAAATTAGCCTTATTTTCCTCCCTTAGCCGAATTTACTAGGCTAGAGTCCCCTACTTGGCCACCACTCTTCTTTATTTGATAGCTTTATCTCTTTAATTTAAAATAATAAGAGAATAATCCTTTATTATCCCTTGAAAATAATCCAATTAAAAATCCTTTATTTATCGCATTATTAATCAAATATTAAAGAGAATAAAACTCCTCCTTTCTAGAAGGCTTGTGTCGTCCACCTCAAAGCTTCTGGAAGCAAAATAAAACTTCTTTTATTTGCTTCCCAAGTGACTCGAACTCAGGCCCAACACCTTGCATGTGGCGCCATTTCAGAGAGACCCCAAGTGGCATCTTGAGCCACTTTTCCAAGCCTATTTGTGTGTCAAATTTCACAAACTTTTTCTTTTAAGGCCACCTTGCCTTTACTCCCTGCTTTAAAACTTAAAACTCGACATTTCTAAGTCATTTCTAAGTTTCCAAAAATTTTCGTTTGACTCTGTAAACTTGACATTTTCTTACATTTCCAAGTTTCCAGAAATGTTCACTTTCCTCTTTTGAATCATTTCCTTACATTTCCAAGTTTCCAGAAATGTTCACTTTCCTCTTTTGAATCATTTCTAGATCATGTCCATACATTTTCAAAGTTTAGAAAATGTTCATTTCAAATCATTTCCATTCATTTCTGAGTTTCCAAAAATGTTCAAAATTTATTCTTAGTACATAAAACATGTCACTTCGTACAACTAAACCGAAAATGCATAGGCCCTTTTCAGAATGTTACATTATTATAGGAAGGTCATACAAAAATTTTGGTACGAAAATTTTGCTGATTGTGTGTTTAATTAGGGCAAGGACTAAATCGCATAAAATGCAATAGTTGAGTTCTAGTAGCTATAAGTATTAAATAGCTATATAATTTAAAATTAGAGGCCCTTATATGGTAATTATACCATTAAAGGAGAGTTAGTAGAGAATTTAATGACTCATCAATCGAAAAATTAGAAATGGCTAGGGACTAAATTAGAAATCAACAAAATAAAAAGATGATAGAAAAATAAAAAGAAATTATCATCTTTTCTATTTATCTTCTTCCCCAATATTTCTATGGAAACCCTAGGAGAGAGGAAGAGAACTTACCAAGCTTGAAAAGGTATGAAATCAAGTCTCGTTTTTAATGATTTTTATATTTTTAGAATCGAAATAGCCTAACCTTTCTATTTATGGGATTTATTTGAAAAGATAACAAAGTTTAGAAACTTTTCCATGGATGTAAATGCTGGAAATTTGAAATTTATGGTAGAAAATGATAGTTGATAGATAAACAACTTTTACAAAGTAATTTTTCATGGAAACTTAGTTAGGGACTAAAATGAAAAAGTGGTAAAAACCCATGGAAAATTCTAAAATTTTTGAAATGTATATGCTGTAAAAATTATTACTAAATTTTGGTTAGGCTTGGAAAGTGGACTAGATTGCATAAATTTCATTTTCCGAGCTTAGGGACGAAATTGAAATTTTTGAAAAGAGTATGGGCAAAATAGTAATTTTGCCTAGGATGTAGTAGAATACAAATGTATGCAAAATGTGATGAGTTAATAGTTAAATTTGCTTATATAAACCCGGAAGGACAACCTACAGAATTAGATCGAGGGAAACAAAAAGTTTCGAATTAGTTGGAATTCAAACACGAACAATTATCAAGGTAAGTTCGTGTAACTTAAATATGTATGTTAAATGCTTGAATTTAATTGTATGATTGTGTTGAAGTGAATGAGATGATATACATTATGAAATTATCATAAGTTGTGAAATGTTAACAAATTGCCATGTTTCGATTGAACGCTGAAATTCGATGGATTAAGGTGATATGCTTGAACGAGAATAATATTACACATGTTGTATAAGGGATTTAGCCCGGAGGGGTAACCCTGATATAAGATGCTCGAGCATATGATATAGGTTGGATTTAGCTCGGACGGGCAATCCAAATTAAGCTCTTTAGAGCATGTGATAATGGGAAGGATTTAGCCTGGACTGGTAATCCTATAACCTAATATATGGCTCGAGAGTGTGCTTGTTAAGTTTGTGGCCAAGTGGGTACTTTTGGGTATACTAACCCGATGTCCATCGACATTTCAGTAGTTCAACGGAAAAAGGAACCTTGAAACATGAAAAGGTGAAAATTTACGGAACTTGTAAAATGTGATGAGCTCATCTATGTTTTACTTGAAATTTATATAAAAGTATGTGACTAACTTGTTTGAATAAGTGATTCTGTGTTTAGGTAACTTACCCAAAATTGATGGATTGTATACTATGTATGCTTGTATTAATAAATATGATCGGCAAGTTTATTTTCCGTTATACAAACTTAATAAGCATGAAAATGCTTACCCCATTTAATTTTCCCTTGTTTTATAGTGCTCGTAAGCTCGTGAAGGTTGGAGGATCGGTCAGAGCATAATCATACTATCCACTATCTCTTTTTTGGTATATTTAGAAATCTCATTTTGGTATAATGGCATATATAGGCTTACTTGGCCAAATGATGACTTGTAAGTGATGTTTTGTAATCTAGCCATTGGAATGGCTAGTAATGATTTATTTGGTATGTTTATAAGTTATCCCATGTTCAATGATTATGTGTTAAATGTGGATAAATAAAGTATGTTTCTCTTGAATATACACTAAAAGTATGGTTATAAACATGAATTGCATGTGATATTATGCCATGATAGATGTTAGTTTAGTCTTGGTTTTAATGCTTGATTTGGTTGGTATGTACATACAAGTATTGGTGTAGGTTGTCGGCAAAATTGGGTGAGAAAATAAAGCTAAGAAATGGCTTCATTTTGTCTACATGGGTAGACACACGGGTGTGTGTTTAGGTCGTGTGTGAAACACGACCGAGTACATGGGCGTGTAGCCAGGCCGTGTGTCCCTTGCACCTTAATTTTGAGAAACAGAATACCCAGAATCGAGCATATGAGCAGGGACACAGGCATGTGTCTCAGTCGTGTGTGCTATACGGCCTAGAACACGGGCGTGTGTCTTGGCTGCGTGAAACCTGCACCTAGTTCAAATTAAATTAATTAACCACACGGCCTAGCACACGTGCGTGTGGCATAGTCGTGTGGCGCAAGTTAGAAAGCACCCTAAATAGAACACGACATGTAGCACGGGGGTGTCACAGAGTCACACGGGCATGTCCCTTGGACCACCCGGGTGTGTGAGCCTTACACTTTAGAAAAATTTTGTAATTTTGTAAAAAATTCTTAGTGGTTCCGATTAAGCCCCGATTCGATTCGAATACTAGTTTTGGGCCTCGAGGGCCTGTTCAAGGGACAATAAAAAAATTTGGAGTATGAATGGTATTTTGAATATAAATTGTATGTGAATGTTCAGTGAACTCTAGTAATACTCCGTAACCCTGTTTCAACGACAGATACGGGATTAGGGGTGTTACAGTAATAGTATACGCTTCTCGATAGTTAAAGCCACGCGAGAGAAATTATCCGACTCACGATCTAGAATTGGCTGTGATTGTCTTCGCTTTGAAGATATGGCAACATTACTTATATGGTGAGAGATACCATATCCAGGGAAAGCTAATGTGGTTGTAGACGCACTAAGTCGAAAATCACTGTTGGCCTTGAGAGTGTTAAATGCTCATTTGACTTTGAATGTTGATGGTTCTATTTTAGCGAGTTGAAAGCTAGACGTTGTTTCTTCAGCAAATTCGAGAGTTGCAAAATGATGACTCGAAGCTGATAAATAAACGAGAACAAATTTAGAGTGATCAGACTACAAAATTTAATGTTGATACTGATGGTATGTTGTATTTTCGTGACAGATTGTGTGTTTCGAATAATCTAGAGTTAAAAAGAAACATTTAATCTAAGGTTCACAATAATACGTACTAACTTCTAGAGTGTGAATATTGCAGTAAAAGATATATATAAATGAGGCTGTATTTTTTATACTGAACTGTATTTTTTATATTTATTTTGTGTGTGTTTTGTTTGGATGTGATGTTTGAATATAGAAATTGTATGCATGTGTGATAAATATCAGTTTTCTTCTATGGTTAGATGTTTGGTTGTGTGAAGAGGTTTCAAGATTAAGTTAAGTGTATTAGTGTTAATGGAATGAGAGTGCGCAGCGGCACCGTGGTAGAGTAGCCTATGTTAAACGACTGTTAGATAGTTAGAGATTTTAAGGATGAAATTTCTTTAAGGGGTAGATTTGTAACGCCCCGAATTTGGGCCTAGTAGAATTGGGCCTATTGGGCCTTGGGCATGAGAGTGTTTAAAATTTTTGAGAACAAAAGAATGGCACTAATGCAAGTTGGATCTATTAGCTGAGTGATTTTAGAAGGCTAGGGGGCTTCTATGAAGTCCCGAGTTCAAGTTAGGCCCTAGGAAAAATTTTGATTTTTAGCCTAAGTGGAACCATGACCTCAAATGGTATGACTCATAAATAAATTGGGGTAAAATAAGACACAAAAGGAGTTGTGGTCTAATGGCAAATGAAGCCAAATGGGAGACAAGGAAGTGACGCCATAGAGGAAGCAAGGGGTCCAAGGTTCAAGTCTTGGCGCTTGCAATTCATTTTGATTTCTTTTTAAATGAACTTAGACTTTGGCCCATAGGCTTATATTTAGTTACGCATGTTGTAAGTCACAAAAGGAGCTTGTGTTGTAGTGGCATGTAGCGTTTGGAGCATAGGAGAGGGCAAGGGTTTGAATCCCATTGGGATATTTATTTTTCTAAGTTGGGGCGACAAGTGGTTGTGATAGAATTAAACTCTGCTGAAGAAGGGATCCCACATCAGGAAGCTAGCATGAGGGAAGGTGAGAAGCTGGCTTTAAATATAGCAATCTATGAGGAGAGTAAGCATACCTTGGTTGGCGTTTGGGCATAGGAGTGTTCGGAGCGCGGATTAGCTTCGGATTTCTATCAGGTGTGTATTTCGCACTGCTCTAGCTGTAAAGTGGCAAATGCCGAAATGCCGGTCATACGAGCGTGCGTGCGCACATGTGGGAGCTTCGACGCGATAGTTGGAGCCATCATGAATGTTCTTGTGGGTTAGGCTATTGGGCCACGATAGGCCGAAAGAGGGCCATGTAGGCCCAATAGGCCCGTGGGCCCATATGAATAAATTATATGATTGTGTAGTAAATATTGGACTGGTCTATGTGAATCTCATATATGTGGCTAGAAAATGGGCTAGGCCACACGAGCGTGTGGGCCCGCTTGGGCTGAAATTGGGCTTTAGGCCCAATTGCATCATAGTGACCCGAAAAGGAACCTGCGTCGCTCGAGGCTACAGTTGGCCTCTGGAAAGGCCGTTAGATGGGTAAAGTTATTGAAATACCCTTCACGGGTAAAGTTACCGAAATACCCTCGATGGGTAAAATTACCAAGATGTCGTTAAGGGGTGAAATGACCGTTTTACCCCTAAATGACAAAATGACCATTATACCCTTAGTGATAGTTTAAATGATATGTATGTGTTATTTTTATAACTGTATATGATTGTGATACACTACATACATGACATATTGCATTGGGTTGGGTTTGTTGATTCGAGGAAGTACCGTTTAGTGGCATTGCCACATACCGTTCTAGTGGCAACGCCACATACCGTTATAGTGGCATCGCCACATATTCTTAATTTAGTGGCTCAGCCACATATACCGTTATTAGCAGCTTGACTGCATTATTGAAGAGTTTTGGCTGGATAGGTTGACATGGTCCCCACATGGAGAGATTGGTTGGTACAGGTGGAGAGTTTGGTTAGCATGGGGTAGGTTACATGTCCATTGCATTGATATGATATAGGGCTTAGGCTCAGTTTGTTACCGAATAAGGCTTAGGCCCAGATTGTTACCGAATAGGGCTTAGGCCCAGATTCTTACCGAATAGGGCTTAGGCCCAGACTGTGACCGTAGTAGGGGATTACACACTGAGTTTTCGTAAACTCACCCCATTTATTAACTGTGCAGGTAATCCCCAGCCTTAGTGGATTTGGAGCTGCGAGGGACTCGGAGAAGACCACACACTGCTTATGCTTGCTGTTTTGATTATTTACTTTTAAATATTTTTATTTTGGTTGTAATAAGGCCTTTCTATTTTTAACTTATTATTTGTGACATTTATTTACAATGTTTTTCTAACTGCTAAAAGTGGAATACGATTTCCAAAACGATAACTGTCTTCAAAACACTACGTTTCTGCAACATTTTCAAAATGCTTCTACAACTCAATTTTTAAACATCACATTTTTGTAAATTATTTATTTTAAATATGCTTCCGCAACAGATAAGCTTTTAAAATTAATTACGTTTTCACGTGGATAACAATTACTTAAGTGTTTTGAGTTTTAACAAAGAGGCTTTAACTCTCAAACAAGTTTTAACAACAAGAAATATGGTTTTGAAAAACACCTCCATGTGACACGCCAGATTCGAGCCTAACTTCTAGGCCAGGTTCGGGTGTTACAGTTTGATGCCACAACATAGGGAGCAGAATAGGAGAACTCCAAGACTGCCTTTGATGTCGCGACACAGGCTCAAGATGTCGTGACACACCCCTGAAAATACCCTAAATATGGGCATATTGCACTAGGGCGTCACAACGTCAGTACTGTACTGGAAGCACTTACTAGTCATAGGCATTTTGGTCTGCACAATCAAATGTTTAACACGAGAACGTCAGCTAGCCTAGGGTTAAGGACGATGACAGCCCTACATCTAAAAATAGGTTCATTTAATACTTGTTATGGACAGCTTTTAATATTATTAGTTTTCTTTGTAGAATTTAGTTTTCAGTTTATTTTTCTTTCTTTTCAGTTTATTTTTCTTTCTCTTAGGGTTTAGACTTCTTTTCAGTTCTTTTCATTAGTGTTCTTCGATGAACAGGATTTGTAGACACAATCAAACGTTTGAGGATTTCAGCACTTCATATATCAAATACAAACAGGATTCTCTAAACTCTACTCTTATTTTATTCTTTATGCATATATTCAATACCAAGTTTATGATGTTTATTGATTCCATGAGGAACTAATCCTCTTATGAGGATTAGCAAGTGGAGGTATGATATATTAACTATTTTATAAGGTTACTCAATGGATCAACTATTTGGGATAGGTAGAACCTAAAACCCTAGGCCTAACAACCCTAGGAAATCATCAAGGTGGGAATGAACCTAAAATTGGTATGGCTTATCTATGAACACCTTCACCCCAAGCTGGTCTGGACTATGAGGTCGGAAGATAAGTAGTCCTTGTTAACTCATTATTTTTAGTGGAAGATCAGAAGATCCTACTAGGATAATGACTATTTGATTGACGAGGAACCCAAAAATGACAATTGATAAGGATTACCGAAGCGAGCTAACTGTCTCAGAATAAGTAGATGACTCTTGATTTGAATCTATATCTTCAGCCACATTTAAAGCATAAGCAACTAAATCAACCTTGATGTACGTCTTTAGAGGTTTAATTTCTCTTCTAGGTTTATTCTTGGCAATAGAATATTGTGGTGAAGAAGCAATTCTACTCTGAGTTTCTATACTAACTTGAGGAGTAGACTCTGTTGTAGATCCTAAAAGCTCCACCTACTTTTGCTGATCTTTGTTCGAAGAGTCTTTAAGAGATAAGTTAGGTAGCATAGCAGTTTCATAAAAAATAGCATATCTGCTAATCACAACTTTTCTATTTTCAGGACACCATAACTAATACTGTTTAACACCAGTCTGATAACCAAGAAAAACATATTTAATGGATCTAGGTTCCAATTTCCCATTATCAAAATGAGCATATGTAGGACACCCAAAAATCTTCAAATCAGAATAGTTAGAAGGATTACCAGACCATACCTTCTTTTTCTCAATGATAACAAATAGAGACCTCTTTGCTTTGCTATTTTATCTGATCTATTATAAATTTGTATATCTTGTTTGGATCTATTGGATATATAAGTATAAGGAATTAAACACGGATTCTATTTCTAGATAATGTCTTATCTTGGTTTTGTTATAATGTTATAACCAATCTTTATTTTGTTTTTTATCACATTCATATTAGATTCAGATCGACAAAAATTGAACAATCAAATAAAATTAAGCTCAAATTTTCGCGGGCGAATATTTACTCTTTTTCTAGTTTAGTTGTCGGGTTAACCCATGACCTCTCAGAATCAGAATAAAAAGAAATGCAGCGGTCTCTGGTTTGTTCCGCCATCCTCCCCGATAAATCATTAGGATTCGTTTTTAGCTTTCAATAGAATCCTCCGCATTCACGGGTTCCACCATCCCCATCGCTCTCGATTAATGCTTAGGTCTGAATTCTCCAATGGAGCCTTAATTTAAAATTTAAATTTTATATTTCTATTTATTTAATAAAATAAAAATAAAATTTGTTCTTGAGTCAACCTTCTCAGTCTTTATTGACTTAAGTTAAGGCTCTTGATTTTTTCTTCAATGAACAGACATTCATCTAATTATTCGAATATTCAAGGAATATTTGTACATTCTCTTCTAGCTCAAACAGAGGAATTGAGGTTTCATTCGTATTCTTATGGATAGGCTAATAAATAAAAAGAAATAAAAGACAATACATCATTGAGATTCTCAATTTTTGAAGAGATTTTTTTATTTATTTTATTTCGGACGAGCCAAGACAATAGGATGAACAATAAGGGTTCTGAACCATGAACTTTGTATCACGCACATCACTTAGATGAAATCTAGAGAGTCGCATAGAAGGGAATGAAGAAATGGAATATGAAAGAGAATACAAAGAAATAAATGAAAAGGGATCGGCTTCTATTTGTACTGTAGCTGAGATAAGTCTTGGTTATTTCTATCCTTGAACTCCTCTAGACCCAACTTTTTGTTGGGCCTTTCAACCAACTATTTTAATCTTTTAATTAAATATGTATGAAGTATTAATATTCTTTTTGAATGTGAGAAGCCCCAGTGTGAACAAATAAAAAAGAAGAGGAAAGATAAGCAAATTTTGTCTTTTACTGCATTATAATAGCCACATTATAATAGACTCTTTGCTCATTTTTAAAAAATACAAAATAAAATAAATAAAGTGAGGGTTTACTCTCAGATACCTAGCTAGATAAGTATGTATTATGTCGATCCATATCAATTAATTTGTAGAGTAGATACTCATACAAATTAATCATATGCCAGGAACCAGATTTGAACTGGTGACATGAGGATTTTCAGTCCTCTGCTCTACCAACTGAGCTATCCTGACCATTACCGACGCATTATCCTCATAATACTAGATGACTTGGGTCTATGTCAATTAAAAATGAAAACAAAAAAACTAAAAAGTATTAAATTAAAAGTCCCTTTTCGCTCCGCTTAGCCCTATCTCCCTCTAGGGGTATTTTAGTGATAGGTTCTATAGGAACAGGGACGATCTGTTTGTTCAAATACCTAGCGACAAACTTCTATGTTTCTTTCATTACGATATTTACGAACAAGTTCTGGATAACAAGCTTAAAGGTTTTCTTATTGATGATATCGATATTGATGATAGTGGCGATATTGATGCTAGTGAGCGATATTGATGCTAGTGAAGCTATTGATGATAGTGGTATTTATTGATCGTGACCTTGATATCGAAATGGAGCTTCTAACTATGATGAATGCGTTAACTATGGATATGATGTCGAAAATAGACCGATTTTATATCACTCTTCAATTCGAACTAGAAAAAGCAATGTCTCCTTGCATAATATGGATTCCAAACATTCATGATCTGGATGTGAATGAGGCGAATTACTTATCTCTCAGTCTATTAGTGAACTATCTCTCCAAGGATTGTGAAAGATGTTCCACTAGAAATATTCTTGTTATTGCTTTGACTCATATTCCCCAAAAAGTGGATCCCACTCTAATAGCCCCAAATAAATTAAATACATGTATTAAATACATAGAAAGATTACCAGACCATACCTCCTTTTTCTCAATGATAACAAATAAAGACCGGTTAATCAAAAAACATGTTGTAAAGGTTGTTTCAGCCAGAACGACTGCGATAAATGAGCATTTGACAACATGCATCGAACCTTTTCCATGATTGTTCTATTCATTCGTTCTACAATGTCGTTTTACTGTGGAGTATAGTGAACTGTTAAGTGTCTCACGATCCCTTTTAATTTGCACAATTCTTTAAACTCATCATAACAAAAATCCAAGCCATTATTTTTGAAGAGGTGTTTTATTTATTTCCCTGTTTGCTTCTCGATCATAGTATTTCAATTCTTAAACATGGTCAACACATCACTTTTTTACTTTAAAAAGAATGTTAACCACCTCCGAACGTACTAACGTCCAAAGTATGAATACTGTAGTAAAAGATATATAAATGAGGTAGTATTCGCAAGTATACGGGTCCAATTGTAATATAGTTACAACGGAGTAGGTGAGTACTTCGAGGATTATACCCAAATGAGGCTAGTGCTAAATCAATTTTATCCTAAACACAAAATATCTAATTATACTCAAAATAAGTTATAGTACAAAAGTAAAAATAAAAAATAAAAGGAGTTTTTAAGATTTTTATAATAATAAAATATGTAAAATAGAGTAATAAGTATCAAGAAATTGGAAAGTAGAATTAATCAAATCTAGTTATGTGAGATTAGCTTGCTTCGATAATCTTTATTAACTATTGCTTCGGGTTCTTCATTAACCAACTAGTCGATATCCCAGCAGGATATTTTGATCTTCCACTAAAATAATGGGTCAGCAAGGACTACTCATCTTTTAACCTCACAGTCCAGACCGACTCAGAGTTAAGGCATTCACGGATGGGTCATACCAATTGTGGGTTAATTCCCACCTTGATAACTTCCTAAGGTCGTCAATCGTAGGGTTTGTTTCACGTTCTTCCTTTCCTGAACAGTTGACATATTAAGTAACCCTACAAAACAGTCAATTCATCATACCTCCACTCGCTAATCCCCCATAGAGGGATTAGTTCCTCATGATTTTCATAAATACTATAAAACCAATATAAAAGAGAGACATAATGAGTGAATAAAAAATATAAGATTTAAGAAAAAGTATGGTTTGTATTAAAAGCAAGAACGAATCCACAACATCTGATTGCATTCACAAATTGGATCTCCCAAAATAAAATAAAGACAAAACAAAAATAAACTAAAACCTAAGAAAAAAGAAAAACTAAACTAAACTTAAGAGAGAAATTCTAAGCTAAGGAATTGGTGTCTAAAATAGGTGCCACATGAGCCTATTTTTAGGTTTTAGGTGGTCGTCATCCTTAACCCTAGGTCAACTGACGTTCCCGAGCTTTAAGTTGGATTGTGTTGACCAAAATGCCCCTTTCTCGTAAGTATTTCTCGTTTAGATTCGATGTCACGACACAGTAGACCTGTTTCACAACATAGTAGTTAGTATGTTCTTCTTTGGGGTGTTCTCAAGGATAAGTCGCGACATCCTCAGGTTGTGTCGCGACATCAAAGGCAGTCTCAAATTTTCTTCATTCTGCTCTCTATGTTGTGACATCATATACTCTATGTTGCGACATAGTGATCAGTATTGACGTAGCATGCCTTCTAATGTCTCCTACACACTTAAAAACTTCATTAGCTTACCTTTAGACCTCATTCGGCCTCAAAGGTAAATAAAACTCACTTTGCACATTTTATTAACTTTAAGAAAACTTATGAAAACATGATTAAAACTTAATGAAAATGCTTGCTTTCAACTCTTAAAGTGCGATATTTAGTTTAATCTGTTACACCGAATTACAGCAGATTAAATGCCCAAACTTTTTTGGAAAAATCATCAATGATCATCAGCATATAATTAGTGTCACCCCTTGAAGACACTCTAGATGGTCCCCAAAGATTAGAATGAATATAATCCAATGTTTCCTTCGTGTTATGGATTCCTCTAGTGAATCAAACTCTCTTTTGCTTTCCAAAAATGCAATGCTTATAGAACTTTAGTTTGTTAATGCCTTGCCTATCAAGAAGTCCACTTCTGCTCAATTCTTCCATGTCGTTCTCACTCATATGCCCTAAACACATATGCCAAAGTCTAGTAACATCATTATTTAACAAGGAAGAGGAAGTGACGGTTGCATCACCAATAATAGCAGAATCTTGCATCATATATAACTTGGCAGTCTTTCTCTGCCTTTTCTTTACAACGAGGAAACTCTTGCTAATATTCAGAACATCACTTTCAGCTGTGTACTTATGCCCTTTTGAATCAAGAGTACTCAACGAAATCAAATTCCTCTTCAATTCTAGTACATGTCGTATGCCAATAAGTGTTCTGACGACTTCATCGAATATTTTAATTTTGGTCATGCCAACACCTGTAATTTTAAATGAAGTATTATTTCCCGTCAAAGCAACACTTTCAGACACCGTTTCATATGTTGTAAACCAATCCCGATAGGGACTTATATGGAACGTGCAACCAGAATCGATGATCTACTCCTCGCTCACTTTAAAGTTGTCAATAGAAGAAACTAGGAGTTCACCATCGCTGTAGTTTTTTGCTACATTAGCTTCACTGGATTGTTCGGGTTATTTTCCCTTTTGATTCGTAGCCTCCCTTTTGGTCTTATTTTGCAACTTATAGCAATCAGACTTAATGTGCCCTTTCTTCTTGTAGAAGTTAAAGGTTTTACCTTTGTTTAAAGATCTTGATCTATCCTTAGATTTATAATAAGGATTTCATTCATATGTCTTCCCACGATTATCATCACTATTTCATTCTTGTCTTCATGAACAATGAGAACCTCTCCCTGAGATTCGGATCCAACCAAAAGATGCTTCATCTTGTCATACAAGGTTAGAGAACCATAGACTTCATCAATCGTGAGGGATTTGCGGCTATACAAAATCGTATTAGAGAACTATAGACTTCATCAATCGTGAGAGATTTGCGGCTATACAAAATCGTATCTCTAAAGGTTGAATAAGACGGGGCAACGAACAAAGTAGAATCAATCCTAAATTTTCTTTATTATATTGAACCTCCATTACCTTTAGGTTCGAGAGAATTTCTTTAAACACAGTTAAGTGTTTGTGCACTGACGCACCTTCCTCCAAACGATGAGCATAAAGACGTTTCTTCATATGCAACCTGCTAGTTAGGGTTTTCGACATGCATAGTTGCTCCAGCTTCTTCCATAATACAGCGATGGTGTTCTCACGTCCTGTAGAATTTCATTCGACAGATGTAGTTATAATTGCGTTAAAGCCTTTCGATATTTACACTTATTTTCTTCATCCATATCTAACCCTAGTAGGGCATTGGAACGACAAAAATGTGCAAGTGTACATAATCACAATAAGTAATAAAGTTACAAGTAAATGTCGAGTTATTGTACCCACAGGGACTGTGAAAAGAATTATTTATGAATGCAATTAAAAACACTTTGGTGAAGAAAAATATTTTGATTTGAGAAGGTGATTAAAAACTCTTAAGTAAAATAAATAAAAATAAAATAAAAGTTCCAATGCACGATTTCAAAAGATGATTTTAATCAAGATGACATAATTGAGCTAGATTATTTACATTTCTTAACTTAGAATTATTAAACTCATGTCTATGTTGTTACGAATAAAGTCACGACAACTCGGTAATTTGCTAACTTATGAACATACTTACATACCAAAATCCATTTATCTCTTGACTATAACTCTATGTCAATTCAATCGATTAAACAAATTTTAATAAAGCAAATGTGTTAATGCACATACATACTTATGAAATTAAAATAATCTCTTGTACATATCTCTATGCTAATTCAAACAATTAATTTAATCTCATAAGCACATAAAAGATTACGCGAGGTAATAATGTATTTCTACCTTGAAACAGTTTAATCACAATAATCTTGCAAGTTATGCAAGGCTAATGTATCGTTAAATACCGTTGCTAATTTAACTCTCAGTTACCTTAGATGAATAAACATGCACTGATTAAGTATCATGTCAATTAATTATAATTTTAATCCATTTAAATAATTAATTCATTAGTTACCTTACAATTGTAATGCAAGAATAACTTAGTCATGGTTTTACTTAATCAAACATCTTACCGAGGCCTATAACAACCCAAACACAATTTTAATAACTCAAGTAAATAAAATGCAATCAACCTAAGACGAATTAAATTTAAGCCATATTAATTAAATTAAACATATCAACATCACAAATATTCATAGACATGTTCATAACAACAACAATAAAATTAAAAGGACAAGGAATAAGAATCAAATCCAGCGTTTCTCCGAGGCTTGACTAGTTTGCTCTGCTCCTCCTTCTTCGCTTGTTCTTGTTGAACCGAGGTTTCCATGACACTTGAATGCTGCTCCAAATGGTGGTTGAATGACTCTTTTTCAAGAGGTAAAATCGGTAAGGGAATGGGGAAGAAAATAAAGAACAATGAAGAGAGAAATGTGAGAGAAAAGTGAAGAATGAATGGTTTTGAGATGTGTCTAAAGTGAGCAGCCAATGGGGTATTTATAGGTTGATAAGGCGGCTAAAAATAGCCAAAATCAGCAGCCAAAGACTCCCCCTTAGTCGACCACACATGTGGCATGTTTGAAGATTTTAAACATGCTATTTTTAGGTAGGGGCAAATCTTGAAAGGCATGAATAGTGGAAGGGTTTGAATGCAAATTGAAGGAGTCTTCAAGGGTCATTTTGCAAGCCAAATAATCAGCCAAACAAGTTGATTGGGTCAGCATGTGGAACGGTTTTGGGCTACCCAGTGCTCAGTTGGATTGGCTTTATCGGTTCAGCTCAACTGGGCCTCTTTTCATAATTAATTAATAATAATTTATTTAACCCAAATTAAATTGGATTAAAATTAAAATTAATTATATTATGAATTAATATACATAATTTGGACTGTCTTAGGCTGAAAATTTAATTCTCCTTGATGCTTCAAAATTACTTCTTAGTTTTGCGCTTCTAGCAGTGTCTGCCAAGCCATTTTTCGCCATTTGTGCAAATCTATCAAAAATAATAAAAAATAATCAAAATTTGATATAAAATTAATTAAAATTCAACATGTTCATAATTTGAGTGCAATTTCGACAAGAATTTTACTAAAACTACATGAATTTGAGTTTAAAAGGGCATGAAAAAGTGTGTATAGTTTCGAGTTTCCAGGCATCCTCTAAATCCATCTGCGCAATAACTGTCTACATCTTTACCTGCCACAACCTGAATCTGGTGTTGTGATCCAACAGCAGAATATCATACTTCATTGTCACAATTACCGTGATTAAGACAAACAACTTAAAAAGCTCTGATACCAGTTTGTAAAAATAGAACGTCGATAATGGCTATATAGAACGATCGCAAAAGCAATAAGAAAGAAAAAAAAGGACACATAGATTTTACGTGGTTGAAAAACCTTATTCGAATTAATGTCAAATAGAAAAAGTGTACTTCTATATGGTTTCCACTTGTACAGTCTGTACCGTACCACGAGGGCCTTTGATCACTGCACCTCCAGTTACAACCCCAATTTAGTTTTATGCCTAATGAGGATCTACAACAGCTATAGCATTCGCCCCCACAGATCCCCCTATTTTGCCACTGTATTTTATTTCTTTAACAGGATTTTGGGTTACACAATTCTAACAGTCTCCAACATCACAATGGTTGGTAGAAGGCATAAATACAAGTCAATAGCTCCACATTTAAGACAAGAAACAAGTTTGTAATGTCCAATCGTTTCTCATATTCTCTTTGTTCTTCATACACACACTTGAATAACCATCTTTCTTGTTCTTTTTAAGTGTTGTATTGTTATTGAGTGAGCTTTATCATTATAATATATTCCTTTGGGAGGTGTCTTTTATTCTTGTTCTTATTTCTTATCTTTGTAAGGGGTTGTTTAAGGTTCTAGGGTAAAAAACCTTAAGGGAAGTAGCTCTATCTTGCCTAGTGAAACGATAGTGTTTTGTAAAGGTTAAACATTATCCTTGAAAGGTTCAAATATAGTTAATCTGAGAAATCCTTAGTTTTGGCAAGCTAAGGTAGTAGAGGTAGAGATTTGGGGTCGAACCACTATAAATCGAATTGTCCAAGCTCTTCTTCCATTCTTTAACATTTAGAAAAGTTTGTAGAAATTTTTAAAATACCAATTCATCCTTTCTTGGTAGTTTCGGGTCTAACACATAACAATCCAAAATAATTTAATTATTTAACCCATATTAATTGTATATATATCATAATCTATTATAAAGTTAGTTACACCGCTAGGGTTTAAGGTTATGTATCATTAACGTAAAAATGTACATTATAATATCATAATTGTATTTCAAGTTACATATAATTAATAATCTAACTTCATTATATAATGCTAATTATATATATTATATTCTATCATAGAGTTAGTTACACGTTTAGTGCTTAAGCTTACATATCATTAATATAAAAATGTACAACAAAGCAATATATATGGATACATGTTGTTAATAATCTACCTTAATTATATAATGTTAATTGTATATATTATATTCTACCATAAAATTAGTTTCACGTTTAAGGTTTAGGTTGCATATCATTAATAAAAGAATGTACATTACACTATTATAATTGTATAATTATTATACATTCGTAATTTACTTATATATAACAATTTATATATAATATGTAGTTAAACATGTATGTATACTCTTTTTTAATATAATATGTATTGATATAGTTATAAAATAAAATCATATTGTAGTATTTATTTTAATTATATAAATATTAATTAATTTTTTATTAAAGTAATTTATCTAATTGAGTTGATCAAATAATAAAGAGGATAAACACAAATTTAGAGAATCTAACGATCCCATCTTATCATTTGGTTAGGTTTACAGCTACAAAAGAATATGATTTAGGAGAAGCTAAATGAGATTTTTTTAAAATATATATATGTTAAAGAAAATATCTTTTTTCAAATAAAAAATTATGTTTCATTTTATTATTAATTATTATATTTAAATTTAAAAAATATTTTATTATATCATTATTCATCATTTATTAATTTTTGAAAATTGTAATAAATGTTTAAGGCAAAATATTAGTGGTTAAAGCATGCTGTTATATGTAAGAGATATTGGGTTCAAGCCTTGTTAGGATAATTTATTTTGTAACCAACAAATTTGGATTAGATGTCTAATTTCGAATTTGCAACTGTAGAAATGTGGATTCAGATAATGGATATTTGAGAGGGTTTATCCGCATCCACTCTATATTTGTAGCAAATAGTAATTTTAACATTTGAATCTGCAATACTCGAATCCACAATCCAAATTGTCATCCCCTGGCGAGGACCCATGTAACATCCTAGATTAGGGGTTATGCGTTTGGAGCATAACTCAAGTATTAGTAGGCTTTAAGTGTGTTTGGTGATGTTTTAGGAGTTTTTAGAACCCAAGGATGAAGGGGAAAACTTTGGGAAAATGTTGGATTTTAAGTATAAAAGGGGGAGCTGGGTGAAGGAGGCCTTAAGGAAAAATGTGGGAGTTTTTGGACATGAAAAGGGGCTTGGTAAAGTGGCTTAAGGACGCCACTTAAGGCTTGGGCAAATGACGCCTTGAGCAGGGAGGTTCGAGTCTGGGTGATGGCATGGGAGTGTTTTATTTTTCCTTTTTGCGTTAACAAGTGAAATTGGGCTAGGAAGGCCTTAAAAATAAATGGCAAGGTTTACAGACATGAAAGTCGGAGTGGTAAAGTGGCGTGGGGCCGCCACTTGAGGCGCTATATGTGGCTTGCGACAACTAGGGCCTTGGTTCGAATCCTGTTGGCAGCATGGGCGTGTTTTTATTTTTGCTTTGGCGTTAGGACAAGGGGGAGCTTGGGAAAGAGGTGTTAAAAGAAGTTCAGGGTGAATTATATCACAAAGAGGCGTCTTGGCAGAGTGGCCGGGCGTTATATGCGATGAAGCTCAGCAGAGTCTTGAGTTCGAGGAGTGGGAGCAGCAGTTGGGTGTTTTAATTTTGGTTTTTGGCGCCAGGAAAGAAGGAAGCAATGGGCGGCAATTGGACTTGTAATTGAAAGAGGATTAAGTTTTTTTATCCTTTTAAAATTCGGCTGGAATAAGGATAATTGTTGGATTTATTTTTGTTATTTGTTTATTTTGAATAGGTAGAGATAATGGTGGTATTATTTATTCTAGATAATAGAGGTGTTATTTTATTCAAATGTGGAGATAAGAGATTAAGAGGAGATAGAGTTTTTATTTTATTTGAATAGGTGATTAAGGGATAAAGATTGGCTTAATTCAATTATTTTTTTTGAATGAGTTTGGGAGAGGAAAATAGGTGCCGAAATTCCTTCTTAATTTAGCATTCATCTTTTTCTCCCTATTAGTTGCTCTTTCGAATTTCTTCCTACTTTCTTCTCTTCTCCTTTATTTTCTTTCAACCTCAATTCCTTCCTACTTCTTTGAAAGCCGAATGCCCTTGGCATTGAAAGTTATAGCTGAAACTTTGCTACCATTGTTCTTCATCTTTTTGTTAGAACCTCAAAGGTTAGTCTTTCTTCTTATTTATTGAAGCCGAACCCCCTATGATACGAGCTCACCTACGATGCCTGTGACGGACGTCAATCATGACCCGATGAGGCTACCTAATGGGCCAATTACACGATCCCGAACCAAACAATTCAAAGATGCCACAATGGTGTTGGTGGCACAAATTTGGGATGACCATAGAAGAGAGCCCACAAACATGCTGAACCCATACAACTTATTTGAAGTTGAATATACTAGCTAGTCCGACTGCTAGTTTATTTAACACTTTAAATTACGCATGTTTTATTTTCAGTAATAGCTTTATTTTCTTATTTCATATTTGTTTGTTTAGATAGTACAAGTTTTAGTTAGTCTTTGTCGAAGTGATTATTAGTATGTCTAAGTTATATTAACACTTATTTTGGCTAAACACGCACTTGAATTAAATGTTGTTGGTGTCTAAAATTAAGTTGTTAAGTATCTTAAGTGGCTGCTAAATTGATGAAGTCTAATTGTGCTATTTTATTGTGCTAAATTAAGGAGCTAACGTATTAATTAATTTGGTGCAGGTTTTCAAGGGATTAGGCTACACTTGGACGCACACTTGAAAAGAGTTTTCATTTGTTTATTATGTTGACTACATAAAAAAATAGAAACAAAACATGTGCTAATTGAAGAATGTTTGGACGGCAAAATTGGGGGATTGTGCGGCAAGCATATACGGCACTATGTATGGAATATTATGGAGCTTATTAATAGAGCAATAAAATAATTTGGGGGATGAATGGAAATTAGTGGAGGGCACCTAGCATGAGACGGCATAGTAGAAAGGTGTAATAAACAATAAAATTAAAACATCTGTGAAATTGAAGACTTTGTCTTTTGTAAACAAAGGTGGACGGCATTGGAAGATTAATGGGAGAATAAATAATTGGAATGATGGAGCATTTTAACAAGGATGATACAAGCATCAAGTGAAATAAAACCGTGATCTTTCAAAAGTGGATGAATGGTGCTATATGGACGGCAATGCTTTGGATTGGAGTGTAAATCATGATGGAATAAATAATTGTTTGAATGTTGCTTAGTGGAACAAATGCATGGACGGCAAGGTCAAATTAGGATTGAAAGAATTAAATAACATGTGCCATCTTCAAGTGGACGACAAGACCAAAGTGGGATTGAAAAATTAGATAACATATACCATAGTTAAGTGGACGGCAAGTGGACGGCACACCAAAAAGAAACATGACCAAATTTTTTTTTATGTGCACAAATAGAATTGTAATAGCTATGACAAGCATCTTAGGCTTATAAATAACTTGTTAATTTTCATTTGTAGCACAACTTTGAATTTGAATGAAAGAAAAATTTCTTTTGGTGAGTATTCACTCTCCTAATTCTCAAGGTTTGAATTGACTTATCTAGTTTTCTAGTGGCGTCGTTCTTTCCTTATTTTGAACTTATCATCCTTTCGGGTGTGGCGTTCATCTACCTATACCGTTGGTTCCTATCTCGCTAGATAGTGGGTCTCGGTTTTATTTCGAAACTCATTCTATCAATTTGAAACTTATAAGATTCGGGTCTTTAATTTTTATTAAAGGTTCTTTCTTGTTTCAAATACGTACCTATTTCAACCTATCACCTATCCTTACATTTCAAAGATATTATTTCCAATAAAATTATCCCTTTTGTTAGTTGAAAGAGAAACTGTCTAATTTACGATCGGGCAACATTTACGATTCGCTTCCTAACTCGAGACGGACCGTTATCACCCTATATTGGTAGCCATAGCCGAATCTCTTAGGGGCTGTCGACTTTTCTCTTGTAGTTTCTCCAAGCGGCATAGTGGTAAGTATTTCTTCTTTAAAGCAATCGGTTTGTTTCTTCTCTTTTGGGATGGCCGAATGTTCATAGGATCACAAGATGGTATTTCTTTGTTATAGCTAACGTCAAGGTGCATTGAGGGAGCCTTTCGTGGTTTCAATTCTGCAAGGTAAGCCTATATGGTATTCGGCCATAGGCCACTTTCCATAGATTTGCTTATAGCCGATTTTAACAAGTGACATATAGGGATTTCGACAGTTTCAAAGGATAGGAGTGGCTTTACGGGATTTCAATTTGCTTTGGTAAGTGATAATAAAGATTCGGCCTAGGGCCATATTTTGGTTATGGGTGCGATTAGTCCTTCGGGATTATTAGTTTAGCCGAATAAGGCTTTTTGATACTAACCTAGAGTGGACAAATGTAGGAGTAGTACGGGAATACGTTTCGGGATTTTGTGATATCGCATAGATTCGGGATTTCTCCTTAGATCTTCGGTTAAGCAGGTGTGTAAAACTCTTACACACTTTATTAGTTGGCATTGCTTATTATGTTCTTTGTTAACTATTGTGATAGTTTTGCCTTGTGGGCATGAGCATGGATTCCGGGTAAGTCTCTTGTGACTTTAAATATGTATTATGAATGACATGATGGGTAACATGCTATGCCATGACTTATATGCATGATTTATGATAATATGTTAAGCATGTTATGAGCATGTTGGTAATGAGATTGAAGAGAGAGGGGAATATTCTCTATGGATGGTCATCACGGTGGTTTTGACCATAAGATGGGTTGGCCCCATCGGTTTAATTGTGACTTTGGTCACCGGTGGTTTTGACCACACCGTTGATATAAATTGTGACTAAGTCCCGGTGGTTTGGTACCACCGATGGTTTTGACCACATATTGATACTTGTGGCCTATGGTCATCGGTGGTTTTGACCACACGATGGGTTGGCCCCATCACTTGATTTGTGACTCGGTCACGGTGGTTTTGACCACCGGTGGTTTTGACCACACGGGGTAGTTAAAGGAGTATGGATGGCTAGTTTTGGGTTGCATGTTTTGCATGTCATATTAATATCTTGTGTATGAGTTTGCACTTTCGGGTTGGGGATTTATACAATCGAGTCGTGGTGACTCACCCCTTCCCATATCATTTTGCGAGATGAGTAGATCGCGGAGATGGGTAGGAGAGGACTCGAGGCGGCCATGCTTGTTCCTTGGATTTAAAATTTTATTTATGAGATAAAGTTTATTATTTACTAAATTTTGGTTTGGGTTGTAATAAGGCCGCTAGTTATTATTTTGGATGTTCAAGTAGTTGTTTTTACTTTACTTCTACTATACAACAAATGATTTTTATGAATTGTTAAATACAACGGTTAAAAGTAACGTTTCCTAAAATAGGTAACTTTTACTAGTTTTCAAAGATGTTACCATCGGGTAGCAAAATTCACCAAATTAACTATAACTCCGATGTTTCTAAAAATGGTCAAATGTTTTCAAAGGAAAAAGGGTTTTCAACTCAACCATGTTTATAAAATCAATCCCATCTGAGTTTTAATAGACACCGTTTTATAACCTCAACAAATTTTCAGATTTTCACCGATTAATCAAACTGTTTTTACTCTGTGACATACCAGATCCGGTCAGGGCTCATGGGCCGAGTTTGGGGTGTTACAACCCATGCCTACTAAACCTCCTTCTATAAATACCTCTTCAGGTTATATATCCGAATTTATAATCTGAACTGCCATCCTAGGTGGGACCCATGCTCAGTCGGCCACCTTTTATAAACATGTGACTGTCAGTGTTTCAATTTTGATATTTTTAATATTTTATGGATAATATATTTTTGGGTTAAATTCTTATTTGGGGCTTGAATTTATCAACAACTCTCACATTGGAGCGTAAACATTTTTTTGTTTAAGTTAGTTTTTGAACTTGATAATTATTCTCATATTGGGACCTGAACTAGACAGATGTTCTCACATGGGGTTTGGACTTTTTTTTGTCCAAGTTAGTCCCTGAACTTGGCAATTTTCTCACATTGAGGCCTAAACTTTATAATTATTCTCACATTAAAGTTTTAGGGTTTTCAATAAAATATCAAAAACTAACTTGGACAAAAAAAATTTCAAACTCCAATGTAAGTACAATTACAAGTTAAGAGACCAATTTGAATAAAAAAAAAAGTTCAAAAGCTGAGAACAATAGTTAAAGGAACTAACTTGAATAAAAATAATTCAAACACTCAGAATTAGAGGTGCTCATGGGCTGGACTAGGCCCGTTTGTTAAGTCTGGGCCCGACCAGAAAAATGGACATAAAATTTTGCCCAAACTTGGCCTGGATAAAAAGGCTAAAACCCAAGCCCGCCCTGGCCTGGCCATATTAATTTTTTTATATAATTTTTAAAATATATATAATATATCAAAAATACTAAAAATATTAAAATAAATATTTCTCAATAAATTAAAAATATATATGTATACTTAAATAACACAAAGATATGTACAACTTAACAAGTAAATGCCTATAAAATAGTAACAAAATTAACAATAAAACAAGTTATACAATAACAACAAAATAGTATAATAGTGAAATGGTAGCAAAATAGTGAAAAAAAAAAGAAAATAACAAAAAACAGTAAAAAAAAACTTCTTTTTTTTTTTTTTGCATATTCAAGTCAGGATTGGGCCAAAAAAGCCTTACCTGAGGCTCAACCCGTTTTCTGAACAGACCTTATTTTTTGCCCAAACTCATTTTTCGAGCCTTTATTTTTACTTAAATCCTCTCATTTTTAAGTAACCTTCTAAATCGAATCAAGTGACCCGATCTATGAATAGGTATAACTAAGTAAATTTTTTATATTAAATGGGCACGAAAAGAAAATTCTGCTTTCCTTTTTAAAATTTTGTGCCAATTAATTTTGATTTAGGGTCTGTTTATTTGGTGAAAAATATTTTTTAGAAAACATTTTCCAAATTTTCCGGCGTTTGTTTGGTGGAAAATGAATTCCTAAATGAAATCATTTTCCAAACACAGGTAAAATCCCTTCATTATTTCAGGAAAATGTCTTACCGATTTGGAATCCGTAAGTCATTTTCCATTCCCTTCTCTACACTCTCGTCTCAGCTTCAAAAATTTCTTCGTGTCTCTTGCACTTCCCACTCCGTCTCTCCCACTCTCCCACTCTCCCACTCATTGAAGAGTTCAATTGCTAACTTCTTTTTACCCAAACCCACATTTCTATTTACTAGAAAATTTAATTCTGCTGCTACTTCCGATGGCCTCCGACCCCGATCCTCCAAAGCCCAAAACATCAAGGTACCATTTCTCTCTAATCTTTTGATCGTTTATTTATGAGATGGGTTTGGATGCTTCTTACATATGGGCAAGAATGTGGAAGAAAATGTGTCATTGGTTCACTTACTTTGCTTTTTCTTGATTTTTTTTACTTCTGGGTGCTAAAGAAAGTAACACATGCACATAGTTCCTTCTGTTTGCTCGAAATTTCTGGGAATCACTCTTTTATTGTGTTTCTTTTGCTCTGAGGTTTTATTTGGTTTTTAATGCCTACTTTTTCATCTACAATGTTGAAAAGGGCTTACCATTTTTCGCATTAACCCCTTACTTTGTCGTTGCTTCTAGTTATAGAAACAATTGACATAGGGAATTAGCAATTGGAGTTAAAAACTGTTTGAGCATGATACTGTGAAATAAGGGGGGAAATAAGATATTGCTGGAAAGTTCCCAAAGCTTTAGTAGCCTCCTCTCTATTTAGATCTTTTAGCTGATATATTGTCTTTGTTTGATGATGATGCATTGGTTGTGATTATAATGCATGTGAAGTAAACGTTTCATTGTTCTTCATTTTCTATTACAGGCACAAATGCCCTGCATGCTATAAACAATTTAATAGAAAGCTGCATCTTATTGAGCACATGAAAATCTCGTACCATTCCATTTATCAACCTAGATGTTGGGTGTGTCAAAAGCACTGCAAATCTTTTTGAATCGGTCTTGGGAACATATTAATAGTAAGATAATCTGCATGTTCATTCTCATTTGTCAATGATTTTATTGTGTAATTTTCTTATTTCTTTCCTTCTACACAGGTCCATTATCAAAAACAAATTGTTCGAAGATTTTTGTGGAACAAGGTTGCAATCTTTGTTTAAAAGTTTTGGATAGCCTCTCTGCCCTTAAGGAACATAAGCAAATGTGCTGCCTAGTGGCCCCTGTTCCCCTTGTAAGTAAGTTTGTGATTAAAATGCTAATTAGAACCTTATCACTTATAGAGCTTTACTCTACTTCCCTTTTTTAATTGTCTATAATATTAATTATTAATATGCCTGTTGCTTGTATTTTGACTATATTTTTCTTGATTTTGTATTTTGGATGTCTGATTTCTAAGTTCTTGTATTCACTGAATCAAGCTTTGCTGATTTTTTAGGGAAATTTTCTTTATGAAGTATTGGTTTAAGAGATAGGCTTTGGGGGAAAAGTTAAAATTCACATGAGCATTGAAATGCTGGTTTGTGTGTCTGTGCAATTGTTGATTATAACTTAGTTGTTCATCTTTCTTATGATTTGCTTCTGGTGCCTTGCATGCCTTTTTGCTGATTGTTTCAACTGTTAACTAATCAGAGGAAATATTATCTTCATTCATTTCAAATGAAATCTAGCTTTCCATTATTTAGTATTCCAAATTTTCTTGAGGAAAAGTTTTCCATCACTGTGAAGTCTTAAGACATTTTTTTAAATGTTTTTTGTGCAATTTAGATAGACATATGTCTATATATATTCTCACTATGATTATTGCAATTGCCTTGTGTTTATGTCTGAGCTTATCCCTACATGTAAGTACAGCGGGTATGCATGTGTTTTTCTTTTGCTAGTGTTGTTTTAATACATTGTTTTCAATTAGTTTTTGACATTTCATTTTTTTTGCTTGATGATGTGAAATGATGAATTTATAAATGGGTGTTTGATTCAGGTTTATGACAACTTGTTGGGCGCAAATGCTTTTTGTGGTTACGGTGATTGCTGAATGCGGACTATATATACTCTGGTTTGATGAATGCATTAGCCGGGCTCTCTGACCACTTCTCTTGATTTGCTCCTTTAAGATGTTTGTTTCGAGTCTTTGGTTGGCAAAACATGTGATCTAGACTAGTTTTTTCGTGTTCAAGTTAGGAACTCTTATTCGATGGTACCTTTTAGTTATTAGTATATTTTTAATAATACAAGTAGTGACAGCTTTTTGCCTATTCTTGCGAGTATCCGTGGTTGTTCTTTGCATCTCCTCTACTTGGAAGTTTATTTTTTCTTGGTTGATATCATTTGTTCTTATTGATTTTCTATTAGGTACTCTGCTAGACTATACTAAAAGCAGGACATGCGACTTATTTTTGAAGTTAAATGTAGTTATTTATTTTCTTTGTATAAATTAATGGGTTGTGGAGAATCTCTCTCCCGAGAAAAGTATTGTTATGGGATTTTTTTTTGCATAAAGTCGTAACACTAATTTCTAATGTCAACTTTTGTTTTCTTGTTACACTTCTGCTGCATTACTTGGCTTAATTACGTGTTAAAGTTGCCACCCAAAGATGACTTCAAGCTTATTGTGTCATCAAATTATCATATCAATGCGAGAGTTTTGGTGGTGTTGGACTCTCCTCTCCACCTGATACTTGACTGATGTACCTTTCCAAGTGGAGTATTTCTTCTCTCCTTATTGTGTATAAAATTTGTAGAATACCCAAATATCATGGACTTCTTGGATGGGTTCTTGTTTCGATTATGAATCTAATGATGTGAGAGCAAGTATTTCATTAAGCATACCAGTAAATTGTCAGTTGCTTCTTGATTTGGTGCTGCTATATGTTGAGTGTTGGTGTACTTAATCAGCAGTTTGCTTGTATACTCTATAGTTTTTTTTCCCATTTTTTGGACTTGCACATGGACTTTTTCTGTGTACCACTTCATTGGCAACATAAACAGAGTCCCTCTCTCCTAACTTTATGTTTTTTGTCCATTGCAATTGTTGGGGTGGTGTCTTTGTTTTTTTTTATTTTTTTAATACAATTACAAATAATTTATTTGACATTAATTGTTTTCAATTTATAACTGTTAATATTGTAGCTTAATAATTGAGTATTATTATATATTTAATTTGATTTATTTATTTATAAATAAATCATTGCAATATATGTAAAAATAATTTAAAAATATAAAATTTTATTAATATGTATATAAATTTATTAATATATGTAAAAACAACTTTTTCAAAAAATATTTTCAGGAAATCTGTCAAACAACAGAAAATATTTTACACAAATTCATCCAAACACTAAAAGATATTTTCAGTAAATCATTTTCTAGAAAAGTAAATCATTTTTTAATAAATCATTTTTTAAAAATTATTTTCTGAAAAACATTTTACTAACAAATAAACATACCCTTAAACTTCGGTTTCAAACTTTATATATAATTATAGTAGATTTGAATTTGGTACATTGACAAAATTACACCAACTAATACAGAAATGAATATCAATTAATATTTGATGATACCTACTTGGGCTATTTGCCTATTGGCTGCCAATTGGAATTTACTGTTTCCTCATTCTCAATATTTTAATACATCCATCAGTGACCAACCAATCCCATTCTCATAAAACAGTGTCGGCAAGCATTTTCTTTCCCTTTTTCAAAAAAACATGATTGGACTGTCATCTCAAAACCATCACGGGTCGTAAGTTTAGAAGTTGAAACCAACTGACGACGTTTCAAGAGAGTGGCAATCTCGATATTAACGAAACCACTTGTGACCCTTATCGTCAATCTATTTCTCTCTGGTTTTCTCTTTTATCCCACACCATCAAAACCGCCGTTTTCAAGTGTCCCATTACCTTTCCTTTTTTATTATATTATTATTATTTTATGGGGTTAGGGTTTCTAATCGAAGGAAATGTCGCAGAAAACCCATTTCTGTCTCTATAAATTGCACGAATTTTCTTTGGAGCGACTTTCCAGGTCAACCAAGGCTTGATTCTTTTATTTTTCCGGTAGAATTCTCTCTTCGTAAAGCCCCCCTTTTTACTTTTTTATTTATTTATTATCTTCGAACTTGATTTGCTTTGATTGAATCCCCCCCCCCCCTTTTTACTTTAACTGGAGACCTGAAAACTTGAAATTATTCCTTAAAGATTGATTTGCAACTTGGTTTTCTGCTGTTATGGTTGAGCTTATTATATGAATGCGTGTGTTTGGAAGGGTATTTGATTCTTCAAGTGTTGGGATTTCTTCAACTAGTTTGAGAATTTCAATTGTTGTTTTGGGGTGTTTTTAGTAGTTGCTGACTTATGACGCGTTTCCCCTCCTTTTTTTTATTCCCTCTTTAGTTCCAAATCTTAATAGTTAAATGGAATCTGCTTCAGTTTGGTGTATGCCATTGCTCACCTTTTCATTTGTTTTTCTCTATTGTTTTCTCATTCTTTTTTGTTCCTTTCATGGGGGATTTTGGGTTTGACCAACCAAGATAGAAGCCTCTTTCTTGACCATGTGGTTTGCTTATAGGATTCCCTTTTTTGATTATCTTATCATCTCTTTTGATTGACTCTTTTAATTAAGGTATTGTTGCTCTGATATGTGCTGCTGACTATACTATGAGTTGTTTTCTCCCTTCCCATGTAAGCATGGGAAGGGAAAAAAGGTTTTACTCGAGATTTGTTGCTCAATAATAGGCTTGTCCATTTTCACTTTTTCTTGTATGTATAACTGTATTACCAATGACTAAAGGTTCATTGGATTTCAGATTCAAAATTCTCTGCTAAACCCACAACACAAGTCCACTTCTTGAACAAGTAGAAGCTATGTACCAGGAAGGAGCCCCTGAGATCGTTATTGATCAGGGAATGTACTACCCTACAGCTACCAACTATGGATATTATTGTACAGGTAATTTAAATGCTTCAATTGTATTTTACATGGTGTTACTATTACTTACAAAATCTCAGGTGAAAACCGTTGATTGTAATTGGATAGGTTTTGAATCACCCGTTGAATGGGAGGACCACCAGAATATTTTTAGTGCAGATGGTCCAGATGTCCAATTTGCGGTGGGCAAACTAATCTTTCTAATTCTATAATTGATACACTTTGATAGTCGAATGTTGCATCCAATATAAGTTGCTTCTTTCTTATTTATCGTGTCTAAATTTGCTGAAGGCATGCTTTCTCTTCTTCAGGGTGCCCAAACTGAACCTTTACCTTATGTATATTACACACCTAGCTATGGATATGCACAGTCTCCATACAACCCATACAATCCTTTTATACCTGGTGCCGTGATGGGTGATGGCCCATTTGTAGGAGCACAACAATATTACCCCTTTCCTCCTTATCAGAACCCTGTATCACCAACTGCTTATGTTCCTGTTCTCATTCAACCAGATGGCATTCCAAGTAGTTCAACAGACTCTTTTTTAGATACTCATGCATCAATTGGTACTAGACCTGATGGAAGGGGCGTGAGATATAACCTTGCTTCGGCATCTGCAGCTGCTTCCAGAAAATCTGCTCCAAATCAGGCAGATTCCTTGAGTAGGGTGACAGATGGACAAAGCAAGCATTATGCAATCCAGGAAAGCATTTCTGCTAGTTCTGGGTCAGCTTCAGCACGTGCTCATCAGGTACATTTGCATTGCTTCTAATTCACATTGAATTGGACTTTCTTGAAATTTCATGGAAATGCTATGTCATTGCCTGAATGGCATGTTTTACGGTTCTCATTGCTAATTATGTTTGCAGGTTAGAGTTGCTTCTGGATCCATTCAGCCCATTGGCAACATTCCTGGTGGGAAACTCCCATCTTACCGCAATCAACTAAAAACAGATCTTCCTGTTGGTAATGCCATTTCTGACTACGGTGCAAGTTCACCTGGACGTGGTGTGCTTGATAGACTGCGACCCAAGATCCATGTTAGCAGAGTTTTCAATGATGCACATGGATCCCTGGATTCATGGGCTGAACAGAATCGAGGCCCTAGAACCAACCGATCAAAAAATCAACTCATGGTTAAAGCCTACACAAGTAAAGCAGGAAATAGCGATGCTGAAGGAAACATTATTATATATACTGACCAATATAACGAGGATGATTTTCCAATTGACTATGTTGATGCAAAGTTTTTTGTAATAAAATCGTATAGTGAGGATGATGTACACAAGAGCATTAAATATAATGTTTGGTCTTCAACACCCCATGGGAACAGGAAACTGGACAGTGCTTTTGAAGATGCACAGAAAATAGCTGCAGGAAAACCTAGTGGCTGCCCCATCTTCCTGTTCTTTTCTGTGAGTTCTATACCTGTTTGGGATATTAGGGGACTTGTTGATTTTATGCTATTCCTGATTTTTTGTCAAATAGAAGGTCTCTGTTATTTCTGGTATTCATTAACTACTCTAATATGGTACTTTGTCACAAAGGTTAATGCCAGTGGACAATTTTGTGGCGTAGCAGAGATGATTGGTCCAGTTGACTTTCAGAAGGATATGGATTTTTGGCAGCAAGATAAGTGGAGCGGAAGCTTCCCTGTCAAGTGGCACATCATTAAAGATGTTCCCAACAGCCATTTTAGACACATCATCTTAGGCAACAATGAAAACAAGCCAGTGACTAATAGCAGGGATACGCAAGAGGTATTTTCAGAGCATTAGCTTTCTCTAATTGAAGGCAAACAATAATATTAAAATTGGTTTGCTATTCTCTTGAAAAGTTGCTTCCTCTGTCCTGACATTGCTACCTGAGCTTGTGAATTTTGAATTCTTTTCTCCAGGTTTATGATCTTGATGAGATCTTTGTGTTATTTTGTTTCTTATAAATGTTTTGTCAAGTGCAGATAATGTACAAGCAGGGTATGGAGATGCTGAAAGTATTCAAAAATCACGCGATGAAGACCTCTCTACTTGATGACTTTATGTACTATGAAAATCGTCAGAGAATCATGCAGGAAGAGAAAGCCATGCAGCTAATTAAAAGCATTGAGAACCCAGTCCTAGCACCTCCATTTGATCCTGTCAATAAGCTAAACCATGTTGAGCTACTCCTGAATGAACATGAGAGAAGTACCAAGCAAAGTGATCCTGAACTATTGAGAACAATTGTTCCTTCATCTAGTCAGCCTGTTTCTACAGATTGTGATAGGACTAATGCTAGAAGGATGAATGAAAGTTCAGAGCAAATTGCAGTTGAAGCTAAAGATGATGCATCTACTTTAAAGATTAGTTCACCCAGCATAAATCCGAAGCAGGATGAGTCTAAAATCTCTACAGCTGCTGCTACAAAAAGTGATGCTGTTGAGGTGGTAAACATAGGATCAGTGACGGTAAAAGTCAATAAATTTACTGACTCACCTGGTTTTTTAACAGTAGGCACTATTCCTCTTAATCCCAAGACCCCACAGCTTGATGAAGGGGGTGTGTCTGCTAAAAAGGGTCCTTGATCGTGCTGAGGCTTATAATTAACTGGGGCTTATTTTTCGGCTGGAACATACTCAAACCAGGTGTAGTTATGGTGGCAATCTTGACTGTTGTAAACCCGAGCGTATCATCATATTCATTGTTACAGGCTGTTAATCTATAAATACTTATTCAGGTCAGCTTTTGTTGTTTCTCAACCCTTTAATTACCTAAGCTGGGTTTCAAATCCATCTACACTAAAAAATATAGTGAGACCGTGTTTTAGATTTTTGTTTGGGTGGAAGTGCTCTTGTCTTCTGTCTCGGAATAAGTGGGAATACAGTGTAATCTTTTACATTTTGCATTTCGATTATTGATACAAAGAATTCCCTTTCCTTTTACAAAGATAAGATAGCTGTACGTGTTTCCCAAGTGTACTCTTTCTTCTTTTGTACGTGTACTATTTACTTTACTTTTTATCATTTTTTATCTAGATCAAGTGGTACCATGCCCAAGGGTATTTCATTTTTCACCAAACGCAAGATATGAATTTGTGCGATTGGTGAAGGCATTCACCATGAATTTGATGGGACTCTGGACGGAAGTGAGATAAAATTCAGTCACAAGATCAAGCATAGACATCTTGAGTCCAATATCAGATCTATTGATGGAATCTGTTGATCCTTGCAAAATGACAGTAAACTTTCCTCTTAAGAGATCAAAATTCCTTCAATACTTAGGTTGAGTCTTTGTTGGAAGCGCATTTGTTATTATTCGCCACATAGGCACTTTTATCTTTGTTGGGGAGCTCATATCACACCTCTTTCCAGACATTTATGTTAACTTTTCTTCTGCCTGAAGGTAGGGTGATTGGCTGTGATCGCATTTAGATTAATTATTGTAGTAACGACTATTTATTTTGTTGATGTAGCATCTGCTTAGCAATTAATTAATTTTTAAAAATAAAAATATTAAAAAAATTATACCTTTTAATAAATTCAATAATTTAAAGTTTTTAAATTACTTTTATATATTTTTATATATTTTTTATTTTTTAATTAATTGCTTATATAAAATTCACGTGGTGATCCATGTGTATGTCAAGCTAGCAAAGTGAATAGACATTAATTTTTTCATCTATTTTGAGGTGATTTGACGAAAAGCACAATTTTAAGAGCTAAAAAAGGTAAAAAAAAACTAAAATGGTTTTTTTTGTGAAATTGGAGAGCCAAATAAATCATTATGCCCTTTTTTTTGTAATTGATATTTTAAAAAATATAATTTATGACTTTTCATAACATTTCTTATAAATAATATAATTTTTTTCATAAGTTTAGAAAGTTATTCCAAATAAGTATAAGTTATTATAAAAAAATTATAATATATATTTTTTATAAATAAGTATATTATTTTTATAATATACAACATAGACATAAAAATAAGTTATGTTCATACTTCTTTCTATAAATTTTTATAAATAAATATTTTATAACACTTTTATAACATTATAAAATTTTTTACCATAACTTTAGAACAAATTTAAGTTTTAAATAATATAATTTTTTGTGATAACTTTATAAAATAATCTAAGAATTTTTTTTGTCATAACCATTTCAAACATTCATACATGTTCATGCTTATAATATATTTTTTATAACTTGTATAAAAGTAATTTTTAAAATTAGATTCAGGTGTAATTACCGGCGTAATTACTCCAATTCTTACCCCTCAAGAATTGGAAGAATTGGAAAGTATAATTGGGATTATACTCAAATCCATTTATTAGGTGACTTTCTAAACACTACCTAAAGAGTTTAGGAAAATATTGTGAATAAATAGACACTAGAGTTGTCCATGGGTCAGACCGGGTTAGGCCCTAACAAAATTTTAGGCCTGATTGATAGGATTGGGCTCGACCCGACTCAAAAAGTGGGTCTAAAATTTTGTCTAAGCCTAGCCTGGATAAAAAATGCTAAAACCCAAGCTTGGGCTAATCCGGCCCGTCTATATTAAATTTTTTTATTTTTATATATAAAAATTTTAAAAACATATAATACATCAAATACACTAAAAATATAAAAATAAATGTTTCCCAACAAATTTAAAATAAATTAAAAAAGTCTTTATATTTAAATAACACTAATATAGATGCAACTTAACAAACAAATAGCTCTAAAAGAGTAACAAAACTAACAATAAAACAAGTGATATACAATATTCAAAAATTAACAATAAAATAGTAACAACATAATAGTGAAATAGTACTAAAATAATGGCAAAAAGTGGAAAAAGATAAGCAAAACATGAAAAACATCAGCAAAATAGCATGATTTTTTTATTGCAAATTTGGGGTGAGCTGCACCTGGGTCAAAAAATCTTATTTGAGGCTTAATTCATTTTCTAAACAGGCCTTTTTTTATTTAAGTCTATTTTTCAGACTTATATTTTACCTAAAACCTCCCATTTTTCAAGTCAGATTAGGTGACCTGACTCATGGACAACTTTAATTGACACTTATTTATAAAAGTGAATAATGAGAGTGTTTTTATTTAATGTGAGATTAAAATTAACTTTTTAAATTTTATAATTATATGTATTTTTTTATTTTATTAATTTATAAAAATAAAAAAATTATATTGAAGATAAATGACATAATAAATTTTTTTATTAAAATTTTTTAGACTAATAAAAGATAAGATAAATGATGAAAATTATATTTTTGTATCGTTAATTTTTTTTAACTAAGAATAAAATTTTTAAAAAATATTAATTAATTTAAAATATAAATAATTCACGTGGCATAGACTTTTCAACTAGACTTTGTAATATTATATATATTATATGATTATAACTTATAAGAGAGTATAATTATTAGAATATGTGATATATTTACTTTAGACCGACCAAACAAGTCTAAATAAATTTAAGGTGGTTAAAATGTGATAGAAGTTATTATACTTTTTAAAAATTAAAAATTTAGTTCTTTTACTTTTATTTAATGGGATTTAGTTTCTTTACTTTTCAGATTTAAAAAATTAGATCTAATTTTTAACATTTTTAAATTATTTTTGTTAAATTTAAGTTAATTACAAAGTTATTATTTTTAATTACATGGCTACTAAGTGAGTGTTTTTTTATTTAGAAAAATGTCACAACAACAAATTTAACAAAAAAAATTAGTAGTGTTAACAATTGGAGTTCAATTTTGAAATTTAAAAAATACAAAGACCAAATTTCTAGCTTTTGAAAAGTACAGGGATTTTTGCCAAATTTTAACCATTTAAGATTTGAAGTTGAAATAAAAAATTAAATTAAGATTTAACCCTTACAATTCGGGAGCATTAGCAAAAAATGTCATTTTTTTCAAGTTAATTGGCAAATTAGGCCCTTTTTTTTATTATATAAATAAATATTTTTATAAAATAAATATATTGAACACAGTGATAAATATAAAAATTATATATTTTATTATTTTTAATTTATTTATATAAATAAAAAAATTATTAGTTAAAAATATTTTTAACATAATAATATATAATTTTATATATAATTACATATTTATTATTTTATTTATATAAATAAAAATTTAAAAAATATTTATTTCTTTATTAAAAATAATAAAAAATGAAATAACATAAATAAAAAAGAAAATTATAATTAGAAGACGAATCAAACCCGAAATAAAAAACGTTTTTTCCAATACTCGTTTTCAGTTTCTCTTTTAAAAATGACTTAAAAAAACCCCTAATTTCCTAATTAATATTAATTCTTTTCGTATTTACCCCCTTTTCTTTTAAAATTTGTATTTTTATTTTCCTTCTCCTCCTCCTCCACAGGCCGCTCTTCTTTTCCCGGCCATCGGTTCAGCTATAGTGGAGCTGAACTTCATCTCATCACTCGTCTTTTGCTTTTACCCTCTTTCCTTTTTTTCAGCTAAGTTCGTCTGCTTGAAACCATTTGCTACGAGGTTTTGCTTCTTCTTCTTTCTTTTTTTTTTTTTTTCAATTTTTTAAAAAGAGGAAAATTCGATACACTAGTAGTTCTTGTATTGCATAAACATGATTGATTTGCTCCTCTTTTTTCCCTAATTATTTTGAAGGCCGATCTACAACTGCATGTACTTCTTAGCAGCATTTGATCGATACCCATAGTTCTATTCTGTTAAAGGAGTCATCGCCATGTCGAGATATATGAATGGGAAAAGTTCCTCTCAGGAAGGGAAAATCCCGATAGTGCCGAAGCCTGAAATGTTGGATTTTGATTTCCCTGAGGATGCACTCTACTCCCAGCATGTTGGGGTATGATACCACTTTGACTCTACTTTTTAATAGTAATTTCCTTGTAATCTCTGTTACTTAGGGTAGCATAAAGATTTCTCCCCTCTTCATTTTATGGTACCTCTCCCTACAGTTTACTTTCAATATCTTAAGTTCTGAGTTTACTGTAATGTATGTTTATGTTGGTAGGTAGGTAAAATGGGCTTAAATTTAGCAGGGTTCTTTACATTCTTTTAGATTCCCTTTATGTCTGAAACTTCTATTTCGCCTCTCTTCCGTTATTTGATTTCAGGACAATGTTGCAAGTTCATCAGGAAGCAATGTGAGATCATTTTTCATTGGGATGGGATTTTTACCAGCTCTTGTTGATAAAGTCATTCAAGAAAAGGGTATGTAATGCATAAACAATTATCCTATTTGAGCTTTAGTGAGAATGGTTGGGAGACATTGAATGTGTGATATTTATATCATAAAGTATCATTGGAAAGGAAAATCCACTAATTTCTTTCTAGTTTATTAGAAATGATAGTGTTTATTTCTTATAAGCATCTTCTCTTTAACCAGGTGAAGACGATGCTGACCTGTTACTGGAGACTCTTACTGAATATTCTGTAAGTAAAAGACACTATACTGTAAACTGTCAGATTTCCATTTGGCATTAGAGAAGAACTTATCGAAGAAACACTCTACTTTGTTTCAGTTCTATGTGTGAATTTCTTTTTGGTATAACTAAACCTTTTAGGGGTCTCTGTGAATATCATTCTTCATGATCATCGTTCTCTCTCTCACAGTTCCTTTGTTGTTTGTGAATGCTGAGAACTGAGAAGCATATGGCATCATGAGCTCAACCATGTTGCTAGTGGCTAATTTGCAGTTTCAAGTGAAATGAACTTCTTTTGTTCTTTAAGATGCAAACTCTTAACAGCTATATGTGGCCTTCCATGGAATGAAATAGGATACTCAAAAGGCAAATTCTCAGTCATCAGGTTATCTCAATAGCTTTTTTGTTGACAAGGATGCAAGCAATTATCCACAAATTTCCAATTATATACAACCAAAAGAGGTAACTTGCTGCTAATAGATCTTCTTGTTTTTCCTGTTGGACTACATAGGTCCATATTCCTTGTCTTGGGCATTTTACTCGTTGTTGCTTATAGTTCCTTGTTCAATACTTATCTAGTTAGTCTTATTCCATAGATTGGAATTGATCATGTTACCTCTGCTCCCCTTTTCTTATATAGTGTTAAAGATGAAAAGAAAGAAAGAGGTAGACCTGAGCATCGTGATATGAATGATACTAATTACTCTATTTCATGAGATTATTTGAGTATATATCTATGGAACTTTGAAGTTTCTGGCTTTGTAGACAATAGTAAATCTATCCAATTGAGACTATTCAGTATAAAATGTTCCGAAAAATTATTATTTTGGGATATTTGTGAAATTCACAGGTGAGGCAACAATTGGCTTTGAGAGCAAGACCAGATTATGAATTTGCTATTATCCCTTTGGTTGGGACTAATTCTTTCCCTTTCTGTCTTTTGTGCCCTTGTGGAGCCAGATTCTTTCCCTCTTCCCTCTTACATATATTAGTGGGTTTGGATATTTTAATAATTGCTCAATGCACAAGTTTTCTCGGTGCTGTGTGTGTCAATCTTTAATAGAATTTGTACTTCATATGCTTTTCAGTTAAATTTAAACAATATATCTTACCTGCCATCTTTTCTCTTCTTTTTTGCCTTTCTTTTTAAATTTTATTTCAGGAGCCAGATGTAGATGTATTTGATGAAGATCTTATTGACAAAAGAGCATCTTTACTAATGATGAATTTTTCTGTAGATGAAGTTGAATTTGCATTGGACAAGCTTGGTTTGTAGAAATTTTCTATAATCATATTACTTTTTACTCTCAAATGCTCTTTTTTCTATTTACGTTTTTTGCACCTTGGGTTCAATCTCTGCTGTCATTCAACACATTATTTTCTTTTCCTCGTATCTCTTTTCGGAACTTCAATAAAGGAGAAGAGTGAATGAGTCACTTTATTTGAGGTTTATTTATATAGGTTGTCCTTTTTTCACCATTTCCATTTTCAGGTGAAGATGTTCCAATAAATGAATTAGTGGACTTCATTACCGCTGCTCAAATAGCAGAAAAACTTGAGGAGGAGTCAGAAGATTCACTTAGCTGTGAGGAAGAAAACGATCAGGTTTTTAATTATCATTTTAGTTATACTAATTTGTCTGGGGTGTTTTCTTGTTACAATTATTGTTATCTAGTTTTTTCGTTTCACCGGTTCAAACCGTGAATGAAATTGGTGATGGTCTTATATATTTTGTATATACCATTCCTGGTAGCATGAATATATTTAATATATTGTTTTGAGTAAACTAAATTGTGGTTTTATTGTTTCACTGCATTTCACGAATAGCAAATAACTTGACCATATGATCACCAGAATGCTACTAATGAAACACTGTTTGGGACTATGGAGAAGACACTTTCCTTGCTTGAGATGGGTTTCTCAGAGAATGAGGTTTCAATAGCCATCGAGAAGTTCGGTGAGTTGTTATTCTGACAACTTTTTTTGAGTGATAATGAATGCCATTTGGCATCTAGATTTCATAAATGTATAAAGCACACTCTATATTCTTAATCCTTAGCTGGTTATGTTGCTTAGATCTGTAGAGTATCATTTCCTGTAGCTAGTTTGAGATAAAAAGTGCATTTCGTATTTTGTAGTCCCAATTATTTATTTAAGTAGTTCGTAATTGCAAGACAAGCTTTTCTGAGATGCTCTTTGGAGTTTTAACAGTAATGAAGTCTAGGACAATCTGTGTTTATTTAAATTGTTTGAAATTGCAGGTTCCGATGTTCCAATCACAGAGCTTGCAGATGCAATGTTCACTGGTCATCTTTCTCGTAGCTATATTGAAAGTAAAAAGGTTTGTGCACTGTAGTGTTTGGTGTTGAATTTATTAGTTGATATGCTCCATTTTCGGTGCATAATACGAATTGTTCTGCATTCATTGAAGTTCTCAAAAGAAAGGAAAGTACTATGCAGAAGTTGTTTACATTTTGCTCTTTATTTATTCGTAATAACTTATTACTTATTTTTCTTCTGCCATATTATAGGCACTTTTCATAGTCAAGTTACTTTTACATTGTCATTGCAGTTAAAATCAGCAGCTTCAGGCAGTGGGTTGATACATAATGTGAATGAGAGAGAAGATATTAAAACCGAGGATTGCAGTACAACTCCTGTTCCTCAGTCAAGAAATATCAACCTCGGGGAAGCTTCTTCCAAAGGGAAACGACCAAAAGAAGAGAGTCTTGATGGCATCCCTGTTTCTAATCCTCAGATGAAGCAATCTCTTAATGAGAAAAAACACGAAGGGAAAAGACCAAAGCAAGACCATGTAGGTAATGCAAGTTCTTTCATTGATCCACCATGGCTTGAAGAGAAAATAGACCCTAATTTTATTCCTAGTTTCGAAGTACCCAGACCTGTCAAATCCAATTCATGCAAGAGTGTGAACAAGGTGGTAGCAAAACCACCATATTTTTTGTATGGAAATGTTGTCAACTTGCCTTACGACGGTTGGGTCAAGATTTCACAGTTCTTATACGGGATCGAGCCTGAATTTGTGAACACTCAGTCTTTCTCGGCTTTTAATAGAAATGAAGGCTATGTACACAATCTTCCCGCTGAAAATAGGTTTCACATCCTTCCAAAGTCACCATTGACCATACAGGATGCAATACCAAATACAAAGAAGTGGTGGCCATCTTGGGATCCAAGGAAACAATTGAATTGCATGGGTTCTGAAGTTCTAGGAGCATCAAAGCTGTGTGCTAGGCTTGGGAACATGTTAGCTGATTCTCGAGGATTACTCTCATTGGATCAACAAAAATATATTCTTCGTCAATGCCAAATATCAAATCTCATATGGGTTGGTCTATACAAGCTTTGCCTTGCGCAGCCTGAACATTGGGAGCGCATACTAGGCTACCCATCGGACCACACTCAACCTTTGGAGAATGACTTGACTCAGAGGCTACACTTACTCCAGCAATCTTTCCAAACCGACACTTTGGGTTATCATCTCTCAGTATTGAAGCCAATTTATCCTGGAGGGTTAACAATGTTATCTGTTTTCAGTGGCATTGGTGGGGCTGCAATTGCTCTACATCGGCTCGGCATTCACTTAAAAGGTGTTGTGGCTGTAGAGACTTCAGAAGCTAAACAAAAGATTCTTCGGAATTGGTGGCAAAACACGGGACAAACTGGTGAGTTGGTGATCATAGAAGACATCCAGAAGCTAACAAGTAGAAGACTGGAGAGCTTGATAGATAAGTTAGGTAGTATTGACTTCGTAATTTGTCAAAACTCAAACATGAAGAGTACAGAAGAGGATACACTGCCAGGTTTTGACTTCTCTTTGTTTAATGAATTTGTTCGTGTGCTGCAACGTGTAAGAAGTATGATGCAGAGGAGGAGCAGCAGCTAACTCTTCATGTCTGATCCCTTGTACTTGCTTTTTTGTTCAATGGTTCCGTGTACTTGTTATCATCTTAATATGTTAGTAACCGTAAGGGAACATAATATCTGTCAAAGTTTAGAATTATTACGAATGCATGCAAATCGCAAAAGCGCAGTACAGTTGCACTAAAATACATGCAAAGAACCGCCTAGGTCGACCGTTCCATGGGGTCACCCACTGCCTTTGCTCAATCAAATAAACCGTAGCCAAACATGCGAAGAAGTGGGAGCATGCAGCAGGCTGGCCTGGTTAAGAGAGTTGACATCGTTAATGGTAGAAAAATTGAATTGGACCGAAGGTGGAATTGGTTGCATTTCTTGTTTCTATAAATTATTAATCATTAAGATTGTTTTTAAAATTTCAGAAAAATTAGTAAAAGAAAAATTACAAAATGACATACAAACGGGCTAAACATTTACTTTCTTGATTAAAAAAGTTTAAAAAATGATTTTAATAGCTTCTAAATATGTTTTTTTTGGATTTTCATTTTTATTGGTTTTTATAGAATTGACTAACTCACACGATACAAACAGACCGGTAGAAGATGTTTTGGATACTAGAAGCTATTAAAATCATTTTGAATAGAACTGATCAATTTTAAGTTGCCTTTCAATTCTATCAAGTTTAATCGGTTTGATGGTGACAACTTCCAACGATGACGGAAAAAGATTCACTTTTTACTATAATTTGAAGGTTGTTTATGTTTTGGAAACTCTTGGATCAGAAGAGAATGAAAATGAATGTTTCCACAACTCAAGAAAGGCAAAAATGAGATAATGTTGATTACATGTGCACAAGTCACATTTAAATGGTTTATTCGATGGTTTGTTTGACACCTACTAGAACAAAATCACCAGTAAGGAACTATGAGACAAATTGGAGACAAGGTACATGACCGCAGATGCTACAAGTAAGAAATTTCTTTTTAGCCATATCAATAATTATCACATCATTGATGGTTGTTCTATTATGGAATACTTCGTGATACTGAAAAATTGTTGAATTAGTTTAAGCAAATATAATATGAACAAAGATGAAATGCTTGTATCCTCCATTATAGACAAACTTCCTCCATCTTAGAAAGACTCTAAAAGAAGTCTAAAACATAAGAGAAAATATTTCTTGAAGCTTTGGCAAGTCATGTTTATACTGAAGAAGAATGTAGAATGCAATATCAAAACTTAGATTTTGAAAATGTTAAAATGCATGTTATAGAGAAAAGACAAACTACTAAACCATCTAAGAGAAAGTTCAAGTAGACTATTAGAGCACCTAAGTTTAAGAAGAAACAAAAGGGCTCATGCTACCATTGAGGTAAGCCAGGATATTTCAGGAATAATTGTTAATTTTTAAATAAGAATAATTCTTCTAAGGCTAAAAATAATGAAAAGTTTGTTGTCATGATTTCTAAATTAATACAACACAAGTTGGTAATGCATGTGGATTGATACTGGAGCAACCAAACATGTTTACAGAAAAGGCATGTTCACAAAGTCAGACAATGTAAATATGTCAATGACTTGTATATGAGAAATTCTTTCACCGCAGCAATCAAAGATAAGAGGATTTGTGGAACTAAAATTCTCTTCTGGAAAGATTTTAACTTTTAATGATGTATATTATGTACAAAAAACTAGGAAGGATTTTGTGTCTTTAATAAGTTTGGCTTTAAACTTATATTTGAGGTAGATAAAATGGGGAAGGCGTACATTCAAAATCAATATTATGGTGACTAAATTTACTAGAAACCCTATCCCCAAGGTAAAAAAGAAAATAAAAATTATTGATTTGATACATAGTGATTTATGTGACATGCATATTAATCTTACTGAGAAGAAATATTTTTTACTTTTATTAATAATTGTTCTAAATAAATTTAAAGTTTATAAATTTGAAGTTGAGTTTCAGTGTGAATCATTTATCAAGTGCTTAAAATTAGATAAAGATGGAGAATACTATAGTCTAATTTATTTTTATTCCACTAGGATTATCCATCAAGTTTAAGCCCTTTACACACTACAATAAAATGATGTAACTAAAAGGAAAAATTGTCTTAACTGAAATTATAAAATTAATATTACCATATTTAGTTTAGACTTGCCCAAGGGTTGAAAAGCCTGCTTAGCTTGACTTGGGTTGGCTTAGACAATAATTTTTACATGTCAGACCAGCTCGAATTTAATTTAAATAATAAATAAAATAATTTTAATTAAACTTTAATTATAAAAATGTATAAAATGAAAACTAAAAAAATATATTTTTAATATTTTATTAATTTTAAATAGTAAAACGAGCTTTTTTAACAGTCCAACTAAACCAAAAAATAAGCTTGAGCTTGAAAAGTATTTTAGAATCGAGCCTCCATTAAAAACCTGACTCCACCTATGGGCATTTTCTAATTTAAGTGTTGGACAAAATTTTTTAGAGAGAAGCTTTAGCAGTGGCAGAGCCACTCAAGGAATTGTGAAAATAATCTATATAATTCATATATATATAATATAATTCATCCTACAAAAAAATTTGAAAATAATCCTATAAAAAAATTGATTCAACAAAAAAATTGAAAATTACCCACCAAATTTTTTGAAAATAAATGTATCACTCTCCGCTAGGGTTTTTTATCAAAATAATACAAAAAAATAAAAAAAATTCCAAAATGGTATACGAAATCAATTATGTACCAAAATGGTACAACTGGGGTGGTGCCGCCTTAGCCACTGGCACCTTTGGTGCCGCCTGTGGCACCCCCTCGACCACCGATTTCTATTTTTTTTCAGCAGTTTTTTTGAGGGACCTATTATGCAATTTTTCTAGTTTTGAAAAAAAGAAGGAAAAAGGTGCGGCTGTTACACCAAACTTTAAATTTGAATAATTGCCTTCTAAGCCCTCTTTATTTATTATTTTCTTGTTATTCTCCTTCAACTCACTATATTGTGTTTAAACAAACCATTAATCTGTTTTTATAGTTAAATAAGCCATTTACTTATGGTTTTTACTCATAAAATTTAAAAACTTGTTGATTAAATTTTAAAAACTCAAAAATGATAATGTGTTACGTAAACATGAGAATAGGGACAAAGTGGCATATCGAGTCTTTGCTCCCCCTCTCTGGATAATTAGAAAATTTTCAATTTTATCCCCTCCCAAAAATAATAATTCAATTGAAACCTTTTTAATTTTGTAGTAAAATAATATTTTAATCCTCCTAAAATTTAATAAATAATTTTAAGAAATTTATCATAAAATTTTTAGCTTTGCACCCTTCTTATATTTTATAAATTTATCTCAATCCCACAACATAAAATTTTTGACTTCATCTCTGCAAGAAAAAAGTATAATAATAGTTGTAGTATAAGATATTCAACGTTAAAAACAAATAAAGCTTCATCATAAAAGAAAAAAAAGGAAATGATACTTATCATTTTGAAAAAGTGTTGTAAAAAAGTGTAATATATTAATTTCAAGTGTTTAATATTATATCGTAAAATTACGGTTGAAAGTTAAAATATCTATTTTAGACATAATGATGGAAAGTAAAAAAAATTAAATAATTTAATATAATGATATATGACATATAAATTTTAAATATCTAAATATATATAAATAGATATTATTAATAATATAATATCAATTACTCTTAGTAATATAATAATAACTATTAAATCTATGCATATATGAAATTTGAAGAGTCCAAAAATGTATATCATAATTTTTACAATTTCCAAACATGTGCCCTAAGAGTGAAGTATTGTTAATTGTGTAAAGTAAAGCTAAAGTAAAGCTATTTTAACATTAAAGTAAAGCTATTTAAAAAATATAAACTAATTCACATCTTATGTTGATGTAAATTTGATGAGAATAATTTATTAAATAAAAAATATATATTTAATTTAATCAACAAGTTTTTAAATTTTATGAGTAAAAACCATAAGTAAAGGGCTTATTTAACTACAAAAATAGATTAATGGTTTGTTTAAACACAATATAGTGAGTTGAAAGGGAATAAAAAGAAAATAATAAATAGGGAGGGCTTAGACGGCAATTATTCAAATTTAAAGTTGGGTGTCACAGCCTCACCCTTTTCCTTCCTTTTCTCAAAACTAGAAAAATTGCATAATAGGTCCATCAAAAAAACTGCTGAAAAAAAAACAGAAATTGGTGGTCGAGGGGGTGCCACAGGCAGCACCAAAGGTGCTAGTGGCAGAGACAGCACCAAAAGTGCCAGTGGCTGAAGCGGCACCACCCCATTTGTACCATTTTGGTACATAATTGATTTCGTATACCATTTTAGAATTTTTTTTATTTTTTATATTACTTTGGTAAAAAACCCCTCTCCGCTAATTCAAACTCCAAAAGAAAAATTCTTAAGCCTTTTATTTTCTTTTAATACTTTTCACTTTTTTCTTAAATTTTTATTATTCCCTCACTCTCTCTAGAATCTTTATTGATAGATAATCAATCTCTCAACACTTTAAAATGATTCTCCCTAATTTAGTAACTATTTTTAATTTCTTTTTAAACTATTAATCTCTAAAAAATTTAGGATTATTTTTTTTCTTGTGATAGATTAAAATTTTTACGCAAGATTATTTTTTTATTTATTGAATGATTTTAAGATTATATAAAATCTTGATTGATAATAATTTTTAGAGGTTGATTAATACAAGTCTTTCAAAAAATTATGAATTGATTGTATTTATGTAATCTTGAATTTCTTGAATATTGATTAGAAATTTAGTATTCTTATTCATAAATTGTTGTTGCTAGTGTGAATATTTAAATTTTGTGTTTGAAAATTGACATATTACATTCTCATGACACCAAAAAAACCACTTCATTGATTTTTATTTTTGTGAAAGAAGATTATTAGTTGTGTGTTAACTTTATGAAAGCCTTTATGTTTGCGGTTTAGATTTATTTGTTTAAAATGTTTAATAGGAATGAAACATATTTTTTTTAAATAAAAAGTCTATTAGTGAAGTAGAGGAAGAACAACTAGAAAAAAGAAAATAGGGAATAGACAAAGTGAGATACAAACCAATTCAAAAAAAAGTTAAAAAAATCAAGTTGAGTTTAGTCATATGCATTGTCTTGTCAAGGGTTAATATTATTCATTAGTTTATATGACTTTTACAAATATTTTAATTTTAAAAAAATTGATCCCACAATCTAAATTTCTTTAGTTTCATCCCTGGTTCTATCAACTTATCACATATTGAATAAAGTTTCTAATAAGCAAACCAAAGTAACTCCCTATGAATAGTGGAAGAAAATGAAATCAAACATTAATTATTTGAAGGTTTGGTGTTGTAGAGATATTACCAAAGTTTCAACACCTAAATATAAAAAGTTGGGTGAAAAAAGAATTGGATATATATTTATAGGATATGCACATAATTACAAGACATATCTATTCATGGAAATTGAACCAAATGAATCAATTTCAATTAATATTGTTATTAAATCAAGAGATGTTAATTTTGATGAAAATAAATTTAGTTCTATTTCAAGATAACTACAACTACAACAATTAATTCATTTTTCAAATGAGAATGAGATTCATTTGAAACAAGTTGATAATAATAATGAATCTTGTCAAAAATTAAGAAGAAGTACAAAGATTAAAAAGGCACAAACTCTTGGACTAGATTATTTTATATTCCTTGTAGAATGAAAATGTAACACCCCAAACCCGACCTAAATGTTATGGCCGAATCTAGAGAAGTTACGCCCACTCATTTGAAAATCCAAAAAAACCGAAAAATCTAATTTGAAAACGTAAGGTATAATAGTGCAATCTTTGATAATCTGTTTTCCAGCTTTAAAGAAAAATCCTTGTAAAACTATTTATTTCATTATTTCGAAAAAAACCATTTCAGTGATCTTTCGATTTGCAACGGAATTTATTAAGTTATAAAGTTTTGAAAACCATGGTTTGACTTGTAAACATTTAGTTTTTCATATAGGTATATTAAAACGCCAAAACCATAAAAACAGTCCACAAAATGACAATAGAGTCCAAAATAATAAAAACACAGTCCAAAAATATCAATCAGTCTAAATTAATCAAGAAGTCCTTAATTTAACTGTTTAAAACCAAAAACCGATTGTCTGATCCTTGGTTTACTGGTTACCTAGGAAGAAAACAAACGAAAGGGTGAGCTACGAGCTTAATGTATAACTCAACCCAACAAACATATCAAATACAAATACATAATCAAATTTAGTTACAAGTGTAATTTCAGAAACAGATACAAATTCAGATACATATATGTAGATTCAGAGATAGATATAGATCCTACCTCCATCCACTACACACCATCTCTATCCATCCTTACACAACAATTAGGGTAATAAATACCCATTTAACCCTACACACCTATAAGTGAGCGTATGCCACTTTTCAGAATAATGCAGACAAACTGCTTGAACAGATACGTGGACAAGCCATCATAACAAATATATGTGATTTTAAACCACCAAATAAGACAGATTATTAAACTATCAACACTTCTCTTCTTCAATTCTTATTCCCACCCCAATGTTCATGCAGATACTAACAGATATCATATGCACATATCTCATCATGCTTTTCACATAAGACATGTTATCAAAATTATTAGAATACAGACCATATATATATTTTACATACCATGTCCATATTACATATAGTCACATACTATCAAATATCATGATTTCAAGTCCTATTTATATAGAATGGACCTTACGGAATGGCTAAATACGAATCACACAACAATACGAGCCTAAGCAAAATTTTTAAAAAATAGGCCCACGCGCTTGTGTAGCCCACACGACCCAATTGGCCCAGCCCATGTGGTCTACATGGTCTAACACACAACCAAATTGACCCAGATCGTGATGCCCACACAGTCGTGTGGTGTCGACAATCCACTTTTCAATATCGCGCCATTCGTTATTTTTCAGGTTTTTCATTACACACCTAGATGTTTTCTGATGCGAATCCCACAACAAGAATTTCGGAACCTAAAATTAGCATTTAAACAACCAATTTTAGTAACAAAACACTAATTCCAAGTAACTAATCCGGCCACAACCGCTAACACTAAGCCTTAACAAAACAGAAATTAACCTCTCGGTATTCGATCACTTACCTACACAGAAATAACAATCTTCTGAAACTCCTAATTTGTCGAAAGTAAGTCGTGCAATTCACCAACCTCACCTAAATGATTCCCACACAAAAGAGAGTGTTACAAACGTAATCAAAACCAACCAAAGGTTTCTTGAACAACTTACTTACGAATAGCCCTCAAATGAGCAAAATTAAATGAAATGAAACACCAAACTTATACGACACTTACTAAAATTCTGAAACTCCAAAATGCACCAATGAATTAAATCAGGCAATAGAAATGACAAATGGAAAGGAAGAAAAGAAAGGGAAATTGATGAAAGAATGAGGACGAAAAAAAATGGGAGAAGCTTAAAATGAAAAAAAAATGAGGAAGTAGAAAAGTGACGATAGTTTTTGGGAATGAGGGGAGAAACATGAAAAGGAGTGAGAGAGATTTTGGGGAAACTTTTAGTAAAAAAAAATTAAAACTACCGCTTTCCCCATAAATCTGGTACTCTATCCTTATCATATTTCCATAGAATTAAAAATCCACCCAAACTCTACCACATGGGCGGCACAAGTAGGAATGTAGCAAAAATATTCTCGTTTGCATGCATAGGGATTCAAACATAGGACTAAAGGGTAAGCTAAAGCCTTACCATTGAATCAACAAGCTCATTCTGTCATTATTTGAGCAAAAATAACAAAAATCCAAGGAATAAGATTTGAACCTAGAACCTCTTACACACTACTCACAACACTTAACCACTGAACCAAATTAATCACTTTTGAAAAATTCTAATAATTCAAAAACTAACATTTTTGGGCGTTACAGATAATTTGAAAACATAGACAATAAGAAACCTTATTGTTATAATATAAAACCTAATCTGATTACATTTGAAGAGGTAATGAAATCTCAAGACTTCACTTTTTGGAAAAAACAACTATAAATGATGAGATGGATTCAATAATGAGAAATCAAACTTGGACATTAGTTGATCTTTCACCTAGTGCCAAACCAACAAGTTGTAAATGGATCTTCAAAAAGAAAATAAAGGTCAATGGAACCATTGATAAATCTAAAGCAAGGTTGGTAGCCAAAGGTTTTATACAAAAACAAGTAATTGACTACTTTGATACCTATTCTCCAATAGCACGATTTGCTATGATTGGACTCTTAATATCACTTACATCAATGTACAATTCAGTTTTTCACCAAATGGAGGTTACAACTGCATTTTTTAATGACGAATTAGAAGAGAGAGTGTGCATGGAACAACTAAAATGATTTATTGTTCTAGGACAAGAGCATAAAGTATGTAAGCTTGTTAAATATCTATATGGGCTTAATCAAGCACCAAAACAATGAAACTATAGTTTTCACAAGGTTGTTCTAGCTAATGACTATAAAATAAATGAATATGATAAGTGCATATATAGCAAATCTAAAAATGGAAAAGGTGTCATAATTTGATTATATGTAGATAACATGCTCATATTTGGAATGAACTTAGAATAAGTAGAAAACACAATGAAATTATTACCAAGCAACTTTTCTATGAAAGATATGGGTGTAGCAGATGTTAGTTGTAACAATCCATTTTCAGTAGTGTCAGAAACAATAGTTCCGAGACCACAATTTTGATGATTAAGTTATTATTTTAATATTTATTTAATGCCTATAAGATTATATTAAGGTCATATCAAAGTTTCGTTAAAAAATTTTGAACTTTAAATGGTTAATTAGGTAAAAAAGGACTAAATCATAAAAGGTGTAAAAGTTGAATTCTATTAGTTAGAAGGGTTAAATGGCTATGGAAAGGAAAGCTAATGGACTTATATGGTAATTATATTGTAATGACCTAAAATTCACGGGCATCGAAAAAGTGCAATATAGGGCGTCCGTCGTAGTAAACCAAATTAGTATATATTATTAGAAATATTTATGAGTTTAATTAGGGTTTTATTAAGTGAATTTAACTTAATTTAGAGTAATTACTAAAAAGGACTAAATTGAATAAAGGGTAAAAGTTTAATTATAGATTAAAATAAAATAAAGGGGATTAAATAGGCAATTATGCCTATTTCATTAGGTGAGCCGGCAAATGGAAAGTAAAAATCTAATATTTTTCTTAGATTATTTATTATATATAATAATAATTATTATTTATTATTATGGTTTTATATTAAATTATTATTATTAAATTAAATTAACATAGTGACAAATGTATGGTAATGATAATAAACATTTGTAAAATACATGAAAATACACTTGTAATGTAACACCCCTAACCCTAAATCGTCGCCGAAACAAGGTTACGAAGCATTACCGGACCTTTCAGACAAATTACTAACATCATACAAATAAATAGCATACATATTATAAAATATTAATAGTGTCCATTTAATGGACCCTTGAGGCCTAAATACGAGTTAGAAGTAATTCGGGACTTGTTTGGGTGCTCCGAAAATTTTTCATATTTATTTTTTTATTATTTATTATTTATTTTTTGAACTCAATATAACCTTTTTATAAATATCTAGCATTCCCTGAAATTTCAAACCACAACCAATTCAAAACCAATATCACAATCCATACAATTTTCATATTCAAATACACCTAAAACATGCCCTAACATCAACTTAGTAATTTACTAAATATACATCCACATATATAATTTAAATTAAATTAATAAACTTGTTACCAAATATACCAAACATATCATGATAATTCTATTTCCATTTCATTAAACCAAATATCCAAACCATCATTTTATATCATTTACACCCAAACCATAACTATCTTGACTCATACTTTTAACTTAAGTACATGACACATTTATCAAAAAGAGGGATACATCACCGGGTTTCTCTGGGGTTGGGATTAATCTGGATGCTGAACTGGGACTTTTGACTTCTACTGACCTGCGCACGGAAAAAACCGTACACTGAGTATGGGTATACTCAGTGGTATTACCATAATTCAAACTAAATAACATTAATGTTCTATAAGCATTAAATATGTAACAATGTAAATCATAAGAATTAATTTACATTCAAATTCATACTTCATTTATAATAATTCATCAACTGATATCACATATCAACAATTCGAATCTTCGATCAATTCATGACCCTTAGGTTTATGCTTGCAAATCTCATATCTCAATTTTAATTCACATTTCAATTCATAATTCCACTTTCTCATACTTTCAGTAGATCAATTGGTCAAACTCATTCAATTTTCTCATTTCTTTCAATAATTCAATCAATCAAATTCATTCGATTCTTTATTTCATTTATTCACCCCTATTAACAAGACTCGGACCTTGGCGGATACACGGATCTAACCAAACACACCAGAATGGCACCCAGTGCCTCATCTAATAGTTCGAAGCAATAAATGACACCCAGTGTCTCATCGGCCAAGCCAAAGTAAGTTGGTACCTAGTACCTTATTGAATCTATTCGAAGTAATATAATGACACCCAGTGTCTCATCAACTCGAGGTCAAAGTATCCTTGAACACTTCTGTGAAAAAAATATAACGTCGGTAATGACAAATATATCGCAAAGAAAAAAGAAATAAAAATAAATAACACACAGATTTTACGTGGAAACCCTTTCGGGAAAAAAATCACGGGCAGATGAGAAGAAAAATTCACTATGTCGAATTCGAATTAATTACAAGAGGAATAGGCCATGTCTATTTATAGGCTTGTAAAGCCATATTCTAATAGGAGTGTAATAAGATTGAAACTCCTTATTCTAATCAATATCAAATAGATGGAGTTTAACAAGGTTTAAAAAACCTTATTTAAAATAAAATAAAAGAAGTGTAGTTCTATAGGGATTCTTCTTTTATTTTATTTTACCATGTATTTTATTTAAATAATGATTCGGGTCACTTAATTCTAACAATCTCCACCTTGACACGAATTCTCAATGAACAAGTTCTTCATCGCGAACTCTCAACGAACAAGTTCCTCACCTCTTCCATAAAACCCCTTAACGGTTTAACTTCAACAATGAACACCAACCAGGTTTAAGAAATGCTCAAACTTGGTTATAGAAAGTGACTTAGTCATCATATCTATAGGATTTTCATGAGTACTAATTTTGCTCACAACAATATCACCATGAGCAATAATATCATGAACAAAATGATACCGAACATCAATGTGTTTTGTTCTCTCATGAAACATTTGATCTTTTGTAAGGAAGATGGCACTCTGACTGCCACAAAATACTATGCTGATTTGAAGGTCTTCATTGAGCTCACTAAAGAGTCCCTTCAACCAAATAGCTTCTTTACAAGCCTCAGTAATCGCCATGTACTCAGTTTTAGTGGTAGACAAAACGACTGTAGTTTGCAAAGTAGCTTTCCAACTAATTGCACAACCTCCGATTGTAAAGACATAACCAGTGAGAGATCTTCTTCTATCAAGGTCTCCAGCAAAATCAGCATCAACATACCCAATGACTCCATCTCTAGTTCTTCCAAACTGTAAGCAAACATCAGTAGTACCTCGTAAGTATCTTAAACTCCACTGAACTGTTTTCCAATATTCTTTACCAGTATCGCCATGTATCTGCTAACTGCACTGACTGCATATGATAAATCTGGACGTGAACAAACCATAGCATACATGAGAGATCCCATTGCACTAGAGTATGGAACATGTGACATGTACTCAATCTCATCATCTGATTGTGGAGACAAAGCCGATGAAATTTTGAAATGGGCTACTAAAGGAGTACTAACAGGCTTAGCACTCTGCATACTGAACCTGCAAAGAACTTTCTCAATGTACCCCTTTTGACTTAGGTACAATTTACTTGCTTTTCTATCTCTGAGAATCTCCATACCAATTATCTTCTTTGCTGGTCCCAAATCTTTCATCTCAAATTCTTCACTTAGTTGGGCTTTGACCTTTCTTATCTCTCCTTTATCTTTTGCTACTATCAACATGTCATCAACATAAAGAAGTAGATACACAAAAGAACCATCACTGTTTTTCTTAAAGTAAACACAGCTGTCAAAACTACTTCTTTTAAAATCATGAGAAGTCATAAAGGAATCAAACCTCTTGTACCGCTATCTTGGTGACTATTTCAAACTGTAAAGGAACTTTTTGAGCAAGAAAATATAGTCCTCTTTTTCTGAGACTGTAAAACCCTCTGGTTGTTGCATATAAATATCTTCCTCAAGTTCTCCATGTAAAAATGCAGTTTTTACATCTAACTGCTCAAACTCCAAATCATGCATGGCCACAATACCAAGTAAAGCTCGAATCGAACTATGCTTCACAACTGGGGAGAACATATCTGTGAAGTCCACTCTTGGAATTTGACTATAACCCTTTGCAACAAGCCTTGCTTTATATCTAGGTTCTTCAACTCCTGGAGTCCCTTCTTTCTTTTTAAACACACATTTATAGCGAACAACCTTTTTACCTTTAGGAAGTTTCACAAAATCCCATGTTTTGTTTTTGTGGAGTGATTCCATCTCTTCTTGCATAGAAAACATCCACTTTTCCGAGTCTTCACAACTAACCGCCTCAGAATAATTAGACGGCTCTTGGTTTGCATCTATATCTTTGGCCACATTTAAAGCATAATGAACTAGATCAGCCTCGGCATACTTCTTTGGAGGTTTAATTTCTCTTCTAGTTCTGCTTTTGGCGATAGAGTATTGTGGTGAAGAAGCAACTCTATTATCAATTTATGTACTGGCTTGAGAAGTCGACTCTGTATTAATCTGATGCTCCACCTGCTTTTGATTTTCTTTATTAGAAGATTCTTTAAGAGATAAGTTAGGTAGCATAGCAGTTTCATCAAAAACATCTCTGCTAATCACAACTTTTCTATTTTCAGGACACCATAACTTATACCCTTTTACACCAGCTTTATAACCAAGAAAAACACATTTAATGGATCTCGGTTTCGATTTTTCATTATCAACATGAGCATACGCAGGACACCCAAAGATATTTAAATCAGAATAATTAGCAGGATTACCAGACCATACCTCTTGTGGAGTCTTTTTCTCAATGGCAATGGATAGAGATCGATTGATCAAAAAACATCCAGTAGAGGCTGCTTCGGCCCAAAACGACTATGGTAAGTTGGCATTTGACAACATACATCGAACCTTCTCCATGATCGTTCTGTTCATTCGTTCTGCAACGCCGTTTTATTGTGGAGTATGACGAATTGTCAAATGTCTCACGATCCCTTCTGACTTGCACAATTTATTAAACTCATCAGAACAAAACTCTAAGCCATTGTCTGTGCAGAGGTATTTTATTTGTTTTTGATCGCTGTGTCGATTTGTAAATTTATAATGAATGAGAATGATCGAACCTGGAAAGTAACTCTGACAACGATTGAGGCACGTACACCTATCGAACAGTAGTATAGATTAAGCAAGACCAGATTATCGAACCCAAAGGAACTAAAAGTACTAATACTAACTTTCTTTCTATTATTTAGCCTAAGAAATGGAATTTATTATCTAATCTAAATTTACTAATTACTAAGCTAAAGACACTAAGACAAAAAGAACGAATTGGGAGAATACTTTGGGAAAACTCAGTTGATTAAGACGATACCCTAGGAGGAATCCACCTAGACTTCACTTGTTATCTAACACTGAACCAGACTATTTATTCATTTGACTTGATCCGTAAGATTCCCTAATTTATATTAAACTCATCAGAACAAAGCTCTAAGCTATTGTCTGTGTAGAGGTATTTTATTTGTTTTTGATCGCTGTGTCAAGTTTTAAATTTATAATGAATGAGAATGATCGAACCTAAAAACTAACTCTGACAACGATTGAGGCAAGTGCACTTATCGAACAGTAGTATAGCTTAGGCAAGACCCGATTGTCAAACCCAAAGGAACTAAAAGTACTAATACTAACTTTCTTTCTATTATTTAGCCTAAGAAATAAAGGAGATTTATTATCTAATCTAAATTTACTAATTACTAAGCTAAAGACACTAAGACAAAAAGAATGAATTGGGGAAAACTCAGTTGATTAAGATGATACCCTAGGAGGAATCCACCTAAACTTCACTTGTTATCTAACACTAAACCAGACGATTTATTCATTTGACTTGATTCGTAAGATTCCCTAATTTATATTAAAACCTCTCTCGAGGCGAATAGCGTCTAACCCTAGATTGATTAATTAAAATCTCTTTCTAATTAAAACACCCTAGAATTGCATCAACTCAATCTATGGACTCCCATATTAGGTTTCACCCTAATCTGATAAAATCTCGTCACCCTATCTCTAGGCGCATTATCAACTCCGCTTAACTATGCTAGATCTACTCTTAGGCAGGGACTTTTGCTCCACCACCTAAGCACATCCAACTTGAATCAATATCCCGGAAATATCAACGCAAGAATTAAGCACACATAATTAAGAACAAATCAAATATTTATCATATAGTTCAGAAAACAATAACAAGATTCGTCTTGGGTTTCATCCCCTTCAGGTATCTGAAGGGTTTAGTTCATAACGATAAAAGAAAAAATCTCAGAAGAAAAGATAAAACAAAACATAAGAAAACCCTAAAACTCTCTGAAGAAATTGAAAGAGAGATCCTCCGTCTTGAGTATAATTCTGGCTTCTTGAGATGGATCAACTGGCTATCTTCGAGCGATTCCCACAAATCTGACCTTTCTGGCTCGGCTCCTTGGCCTAGCTAAACGACCACGACAAAAGCCCTGGCAGAAGGCTTCTGCCGAACTCCGTCAAACTCCCCCCTTAAGTTGCCCCTAGGGTGTTTATATAGGCTTTGAGATGCCTTACTTGGCCTCCAAGCATCCTAATCTGAATAGAATTCCTCTTAGGGTGTTTAATTAAGCTTTGGAATGTGTTTCTTTGCCGCCAAGTATCCTATTCCGAGTAAAATTACTCTTTTCTGCGGTAGGGACAAGCTCGTGGCACACATCCGTGTGAATCGTGGCAAGGCCGTGTTTGGACTTTTAATGAGGAGACATGCCCGTGTAAATCGTGGTTAGGCTGTGGTCTAGTTTATCAACGAGGCACGGCCATGTGGGCTTAGGTCCAGGCTGTGTCGATTTCATAAGTTGGCCCATTTGGCCCGTTTTAAGCCCGTTTCTCATTCTTTTCATCCTCGGGTGCTTTCTTGAGTATAAAACATGAAAACAAAGGATTAAGAGCACCTATTTACATAATTCAATGGATAAATCATCCAAAAGTATGCTAAATGTGGGATTAAAATATGTTACTTTTACGGTTTATCAAATACCCCCACACTTAAGCTTTTGCTTGTCCTTAAGCAAAATTCTCAACTTACAATTAAAATGAACTTTCCACAATTCACAATTTTCATCAACAATGTCTTATCATAATTCATAGATAATTTATACATGGATAATTTAATCTCAAAGAGTCCTAAAGATTCAAACAGTCTAAGTCATATATTTGTAGCATGAAAACATAGGTGTCTCCCTTCATCTAATTAATTACCTTTGATTTAAAACCGTCAAGGATTGACATCCTCACAAAAGATTCACTCAAATCACTCAAAGTGTTTAAGGTTCAGGAAAAAGCACTCATAAGTTGAATATGAAAAGTTAATCCCATAGGCTTGCCTGAAAATCAAATCTCCACCACTATAATATGAGATGATACACAAATCAAAAGGTCTTTAACAAGGTTGTAACGGGGCTTAGGTTAAAGGTGTGGAAAAAGGCTGAATTAAAGGGTTAGTGTAACACCCCAAACCCAGCCTAGAAGTTATGACCGGATCTGGCATGTCACATAAAAGGTTGTTTAAAAACTCCGCATTTGTTAAAAAGTTCGTATTCTTTATATTTATTGTGAAAAAAAATCGAGTTTAAGTAAATTTGAATAAGAAATGATTTATTAACATTTTAGGAAAATCCAGAATTAAAATTCCATCAATAATAAGCAGGAACCAAATTAAAAGCTAAAATCAAATAAAATACCATAGGCCTTATTACATATCAAAATCCCAAAATTAAAAGTAAGTTCAAATATAAGAAATGAGTTTACAAGAAAACATTGCATGGCACCACAAGTCCGCCTCTGTAACATCCAAGATTTAGGGGCTATGCAGTTTGAGTATAATTCAAGTGTCAGAAGATTTTTGGGTGTGCTTGGATGTGTTTAGAGGTTTTAAGAATGCTTGGATGAAAGGGGAGTACCTTGGAAAATTTTAGATTTTTGGTGTAAAAAGGGGAAATAGGGCGAGAAGGCCTTAAAATAATTTGGTGGAGTTTAGGACGCAAGAAACAGCTTGGTGGAGTGGCATGGAGGCGCTGCTTGGGGCTTTGGGAAGGTGACGCCTCAAGGGGGGCTAAGGGGCCTGGGTTCGAATAAAGGAGGCAGCAAAGTGGTTTTAATTTTTTTTGGGTTTTGGCGTTACAAGGAAGGAGGCCTTAAAAGGAGAGCAGGCGAGCCTTTGACACAAGCAAAGACAGTGGCCAAGTGGTTCCCGTGCGCCACTTAGGAGCTGGAGGTGAAGGTGGGCGCTGGTTCGAGTGGCTGCAGCAGCATTTTGGCGTGTTTTATTTTTATATGCGGTGATGGGCTTGAGTAGGAAGGGTTTAAAATTAAATGTTGGGGCTTTATGTCATGGAAATCAATGTGGCCGAGTGGCCTGGGGCGTTGGAGGAGAGGTGTGTGTGCAGACTAGGTTCCGAGTTCGAACCAAGAGAGTTGCGTTTGAGTTTAATTTTTTTTATTCTTTTTGGCAGCAGATTTGAAGGTGTTGGACGGCACATGGGGGCTTCATTAGATAAGGATTAAACTGATGTTGTTTAGTCATTTTTGAAGTCGGCTGGTAGGTAGGTGATAAGCTTGTGTTATTTTATTATTTTAGATAATGGTAGGATTATTTTAGTTAGTTTAAAATTAGTAAATAGGTGATAATGGTTGCTATTGGATTATTTTATTTTGAATTGGTTGGTATAGAGTGAATTTAGGAAGGAATTTTGGATTTGGTGGAAGTCATGGCCGAATGGGGGGCTTGGAGTGTTTAATCGGCTTTGGAGTCTTCAAGGGGAGGGGGTGCCAAATTTCCTATTTAATGGGCAGCCTTCTTCATGAATTTCTTTTGATCCCTTTGCCGAATTCTTCTACTCCCTCTTTTTATTCATTTATTTTCCTTATGTCCAACCCCAAGTCTATATCTTCTCCTAATATAGTCGAATATTTCACCACTATTTGGTAGCCATTGTCGAATTACTCAAACATCAACCTCTCTTGCTTTTTACTTCTCTTTTTGCTTGAGCCGAATCTTGTAACCCTCTGTTGCTCTTTAGTTCGCAAATTTCATGTGATTCTTCTTCTGTGGCCGAATCTTCTAGTGAACAAGGGGGGGAAAGGCGTTCTCAATATCTTTTGGTACAAGATCACCCAATCGTTTCGTAAAGAGGGAGGGTGACTTTGGGAGCTTGATCGAAAGGGGTAAGTGATCCATTGGTATTCGGCCTTAGGCCATTATGTGTGTTTATGAGTTGATCGAATGGTGGTTATGGTCTTTTTAGGAGCAAATCGACAGAAGCAAAGGAAGCTTTCGGAATCTTAGTTCATTCGGTAAGGATGTTAGTAAGTGATGTAGTTTTGTTATTAGTTGATTATGACTTCGTTGATTAATCGTGTGGTTCTGATTAAGTATCGTCGATGGATGCGAGTGCCAGTCAAGAGGGGAAAAGGAAAGCTCCTATCCCGAAGTTCAAGAAAAGAGTCGCGTCTCGTAGATTCGTGATTGGCCACCAGGTGTGGGCGGTGCATAAAAACTATAGGCGGTAGCCGTAGTTTCACTAAGCGATAGTGTCGGGATCGAAGGATTAGAGCTTGAGAGTTATAAGGTGTGTAGTTAGCCATTGTTTCTGGGATTTGCGTGATATTTGCTCGTTTTATATGTTTGCTAACAAGTGCAGTAAATGTGAAAAAGATACCCTTGAAGGGGGTATGGTGATGACCAGGTAAGTAGCAAATTGTTAATATGTGATAATTGGTTTCAAATATGTGAGTATGCCTATATTTGTGAATATCATGCACATGCATCATACCAGCATTATATTATGTTACATGTGCATGGGTGGGTTATGAAAGAAGGACAGGGTGTACTTCGAGTACGTGGTTGATGTCAGCTTTGTGCTACATCGTGGATTGGCGCTGACTGAGGTCGCGTTGTGGATCTTTGCGATTTAGTTCACGTTGTTACCTTGATTGATATCGGCTCCATGCCATATCGTGGCTGATGGGTGCTGTGTGCTCCATCGTGGTTGATGTTAGCTACGTGCTACATTGTGGATGGCATTGGTTGCCTTCTTGGAGGGAAAAGGAGAGGGTGACTCGATAGTCCCCTGGTGTGTGGTAGGCTGGTTAAGGGGGTGTGTAGAGGATGGACCTTAGGTTTGGGTTGGGTTTCATGTTGCATTGTTTCGTTTATGAAATGATATGGAAATGGGCCAAGCCCAATATGACATGTGGATAGGTATGTTTTGGGAACATACGTGGAAATGGGCCAAGCCCAGTGATCAGTGGATTGATGAGAAAAGGGCCTAGCCCAGTATTTGTTTATAATTTGATTGTGGGCCAAGCCCATGATGTGGTAATGTCTGATTATATTTACATGTTGCATTTGATTGGGTTGATTTGTGGTTAACATGTGGGTGGATATCAGTGGTTTAATTACACACTGAGTCTGTATGACTCACCCAATTATTTATCCAACATCGCAGGTGACAGGATCGGACCGGGTTGGAGTGAATACAAGGTGGCCCATGCAGAGGACGTTTTAAATATTTTTATTTTAAGCATTTTAGTTTGAAGCACTTGGGTTAATTATTTTGTAATAAGGGCCACTTTTATTTAAAGTAGTCTATTTTTGATTGTTGAAGTTTATATTATACTTAGAAATATTTTTACAAATGATTAATATCATACCAACTTATAATAAAGTTTTAATTCCAATCGAGCTTATATTATTTAATAATTTTTAATGGACACACTTTTCAAAAGTTAACAAAATTTTCAAGTTTTATTCTAAAGTTAAAGATTTTTCAAACGTTTTCCATGATGACATACCGGATCCGGTCAGACTTGTGGGTAGGGTTTGGGGTGTTTCTGACCTCGATTCCCAATTCACGATCTAATGATTACAAACATTTAAAAGAGGAGTGAGTTTACGAAAACTTCGAGTGTGTGTTTCTACGAGTGATAATCGGGCCTAAGCCCACAAAAGCGATTGGGCCTTAGCCCTCACAATAACATACTTGGCCAAGCACACATAAATCGAATCGGGCCGTAGCCTAATATCCCAAAGATAGCAGATAACACATGCCAAATGATGCAAAACCCATTCTTTAGTCATATTCGGCCATAAGCCCATAACATAGCATATCGAACCATAGCATATTAAATCACATGTACATATAAGAATGACAATGCAGTCCCGAACCCACCTAGGTATCCATCTTCTACACACCATCCGTACCTACCAATCACACCGTGGGGATTACTAAATCGACCCTCCATCCGCTACACACCATCGAAGGCAGTCACTGCAGTCAACTGCACATCGCCCTTATAATCGTGGCATGGCCACCAGATAATATGACAGAGTCACCGGATTCATAATATGTGACAAAAGTCACCAGATACATAATATGTGACATAAGTCACCGGATAATGTGGTAAAAACCACCGGAACACTTCCCCTTTATCAATATTACCCATATGCCCATGCAACATACATATTATTCAGATATTATGCAATGTGTCGTGTATGCAAAACATATATCAAATATAAGAATAACATGAGTTACCATCATAATCAGATAGACATAAAACTACAAAATCAAGCTAATCAACCTCTAAGGGTATAATCGTAATTTTACCTACCAAGGGTATTTTCGTAATTTACCCACCAAGGGTATTTTTGTAAATTTGCACCTGCAATGGCCTTTCTGAAGGCCTAATGTCACCACTAGCGACTCAGCTACCATTTCCGGTCGTACCGGACGTTTGGGCATAAAACCTGATTTCAGCCCATTTGGGCCCACACACTCGTGTGGCCCATCTAGCACTCAATCTAGCCACGTATATGAGATTCACCTAGTCTAGTTCAATATATACTAAGCAATCATACAATTTACTCATATGGGCCCACGGGCCCATTGGGCCCACTTCGGCCCATCGCGACCCAAGTAGCCTCAACCCACAAGATTACTAATGGTGGCCTCAACTATCGTGTCGAAGCCCCACACGTGCGCTCACACGCTCGTGTGGCTACTATTGCCGTGTGAATGGCATTTCGGCACTTGCCGCTCTACAACTAGAGTAGAGAAGTACACACACACCTGATAGGAGTCTGGTGCTAATCCGCGCTCCGACCACTCCTGTGCCCAAACGCCCTCCAAGGTATGTTAACTCTCCTCCTGGAATGCTCTTTATATAGCTAGCTCTTCTCCTTCGTTCTTTGTGTCTTTCCGATGTGGGATCACTTCGTCAGTAGAGTTTAAATTCAACTGAAACTCTTACCGTCCAATCCGCAAAATAAATACTCCTTTGCTTCTCACGAGATTCGAACCCAGGCTCCCTTGCAACATAATCCACGCCGCCAACCACTCGGCCACAAGCTCCTCTTGTGTCTTAAACCATGCGCAACTAAATATAAACTATGGCCCAAGTTCTAAGATCCAAGTAAAAAGAAACCAAAATGCAAAAGCCAAGACTTGAACCTTGGACCTCCTTCCTTCCCTATGGCGTCATCCCCCTTGCTCCCTAAGTAACGTCACTTTGCCACTACACCACACACTCCACTTGTGTCCTTTTCCTCCCTATTTTATTCTTAAGGCCTACCTGCCAACTTCTAGGGTTTTTTTTTTCCACCTAAAACCAAAATTTCCCTAAAGCCAATATTTGATCTCGAGACTTCATAGAAGCCCTCTAACCTTCCAAAATCACTTATCCAATAGGTCCAACATGCACTAAAGTCGTTCTCTAAAATTTTTTTTTACACTATTACGCCTAAGGTCCATCGGGCTCAATTCTGCTAGGCCCAATTTCAGGATGTTACAGTTAGAATCGAGATTGAATTGACAAATTACCTAACTAGAAACAACGAACTGATAATAAATAATTACATCAATTGAAAATTTGTAATACTAATAATACGAGCTTCTTCTTCAATAAGTGGAATTTAAACGTATAAGCTCATAGAACATAAAACTAATGCTAAATATACTTCGATTTTTTTTTTCTTCTGGAATAAGTACTTAATAATAAGAACGAGACTTTAACAACTAAAATAGAGAACATAGTTAGGCGACTGCTCAAATCAAATCTCGACAAAAAGGAGTCAAGAAGAATGGTGGTAACAAATACAAGATGGGTTTTGGGTTAATATTAGTGGGTGAGTCAATAAAAAGGTTTGTTAGGATCAAAGGGGTTCACTAAGGGTTAATTGTGTGGGTAGGCTTTTAGTGGAGTAAGTGGGTTAAAACCTAAGTGCCTTTATCATATCTGTATATCAAATCAAAAGTGTGGTCTCGACATGTATAATCGAAGCAAGTTCTAGAATAACAATTCAATGTTGACACACTCATAATCAATAAAGTGAGCACGAAAAAGAATATATGCTCTATAAGGCTCAAAATCTCACGAAAATTATGGGTGTTTTGACATTAATCCCTATGAATTTCAAACTTCAAAGTAATATTCAAATTCAGTTCAACAACCTAGCAAACTTTTTATTCCTGAAAAATAGACTTATCATGCTTGATTCTCTAATATTTTAAAGTTTAAATCATCAATGCACAATTAACTATGACTTAATCTAAGACATATTAATAAAAATCATAAATCGAAAGAAATTTCATCCTAATTAGTAATATGAGAAAATTACTTAAGAACAGGGCATAATTCAGAGATTTTCAAATAACACTATAGTTAACCCCCCCCACACTTAAGATATACATTTTCCTCAATGTACAAAGATAGATAATACCACAATAATAATAAAATCATAAGATAGGGAGAGAAGTGAAACTTCCTGAATTTTGGATGGAGTCCATGAAAAGAAACCGAATAGGATTGGGCAGAGGTGAATACGGAGAAGCGCCTCGAATCGATTGAATCTTTGAAGCAGCCGGTCTGATTTTATTATATCCTAAGCTAAATCTAAATGAAGAATAAGAAGAAAATAAAAATAAAAATAAAAATAAAAATAAAAATAAAAATAAAAGTAAAAGTAAATAATGAAAAATGAAAGAAGAAAGACAATTGGAAAAGAAAAAAAAAATGGAAGAATGGGGTTTAAATAGAGATGCATCCCACGCTCGTGTTTCTTCCTGTGGTGCCTACATGGCCACGGCCACAGCCGTGTGGGTATAGAAACATGCGCCTAAATATGAGAAGAAATAAAAACTAAACTAATTAGTAGGGTTAGTGATCGGGTTGCCTCTCGAGAAGCGTTCTTTTAAAGTCTTAAGTTAGACTTACCTGTTATTTGTATGGTCAAGGTGGTTTGAGGAGGTGAAAATCCTTTTTCATGCGATCAACTCAGTTTTTGATATAAAGTTTAAGTCGAGTAGTATTTACCTCAAAAGTGCTGAATTTAGGATTGCTTACCTCGACTGTGCCATATAGGAAGACATTAAGTACCTCAAAAGTGATTTCTTCCTTTGTCTTGAGGTCTGAATTGGCGATTCGAGGGTCTTCCTTATTCAACAATACCTGATCCCCTATTTTGAAGTGGTTTGTTGTTCCTATCAGCTCGTCTGGGGGCTTCCTTCGATTTCACTTCGTGTGTTCCTAGTTTCTCTTTAAAGTGTGTTTTCCATTCATTTAGTTCGTCGACATTAAGGCTTCGTTCTTCATATAATTCTTCTTTATTGGCACAAGGTCTATGATCTGGCTCTGGTTTTTAGCTTCGTGGTGTTTCCTTCAATGAAGGTTGAACAAGTTGGTTATTAACTGAATTTACTTTCTCACCTTTATCACTTGATGTTCTGGCCGAGTCAAGAGCTTGAAGAGTGACTATCTCGTCGCCTACATGAAGTATGAGTTCACCTACATAGATATCAATTTTAGCTCTGGCAGTTGCTAGAAAGGGTCTTCCTAAAATTAAGGGGATCGTGTTGTCCTCATCCATGTCTAAAATGACAAAGTCTACTAGGAATACAAATTTATCAATTTTCACGAGTACACTTTCAATTATACCCCTAGGAATTTCGATAGTTGTATCAGTTAATTGAATGCTTATCCTAGTTTGTCTGAGTTTCCCTAGACCTAGTTGTTTAAACATTTTATAAGGCATAACATTGATGCTTGCCCCTAAATCAGCTAAAGCATTATCAATAGATAAACTACCAATTAAACATGATATTGTAAAACTCCCTGGGTCTTTTAATTTTCGTGGCAGTTTATTTTGTAGAATTGCTGAGCACATTGCGTTTAGCTCCACATGCGATACCTCGTCTAGCTTTCGTTTGTTTGTCAACAGCTCTTTTAAAAATTTTCTATAATCGGGCATCTAAGAAAGAGCTTCGAGAAATGGTAAGTTAATATGTAACTTCTTTAAAAGTTTGAGAAACTTACCAAACAGTTCCTCTGTGTTGTCCTTCTTCATTGCTTTGGGATATGGTATACGAGGTTGGTACTCTGTAATTGCCGATTTTGGTATTTCATGGCTCACCTCAACCTTACCTTCACTTACCACAGGTTCTTCCCTTGGGTTTGGTTCATCTAACCCTTCATTATTTTGGGCGGTGATGGCTTGAATTTGTTCCTTTGGGTTAGATTCAGTGTTGCTTGGTAAGATACCTTGTGGTATTTCTAAGATTAGCTTAGCAAGTTGCCCAACTGACTTAGTAAGTTGCCCTAACTGGTTCTCGATCCCTTGTATTGATGCTTCTTGATTTTTGAGTTCTGTCTCGGTGTTTTGGAAACGTGTTTCTGTCACCGCTATAAATTTTGTCAGCATCTCCTCAAGGTTCGGCTCCTGTCATCCTGTGGGTAGGGCTGTTGTTGGAAGTTCGGGAGGGATTGTTGTCTCTGATTACCTTGATCTCCCCACGTGAAATTGGGGTGGTTCCTCCATCCTGGATTGTAAGTATTACTATAAGGGTTATTTTGAAATTTAAAATTGTTACCTGTATAGTGAGCTTGCTTGTTTTCCATGCCATATCCGTAGGGTGGGTACTCAGGATTCGCCACTCCTCCTAGATTCGAGTCATATTACATTACTGGGTGTACCTGCGAGAGACTATACAAACCATCAATCTTTTTATTCATCATCTCTACTTGATTTGATAGCATGGTGATAGGGTCAAGGTTGAAAACTCCGGCTGTTTTAGTTGGCTTTGTCCTCATAACTTGCCACTGATAGTTATTCAGTGCCATCTCCTCTATAAACTATAATTATCTGTCAAAAGCAAATAAAAGAAAAATTAGCAAATTAAAAATTAAAAAATAAAAATAAAAAATAAAAAAGAAGTAAATTGCAATAAAAAAAGGCTAAAGTAATAAAAATTAAGCTTTCTTAATATTTTAGCCCCCTGGCAACAGCGCCAAAAACTTAAGAACAGGGCATAATTCAGGGATTTTCAAATAATACTATAGTTAACCCCCCCACACTTAAGATGTACAGTGTCCTCAATGTACAAAGATAGATAATAGCACAATAATAATAAAATCATAAAATAGGGAAAGAAGTGAAACTTCCTGAATTTTGGATGGAGTCAATGAAAAGAAACTGGATTGGATTGGCAGAGGTGAATGCGGAGGAGCGCCTCAAACCGATTGAACCTTGAAGCAGCCGGTCTGATTTTATTATATCCTAAACTAAATCTAAATGAAGAATAAGAAAAAAATAATAAATAAAATAAAAATAAAAATAAAAATAAAAATAAAAATAAAAGTAAATAATGGAAAACGAAAGAAGAAAGACAATTGGAAAAGAAAAAAAAAATGGAAGAAGGGGGTTTAAATAGATATGCATCCCACGCCCGTGTTCCTTCCTATGGTGCCTACACAGCCATGGCCACGGCCATGTAGGTATAGAAACATGCGCCTAAATATGAGAAGAAATAAAAACTAAACTAATTAGTATGGTTAGTGATCGGGTTGCCTCCCGAGAAGCGCTCGTTTAAAGTCTTGAGCTAGACTTACCTGTTATTTGTATGGTCAAGGTGGTTTGAGGAGGTGAAAATCCTTTCTCATGCGATCAACTGGGTTTTTGATATAAAGTTTAAGTCGAGTAGTATTTACCTCAAAAGTGCTGAATTTAGGATTGCTTACCTCGACTGTGCCATATAGGAAGACATTAAGTACCTCAAAGTCCACTAGGAATACGAATTTATCAATTTTCACGAGTACATTTTCAATTATACCCCTAGGAATTTCGATAGTTGTATCAGTTAATTGAATGCTTATCCTAGTTTGTCTGAGTTTCCCTAGACCTAGTTGTTTAAACATTTTATAAGGCATAACATTGATGCTTGCCCCTAAATCAGCTAAAGCATTATCAATAGATAAACTACCAATTAAACATGATATTGTAAAACTCCCTGGGTCTTTTAATTTTCGTGGCAGTTTATTTTGTAGAATTGCTGAGCACATTGCGTTTAGCTCCACATGCGATACCTCGTCTAGCTTTCGTTTGTTTGTCAACAGCTCTTTTAAAAATTTTCTATAATCGGGCATCTAAGAAAGAGCTTCGAGAAATGGTAAGTTAATATGTAACTTCTTTAAAAGTTTGAGAAACTTACCAAACAGTTCCTCTGTGTTGTCCTTCTTCATTGCTTTGGGATATGGTATACGAGGTTGGTACTCTGTAATTGCCGATTTTGGTATTTCATGGCTCACCTCAACCTTACCTTCACTTACCACAGGTTCTTCCCTTGGGTTTGGTTCCTCTAACCCTTCATTATTTTGGGCGGTGATGGCTTGAATTTGTTCCTTTGGGTTAGATTCAGTGTTGCTTGGTAAGATACCTTGTGGTATTTCTGAGATTAGCTTAGCAAGTTGCCCAACTGACTTAGTAAGTTGCCTAACTGGTTCTCGATCCCTTGAATTGATGCTTCTTGATTTTCGAGTTCTATCTCGGTGTTTTGGAAACGTGTTTCTGTCACCGCTATAAATTTTGTCAGCATCTCCACCGGCTCCTATTCCTGTGGGTAGGGCTGTTGTTGGAAGGTCGGGAGGGGTTGTTGTCTCTAATTACCTTGACCTCCCCACGAGAAATTGGGGTGGTTCCTCCAACCTGGATTATAATTATTACTATAAGGGTTATTTTGAAATTTAAAATTGTTACCCGTATAATGAGCTTACTCGTTTTCCATGCCATATCCGAGGGTGGGTACTCAGGATTCGCCACGCCTCCTAGATTCTAGTCATATTGCATTACTGGGTGTACCTGCGAGAGACTATACAAACCATCAATCTTTTTATTCATCATCTCTACTTGATTTATAGCATGGTGACTGGCTCGAGGTTGAAAACTCTGGCTGTTTTAGTTGGCTTTGTCCTCGTAACTTGCCACTGATAGTTATTCAGTGCAATCTCCTCTATAAACTATAATTATCTGTCAAAAGCCAATAAAAGAAAAATTAGCAAAGTAAAAATAAAAAATAAAAAAAGTAAATTGCAATAATAAAAATGGCTAAAGTAATAAAAAATAAGCTTTCTTAATATTTTAATTCCCCGACAAAGGCGCCAAAAACTTGATCGCTGTGTTGAGTTTTAAATTTATAATAAATGAGAATGATCAAACCTGGAAACTAACTCTGACAATGACTTAAAGCAAGTGCACCTATCGAACAGTAATATAGCTTAGGCAAGACCGGATTGTCGAACCCGAAGGAACTAAAAGTACTAATACTAACTTTCTTTCTATTATTTAGCCTAAGAAATAAAGGGAATTTATTATCTAATCTAAATTTACTAATTACTAAGCTAAAGACACTAAGACAAAAAGAATGAATTGGGGAAAACTCAGTTGATTAAGACGATACCCTAGGAGGAATCCACCTAGACTTCACTTGTTATCTAACACTGAACCAGACAATTTATTCATTTGACTTGATCCGTAAGGTTCCCTAATTTATATTAAACCCTCTCTCGAGGCGAATAACGTTTAACCCTAGGTTGATTAATTGAAATATCTTTCTAATTAAAACACCCTAGAATTGCATTAACTCGATCTATGGACTCCCATATTAGGTTTCACCCTAATCCGGCAAAATCTCGTCACCCTATCTCTAGGCGCTCGATCAACTCTGGTTAACTATGCTAGATCTACTCTTAAGCAGTGACTTTTGCTCTACCACCTAAGCACATCCAACTTGAATCAATATCCCGAAAATATCAACACAAGAATTAAGCACACATAATTAAGAACAAATCAAATATTTATCATATAGTTCAGAAAATAATAACAAGATTTGTCTAGGTTTCATCCCCTTCAGGTATCTGAAGGGTTTAGTTCATAACGATAAAAGAAAAAATCTCAGAAGAAAAGATAAAACAAAACATAAGAAAACCCTAAAACTCCCTGAAGGAATTGAAAGAGAGATCCTCCGTCTTGAGTATAATTCTGACTTCTTGAGATGGATCAACTGGCTATCTTCGAGTGATTCCCATAAATCTGACCTTTCTGGCTCGGCTCATTGGCCTAGCTAACCGCCCCCGACAAAAGCCCTGGCAGAAGGCTTCTGCAAAACTCCTCGCTTAAGTTGCCCCCTCGGGTGTTCATATAGGCTTTGAGATGCCATACTTAGCCTCCAAGTATCCTAATCCAAGTAGAATTCCTACTAGGGTGTTTAAATAGACTTTGGAATGTGTTTCTTTTCCTCCAAGCATCCTATTCCGAGTAAAATTGCTCTTTTCCATGACAGGGACACGGCCATGTCACATGCCCATGTGAATCGTGGTTGGGCCGTGTTCGGACTCTTAATGAGGAGACACGCCCGTGTAAATCATGGTTGGGTCGTGTTCTAGATTATCAAAGAGGCACGATCATGTGGTCTTAGGCCCAGGCCGTGTCAATTTCGTGCTTTGGCTCATTTGGCCCGTTTTAAGCCCTTTTCACGTTCTTTTCATCCTCGGGTGCTTTCCTAATTATAAAACATGAAAAAGAAAGGATTAAAAGCACCAAATTACATAAATCAAGGGATAAATCATCCAAAAGTATGCTAAATGTGGGATTAAAATATGTTATTTTTACGATTTATCAGTTTTCCTGTCTATTTTTCAATCATAGTGTTCCAAGACTTAAATGCGGAAAACACATCGCTTTTCTGCTTGAAGAAGAATGCCCAAACTTTTTTGGAAAAATCATCAATAAAAGTTAGCATATAATTAGCTCCACCTCTCGAAGGCACCCTTGATGGCCCCCACAGATCAGAATGAATATACTTCAACATTCCCTTCGTGTTATGGATTCCTCTGGTGAATCGAACTCTCTTTTGCTTCCCAACAATGCAGTGCTCACAGAACTTCAGTTTGCAAATTCCTTGCCCATCAAGAAGTCCTCTTTTGCTCAATTTTGCCATGCCATTCTCACTCATATGCCCTAGACGCATATGCCAAAGTTTAGTAATATCATCATTTGACAAGGAAGAGGAAGCGACAGCTGCATCACCAACAATAGTAGAACCCTGTAAAACATATAACTTGGCAGTCTTTCTCTGCCCTTTCATCACAATGAGGAAACCTTTGGAAATCTTCAAAATCCCACTTTCAGCTATGTATTTGTACCCTTTTGAATCAAGAGTACTTAACGAAATTAAATTTCTCTTCAATTCTGGAACATGTCGTACGTCACTAAGTATTCTGACAACTCTATCAAACATTTTAACTTTAATTGTTCCAACACCTGCGATTTTACACGAAGCATTATTTCCCATCAAAACAACACCTTCAGACACTGTTTCGTAATTTGTAAACCAATCCCGATTGGGACACATGTGGAAGGTGCAACCTGAATCGAGTATCCACTCCTCGCTCACTTTAGAATTGTTGACAGAAGTGACTAGAAGTTCACCATCGTTGTAGTCTTCTACAACATCAGCTTCACCGGGATTTTCTGGTTTTTTTCCCTTTTGATTCGCAGCCTCCCTTTTAATCTTGTTCTGTAGTTTATAGTACTCAGATTTAATGTGCTCTTTCTTCTTGCAGAAGTTACAAGTTTTTCCTCTGTTTGAAGACTTCGATCTACCCTTAGATTTAACGCGAAGATTCTGTTCCTGTGTCCTTCCACAATTATCATCAGCATTCTGACCTTGTCTCCTACGAATAATGAGACCCTCTACTTGAGAGTTGGGTTTAACCAAAAGATGCTTCATCTTATCATACGAGGTTAAAGAATCATAAACCTCATCAACTGTGAGAGACTCGCTGCTATATAAAATCGTGTCTCCAAAGGTTGAATAAGACGGAGGCAACAAACAAAGTAGAATCAACCATAGATCTTCCTTATCATACTGAACCTCTATGGCCTCCAAGTTTGAGAGAATTTCTTTAAACATTGTTAAGTGTTCGTGCACAGACGCACCTTCCTCCAAACGATGAGCATAAAGACGTTACTTCATATGCAACTTGCTGGTTAGAGTTTTCAACATACATATTTGTTCTAGCCTCTTCCATAATGCCTCGGCGGTCTTCTCCTTCATCATATCTTGCAAAATTTCGTTAGACAAATGCAAATATAATTGTGTTAACGCCTCTTGATCCTTGCGCTTCTTCTCTTCCTCCGTTAATGTCGAAGGCATTTTATCTACCCTAATAGGGCTTCCTCTAAATCTATCTGTGCAAGAACTGCCTGCATCTTTATCTGCCACAACACGAATCTGGTGTTGCGATCCAACAGCGGAATTTCATACTTCAAAGACGCCATTACCGTGATCGAGATGAAAAAACCCGAAAGCTCAGATACCAATTTGTGAAAAAATATAATGTCGGTAATGACAAATATATTGCAAAGAAAAGAGAAATAAAAATAAAGAACACACAGACTTTACGTGGAAACCCTTTCGGGAAAAAAACCACGGGTAGAGGAGAAGAAAATTCACTATGTCGAATTCGAATTAATTAAAAGAGGAATAGACCATGTCTATTTATAGGCTTGTAAAGCCATATTCTAATAGGAGTGTAGTAAGATTGAAACTCCTTATTCTAATCAATATCAAATAGATGGAGTTTAATAGGTTTAAAAAACCTTATTTAAAATAAAATAAAAGAAGTGTAGTTCTATAGGGATTCTTCTTTTATTTTATTTTACCATGTATTTTATTTAAATAATGATTCAGGTCACTAAATTCTAACAATCTCCAATCCTATGACATGCCAACTATATCCGACCTAGCCCGACTAGTTAATAGGGTATAAAATTTCTTTTCAATATCTAATCAATACACATCTCAGATAATCACATATAACCATACTTCGATTCAATTCAATCCACTTTTCAAACAATACACAATTCACATATTCACACATATTCACAATTTAATTCACTTTTGTTCAATTAATATCAAACTCACCTCAATTTCACTTACCCAGCATTTTAATTAAAATTCAACAATTAATAATAATAAATTTGAATTATAGTAATACAAACCCAAAATTCTTGATTTACTCGGTAATATTCTCATTTCCCTTTTGAGCCGATACCTCTGGTTCTTTGTTAGCAACGAAAATTAAAATAAATTTACAATGATTAATACAACATTAATTCATATTAAATACTTGAATTTTTATTCAATTTCTACCTTAATTTCAATTAGTCCTAACTAAATACATCAATTTTCTACCTAAATTTATACCTTATTTCTACTCAAATTTTAACTAAACTTAAACTTAACAACAAATTTTCAGCATAAAAAATCATAATTTTGAATTTCTTTCAATTTAGTCCCTATTATACAAAATTTATAACTTATTATACAATTTATTCTATCTCCCACTTCTAGTTAGAAATTCTATTAATTCAATCCCCAATTCACACTTTTACTCAATAAAATTTAATGTCTAAAACTCTAATATCTTCCAAAATTTCAGCACATACTTAATAGTATTTTGTTCTAGTTTCATAAAAATTCAAAAATTACAAGCAAAAGACTTAATTTGACTTACCAATTTGAAATTGAACTTTGAAAATCCTAAATTTCTTCTTTTTCTTTTCTTTCTGTTTCGTCCCCTATTCTATTTCTATTTCCTTTCTTTTATTTCTTTAGTTTATATACATATATATATAATATATAATATATATATAATATATTATAATTAAAACATAAAATATCATTATTTTATAATAATATAATTATATATTAGACATAAAAACCTTAGATTTTCCTCACGATAAACCGCCTCAATTTATACTTATGGTATAATTTCCCTTTTAGTCCTTTAATCTATAATTCAACTTTTACCCTTTATTCAATTTAGTTCTTTTTATTAATTACTCCTAATTTAGTCAAATTCACTTATTTAAAACCTAATTAAACACACAACTAGTCTCGTAAATATTTCTAATAAATTTTTACGAACCCATTTCGCTTAGACGGTGGCCCGATAGTGTACCTTTCCGATGTCCGAGAATTTTGGGTCATTACATGAAACACCCCAAACTCGGCCCACGAGCTTTGACCAGATTTGGTATGTTCCTCAAGAAAACCGGTTTCAAATTCTTTTGTTATTTAGAGAAAACTTGTGCGATTAAAAAAAATATTGTTTGGGTTGGGCTTGTGTTGAAACAGACTCGATTTTATTTTTGGAAACCCCTTTTTAATATTAAGTGATAAAACAATTAGGATTTAGTTTAAAGAAATTTTTACTTAAACTTTAATAAATAAGGTTCCTAAACATAATAAATAATAATAAATGTAAAATGATTCAGCTATGGCCTTATGGCCTTATTACAACAAATAATTTCCAAATAATTCAAGTACTTAAAAAAAACTAATAGTTCCATAAAAATAAAGACTTCATGTTGAGCATGGCCACCACAAGTTCTCGCTGTCCCTGGCCCATCACCGCTCATCACCTCAAACATGGTCCCACAACGGCCGAGTCAAACAGACTCAATGTGTACACGACACTAAATCATAATAGAATTAGGCATACAAGAGTTACACATTCAGAGCAATGAATACAAGTTATGATGCATTCCCAAACCCAAACCTAATTGTCCATCCGCTACATACCCCCCGCACTGCAAATACACCGCTGGGACTACTAAGTCGACCCTCCTTCCGCTACACACCAAATTGCGGTCTTAGGTCATTGCATTCGTGGTCTTAGGTCACCACGTTAAGATTATTGTGGTCTTAGGTCACCACTTTCAGATTACTGTGGTCTTAGGTCACCACTTTCAGATATCACGGTCTTAGGTCACCGTGTTCGTGGTCTTAGGTCACCACATTCACTTCCCCTTTCAAACAAACCCATATGCCCCATATAATAATATGCATAAATATGCCAGAGTACACATTCTTATCATATTCTCATGTTACTAATAACATTTTTCATATTCCTAGTAGGAGCAGGAAACGTACCTGAGTACTTAGTACCATAACATGTTACCTTAGCCACTTTCATATTCTTAATGTCACATATTTTAATTAAACATGCCATAAAACGTATTATGAAGTAGTGTGGGGTACACAGCTGATTTGCTTAAAATTTCCTTGATATCCCGAAAAGCTTGATCTAATGCTTAGATCCTTAATCCCTACATTGATTTATCACTTATTACCTTAATAAAAAGCCATTCGGCCAAAATTCCAAATCCTAGTAGGATTAGTATTCTTACCTTGTTGCCGATTGGAACACCAACAAATCCCGAAACTGTTCCTTGTTTCCCTAGGAATGTCGAAATCCCTAAAACCTTACGTTAGACTTAATCTTAATCATTGAAACATACATCAAGGCCTTTGGCCGAATATTCACATGTCTTACCTTAATCTTAGAAATCCCGAATACTCCTCCTTTTAGTCGACTACTCTGATAATCCCGAAAGATCCTTCCATATTCGGCAACCATAATATGTATGGGGTTAGATTATCTCTCGGCTAATCTAAAAGAAAAGAATGGAAATCAAACTTGTTTTTACCTTTGAAGAAATCAACAGCACCTATGCTTGAAGCCCTTCCAAGATTCGGCTTTTGAATGGATTGGTAAGAAGAAATAGGAAGAAAAGAAAACTTGAGAATTTTGACAATGGTGGACTATAGATTCGGCTTGACAAAAGAAAAAGAGAAGAGAAGAGAAGAGAGCACTCGTAAATTCTACAGAGAGAAGAGGAGGAAGAAAAATTGATGAGTAGCCCTATTTTCTTCCTTTTATAATGAAACTACTACTCGTAATCCCTTACTTGGCCACCACTCTTCTTTATTGATAAGTTTATCTCCTTAATTTAAAATAATTAGAGAATAATCCTTTATTATCTCTTCAAAAATAATCCAAATTAAATCCCTTATTTATCACCTTATTAATCGAATATTTATGAAAATAAAACTCCTCCTTTCTAGAAGGCTTGTGCCGTCCACCTCGAGCTCGGAAGCAAAAATAAAACTTCCTTTATTTGCTTCCCAAGTGGCTCGAACTCAGGCCCAACACCTTGCATGTGGCGGCATTTCCAGAGGCCCTAAGTGGCATCTTTCGTGCCACTTTTCCAAGCCTGTTTGTGTGTCAAATTTCACCAACTTTTTCTTTTAAGGCCACCTTGCCTTAATTTCCTTTTTAAACTTTAAAACTCGACATTTCTAAGTCATTTCTAAGTTTCCAAAAATTTTCGTTCTACTCAGTAAACTTGACATTTCCTTACATTTCCAAGTTTCGTAAATGTTCACTTTCCTCTTTTGAATCATTTCCTTACATTTCCAAGTTTCGTAAATGTTCACTTTCCTCTTTTGAATCATTTTAAAATCATGTCCATACATTTTCAGGTTTCCAAAAATGTTCATTTCCAGATCATTTCCATACATTTTCAGGTTTCCAAAATTATTCAAAATTTATTCTTAGTACATAAAACATGTCACTTCGTACAATTAAATCGAAAATGCATAGGCCCTTTCCAGGATGTTACAGTTCTACCCCCTTAAAATAATTTCGTCCTCGAAATTACTTACTAACGAACAATCGTACGGTCTAACTCACCACACTACGCTTATGCTGCGCACTCTGATCTTAATAGAACCATCATACTTCCGAGGCACAATCTCTAAGTTCACGTCCCCTAGAACTCATTTCTAACGCCGCGATTTAATCTGATTAAGGAGTTTTATTGATTAATACTTTTGTTTCACTTGATTACCCGCGAAGGAATTTTATGAAATGAGTTTGAGGAGTGGTTCTTTCGTATTCATACATGTACACAGTTTTTCCATTCATTCATACATCCATCAAACAATTATGAACCTTCGTTCATTCAGAGAAATGTTGTAGTTTTCGTTGTCGTTGTTTTTCCACTACCCAGGGGTATTTTCGTAATTTTTTCCTACATGGGGTATTTTCGTAATTTTTCAAAAGAAAAAGTTCCTTGGTGATTTTGTCACAAAGTATTTTGGTATTTTTAAATTCCCAGGGTATTTTGGAAAAATTTTGAAATCCGGGGGTATTTTGGTAATTTTGGACCTCGGGGTAAATTTGTAAAATCTAGTAAATCAGGGATATTTCAAAAGTTGCAAAACTTTGAGGGTTCTTTTTGAGAATTGTACTTTCCAAAACAGCGATGTTGCAAAAATTTTGGAAATCAGGGTTATTTTTGGTAATTTTGTACGTCAGGGGCGATTTCGTAATTTTCCAAAATCAAGATATTTTGATAATTTGCAAATTAGGGTTTTTGAACATTTATAAAGTAATGAAATCTTGATAAGAACTGTGGGTATTTTGGAAATTTCATAAACCAAGGGTATTTTTGTAATTTACCACTGTGGTATTTTTGTAATTTCATAAATCGAAAATTTTTCGGAAAATTTTGTAAAGATAGTTTTCACAAATTAAAGGAGTAATTTTAAGAGTTTTAAAACTAGGGTTTTTATAAAAACACAGCTAGTTCCCTTTCGGGTTTTAGTTATTATGTTTAGCCTATGACCAAGTCCTCTTGGTTAGGGTGAACCGAAGCTACGCACCAGGTAGGATTCCAGCGAAGAGGAGGTGAGTCACTAGGACTGCTTAAGTACTGTGCTCTTAGGATCCAATCCTAGACATGCGCACCATGGTTGCCACACCCTAACTCTCGCGACTTAACCACGTGTTTGTTTAATTAGGCACTTAAGTCTTATGTAAGTGTTGGGGAAAACTAATCCTAGGGTTCAAGTACTTATCATGCTAATCTACGTTCCATTCCATTTCTACCCTTCTACAGATCATTCAATAAATCACACAAATGGATAGAAGTACTTACCTGGTGGACTTCGGGTCGGAGACTTAGGTGCCATGCCAAAAACCTGCTTATTTCCAAAAATATTTTCATAAAACTCATTTGGGCTCGATTTGAAAACGTTTTGGGCCTTAAACCCCAGGCCGAGAGTTTAAAACTGGGCTTTGATACCAAACTGAAACACCCCAAACCCGGCCCACGAGCTTTGACTAGATTTGGTATGTTCGTTAAGAAAACCGATTTCAAATTCTTTTGTTACTTAGAGAAAACTTGTGCAATTAAAAAAAAATATTGTTTGGGTTGGGCTTGTGTTGAAACAGACTCGATTTTATTTTTGGAAACCCCTTTTTAATATTAAGTGATAAAATAATTAGGATTTAGTTTAAAGAAATTTTTACTTAAACTTTAATAAATAAGGTTCCTAAACATAATAAATAATAATAAATGTAAAATGATTCAACTATGGCCTTATGGCCTTATTACAACAAATAATTTCCAAATAATTCAAGTACTTAAAAAAACTAATAGTTCCATAAAAATAAAGACTTCATGTTGAGCATGGCCACCACAAGTTCTCGCCGTCCCGGTCCATCACCGCTCATCACCAAACATGGTCCCACAACGGGGTGAGTCAAACAGACTCAATGTGTACACGACACTAAATCATAATAGAATTAGGCATACAAGAGTTACATATTCAGAGCAATGAATACAAGTTATGATGCATTCCCAAACCCAAACCTAATTGTCCATCCGCTACACACCCTCGTACCTGCCAGTCACACCGTGGGGGCTACTAAGTCGACCCTCCTTTCGCTACACACCAAATTGCGGTCTTAGGTCACCGCATTCGTGGTCTTAGGTCACCACATTCAGATTACTGTGGTCTTAGGTCACCACTTTCAGATTACTGTGGTCTTAGGTCACCACTTTCTTAGGTCACCGTGTTCGTGGTCTTAGGTCACCACATTCACTTCCCCTTTCAAACAAACCCATATGCCCCATATAATAATAATATGCATAAATATGCCAGAGTACACATTCTTATCATATTCTCATGTTACTAATAACATTTTTCATATTCCTAGTAGGAGTAGGAAACGTACCTGAGTACTTAGTACCATAACATGTTACCTTAGCCACTTTCACATTCTTAATGTCACATATTTTAATTAAACATGCCATAAAACGTATTATGAAGTAGTGTGGGGTACACACCTGATTCGCTTAAAATTTCCTTGAGATCCCGAAAAGCTTGATCTAATGCTTAGATCCTTAATCCCTACATTGATTTATCACTTATTACCTTAATAAAAAGCCATTCGGCCAAAATTCCAAATCCTAGTAGGATTAGTATTCTTACCTTGTTGCCGATTGGAACACCAACAAATCCCAAAACTGTTCCTTGTTTCCCTAGGAATGTCGAAATCCCTAAAACCTTACGTTAGACTTAATCTTAATCATCAAAACATAAATCAAGGCCTTTGGCCGAATATTCACATGTCTTACCTTAATCTTAGAAATCCCGAATACTCCTCCTTTTAGTCGACTCTCCGATAATCCCGAAAGATCCTTCCATATTCGGCAACCATAATATGTATGGGGTTAGATTATCTCTCGGCTAATCTAAAAGAAAAGAATGGAAATCAAACTTGTTCTTACCTTTGAAGAAATCAACAAAGACCTATGCTTGAAGCCCTTCCAAGATTCGGCTTTTGAATGGATTGGTAAGAAGAAATAAGAAAAAAAAAACTTAAGAATTTTGACAATGGTGGACTATAGATTCGGCTTGACAAAAGAAAAGAGAAGAGAAGAGAGCACTTAAATTTAAGCAGAGAGAGAAGAGGAGGAAGAAAAATTAATGAGTAGCCCTATTTTCTTCCGTTTATAGCCGAAACTCTTCGCTCGTAATCCCTTACTTGGCCACCACTCTTCTTTATTGATAAGTTTATCTCCTTAATTTAAAATAATTAGAGAATAATCCTTTATTATCTCTTCAAAAATAATCCAAATTAAATCCCTTATTTATCACCTTATTAATCGAATATTTATGAAAATAAAACTCCTCCTTTCTAGAAGGCTTGTGCCGTCCACCTCAGGATTCTGGAACCAAAAATAAAACTTCCTTTATTTGCTTCCCAAGTGACTCGAACTCAAGCCCAACACCTTGCATGTGGTGCCATTTCCAGAGGCCCTAAGTGGCATCTTTAGGCCACTTTTCCAAGCCTGTTTGTGTGTCAAATTTCACCAACTTTTTCTTTTAAGGCCACCTTGCCTTAATTTCCTCTTTTAAACTTTAAAACTCGACATTTCTAAGTCATTTCTAAGTTTCCAAAAGTTTTCGTTCGGCTCTGTAAACTTGACATTTCCTTACATTTCCAAGTTTCCAGAAATGTTCAATTTCCTCTTTTGAATCATTTCCTTACATTTCCAAGTTTCCAGAAATGTTCACTTTCCTCTTTTGAATCATTTCTAAATCATGTCCATACATTTTCAGGTTTCCAAAAATGTTCATTTCCAGATCATTTCCATACATTTTCAGGTTTCCAAAAATATTCAAAATTTATTCTTAGTACATAAAACATGTCACTTCGTACAATTAAACCGAAAATGCATAGGCCCTTTCCAGGATGTTACGTTACATGTAATATATTTGTACATTTTCTTAAATAATAAGTAAATGATATTTATTAATTATTATTATTATATTATGAAATAAAATAAATAAAGACAAGTGTAAGGTGATAACAAAATACAAGTGTGTTAATTAAAATATGTACATTTGTAATATATGTATTTAATTTACTTATTATTTAAGTAATAGATATTTGTTATAATTATATATTATATTATTAATAAATTAATAAACAAATATAATATAAAGAAAGTAAATAAAACAAAGGTTAAAAAGAAACAAAGCATAAAAGAAACAAAAAGCTCAAACGAAAAGGGAGAAAGAAAAGAAAAAGGAAAAACTAGGGTTTTGATGCTTAAAGCTTATTTTGGTAAGGCCTTTTCTTTTAATTTTGATGTTTTAGAAGCTTTAGAACAAAGTTTTGTTGAAATTAAGTTGAAGTTTTGGAAGTTCTTAGGTTTTTGAACATAATTCATGTTAAACAAAATGATGAATTAGGGGTTTAATTTATAGAATTTTTAGTTAGAATTGATAGAGGGATTAAATTATAAAAGAAGCTATAAGTTTTGTGTTAGAGGGACTAAATTGAAAGAAATTTGAATTTAGGGCTTTAATGTGAACATTGGATAGTCAAGTTGAATATGGCAAGAGATTAAGTAGAAATGAAGTGTGAATTGAGTTAGAAAAGTAAATGAATTTAGTTAGGACCAAATTGAAATTAAGATAGAAATTGAATAGAAATTCAATTGTTTAATATAGATTGGTGCTGTATTAATAGTAAAAAATTATGAAACACCCCAAACCCGGACCACGAGCCTTGACCGGATCCGGTATGTTCCTTGAGTAAAACGGTTCAAATTTTGTTTGTTTCTTTGGAAAACTTTTGGGGATTTTAGAAAATATGATTTGTATTGCGTTCGAGTTGTAAACGAATTTATTCTTTTGAAGTCTAGATTTTAGTAAAACTTTATTCTCAAAACAATAACTTAAAACATTTGCTAAGTTTTTAGAGTTTACTGTTTAAATTGAAAATCACTTGGGTTAAGGGTCAAACCTTTAAAGATTTGTGTTTAAGAAAAATTACTTAAACTTTAAGTTAATAAAATTCATACCATGCTAAGTAATTAAAATGCATGCATAAACAGTTTCGTATTAGTGGCCTTATTACATCAAAGAAAACCTGAAATAAAACCAAAGTACTTAAAAATAGGAAGTCCAAAATAAATTAAATCCTGAGCTGAGCATGGCCACCACTAAGCTCCTGCCGACCCGGTCCATCACTAAGTGTCACCTGAAAACATATCCCACAACGGGGCGAGTCAAACAGACTCAGTGTATAACAACCACACTAAGTCCTAATAATTCAGGCATATCAGATCATACATATACATATCACAGTTTAAAAATAATGATGCATTCCCGAACCCAAACCTAGATACCATCCGCTACACATCACCCGTACCAATCATCACACCGTGGGGACTACTAAGTCAACCCTCCATCCGCTACACATCATCGAAGGTAGCCACTGCAGACGACGTGCTCATCGCCCTTATATATATTGTGGCATAGCCACCAGATTAAATTATGTGACATGAGTCACCACATTCAGATTATGTGACCGAAGTCACCACATTCTAATATTTGTGGTATAAACCACCAGATCACTTCCCCTTTCCATATAACCCATATGCCCCATGTCATACAAATATGCATAAACCATGTCATATTTCTTATTCACATTCTTATAATTTCACATGTGTCTTTGTGATGAGATCATATTATACTCATAGTAGGAGTAGGTTTACGTACCTGAGTACTTTGTACCATTGCATGGTACCTTAGCCATATCTTTCACATTCTTAATAACACATGCATTAAAACAATACCATAGATCTATTAAGACTTAGGGTAGGGCTACACACCTGGTATACTTATCACTTTCACTGCGACTCCTGAAAATCCCGATCTAGCGTCCTAGATCCTTAGTTCCTACATTCGGCCAACACTTAATATTTTAACAAAAGCCTATTCGGTCAGAAACCAAATCCCGAAGGATTAACGCAATCAACTTCTTACCTTCTTCACGATTTGACTACTAATCAAATCCCGAAACTTTGTAGTCTTTCTCCCTTGTAATCGGCTAACACTAGATCACTTGACTTGGTTAGTTTTCGGCTTCTTGAATAAATACAAAATAGATCTGAAACACTGAATATGGCCTTGGCCGAATGACATATGCACTTACCTTGAGACTTCAAATCCCGAAAGTGGTCTCTTGGTAATGAAGATGTCGAAATCCTACAGAGTGCATGTTAGATCCAATCCTAACCTTGAATCACAATAAATGGCCATTGGCCGAATACCACTCTTGACTTACCTTAGATCTTGAAATCCCGAAGACCTCATTCCTTGTAGTCGAAAGTAGCAGAAATCCCGAGAGACCCTTCAAAGATTCGGCCAAAGATTACTAATGGGATTAGTACCTTGATTTCGGCTAAAAGAAAAAGGATTGAAAATCGACTAACCATTGATCTTACCCTTAATATCGAAATCGACTGCACCTTTGCTTAGATCCACAGAGATATTCGGCTATAGACTAAGTGTTGATCATAGGTTTCGGCTTTTGATGATCACTAGAAAGATTCGGCTATGGCTCCAAATAGAGATGAAATCTTCGACTTGTGAGAGAATCGTGAGAGAAAAGGAAAGAGGAAGAAGTTGAGAAATTCGGCAATGGTGACAAGGAGGATTCGGCTTTTAGGAGAATCAAAAAGAAAAGGGAATGGTTTGCAGAGAGAATTCGACAGAGACTCAAAAGAGAGGAAAAGAATGAAGAATGGCCTTATTCTCCTTCCTTGGCCGAAATTACTACACTTAGAGTCCCCCAATCGGCCAACTCACACTCCCTTATCAGCTTCCTCATTTTTCTCCTCTTTTCTCTCTTTTAATAATTCAAAATAAAATCATCATTTATCCTTACTTTAGCCGAAATTTTAAAAGGAATTTGACTTGATCTATACTCATCCACTCAGTCTCCCTATGCCGTCCATCACTGCTCACCCTTTCAGCAAAATAAAACTCCTATTCTGCTTCCCTTGTGGCTCGAACACAAGCCCCTCTGACACTCCTTGTGGCGTCACTTACTGGGCTTTAAGTGGCGCCCCCAAGCCACTGTACCAAGCCCATTTTTTTTGTGTCTAATTTCACCTACATATTTTCTTAAAGCCTCCTCTGCCTAGCTTCCTCTTTTAAACTTAAAATCTGATAATTTCTAAAGCACTCTCCTATTTTCTAAAGTTCACAAAATTCATACAACACATTCATAACACACAAAGGCATGCTTTCACATATATTTAAGCACAAATGCATAAGCCCAAATCCAGGATATTACAGTTCTACCCCCTTTAAAATAATTTCGACCTCGAAAATACCTGGCTGAAATAAGTGAGGGTATTACTGTCGCATTGCTTCTTCTGGCTCCCATGTAGCTTCCTCCACTCCATGATTACGCCATAACACTTTGACTAAAGGAACTGATTTCCTCCGTAGCACTTTCACATGTCGTTCCAATATCTGAATCGGCTCCTCTTCGTAGGACAAATCTGGCCTTAGCTCTACCTCTTCAATCGGTACTACATGAGATGGATCCGATCGATAACGATGTAGCATAGAAACATAGAATACGTCGTGCATCTGCTTCAATTCCGAAGGCAACTCTAACTGGTATGCCACTGGTCCAACTCGCTTCAAGACTCGATAAGGTCCTATAAACCTGGGACTTAACTTCCCTTTCCGACCAAATCTCATCACCTTCTTCCAAGGCGAGACTTTAAGAAACACCTGCTCTCCCACAGCAAACTCTATTTCCTTCCGTTTAAGGTCTGCGTACGACTTCTGCCTGTCAGATGCCTCCTTTAATCGTGCCCGAATCACCTCAACCTTCTCCTCGGATTCTGCCACAATCTCTGGACCCAAAACTCGACGTTTCCCTAATTCCATCCAACACGTAGGAGTGCGACAGTTCCGTCCATACAACGCTTCATACGGTGCCATCTGAATACTGGCCTGATAGCTGTTGTTGTATGCAAACTCAACTAGAGGCAAATATTCTTCCCAACTTCCTCTAAAGTCTATCACACATCCCCTCAGCATATCCTCCAACACTTGTATTACTCGCTCAGACTGCCCGTCAGACTGTGGATGAAAAGCCGTAGTGAAATCCAATCTGGTGCCTAAAGCTTGATGTAGAGCTTTCCAAAACCGAGACGTAAACCTTGGATCCCTATCTGAAATAATCGATACCGGTACTCCATGCAACCTTACAATCTCCGCTACATACAACTTCGACAACTTCTGCAAAGAATAATCAACTCGAACTGAAATGAAATGCGCGGACTTTGTCAATCGATCCACTATCACCCATACCGAGTCCTTCTTAGTAGGCGTAAGGGGAAGCTCACTAACGAAGTCCATGGTAATTCTCTCCCACTTCTACTGCGGAATCATTATCGGCTGAAACAATCCTGACGGAACTTGGTGTTCAGCCTTGACTTGCTGACATGTTAAGCACTTGCCAACAAATTCAGTAACTTCCCGTTTTAGACCAGGCCACCAAAACTGTTCCCTTAGATCTCTATACAACTTAGTACCTCCAGGATGCATAGCATAAGGGCTACTATGCGATTCCTGAAGAATCTTCTGCCTTAACTCCTCATTCTTCGACATACAAACTTTACCCTTGAAACATAATAGTCCCTCGTCATTAATACCATAATCTTCCAACTCTCCATTCTCCACTTGCTGTAACTTAACACTTAAATCTTCATCCCCCAACTGACTTTCTTTTACCTCATTCAACTATGTCGGCTTGACTTGTAACTCTCCTAACAAACTTTCGTCGTTGTACAAGCTTAGATGTACAAACATTGCCCTCAGATTCGACACCACTTTCCGACTTAGGGCATCTGCCACTACATTTGTCTTTCCCGGGTGGTACTCTATAGAACAGTCGTAGTCCTTCAATAATTCCACCCACCTTCGCTGTCTCAGATTCAACTCCTTCTGAGTCAACAGATACTTAAGGCTCTTGTGGTCTGTGTAGATCATTGACTTTTCTCCATAAAGATAATGCCTCCATACCTTAAGAGCAAAGACCACTGTCGCCAATTCCAAATCATGCGTCGGGTAGTTAACTTCATGCGGCCTTAATTGTTGAGACGCATAAGCGACAACCTTCCTGTTTTGCATCAATACGCATCCCAATCCTGTGTGAGAAGCATCACAATACACCACAAAATCCTTCCCTGCCTCCAGCTGAGTCAAAATCGGAGCTTCAGTCAAAACCCTCTTAAGCTTCTCAGAACTCTCCTGTTGTTTATATGTCCATGCGAAGGGTACTTCCTTTCTCAACAACTTTGTCAAAGGTGCGGCTATCGATGAGAACCCTTCTACAAACCTTCTGTAGTAGCCTGCCAATCCCAAGAAACTACGAACCTCAGCCACAGACTTAGGTGGTTTCCAATCTATCACTGCCTCTATCTTTCGAGGATCCATCCTTATTCCTTCTGCAGACACCACATGCCCTAAGAATGCAACTTTCTTAAGCCAAAATTCACACTTGCTGAATTTGGCACAGAGCTTTTTCTCCCTCAACACTTGCAACACAACCCGGAGATGCTCATCATGCTCCTCTTCAGACTTGGAGTATAGTAGGATGTCGTCGATGAATACAATGATGAACCTATCCAAGTAAGGTTGGAAAACCCGGTTCATCATATCCATGAACGCGGCTAGGGCGTTCGTCAACCCGAACGGCATTACTAAGAACTCATAATGACCGTATCTTGTTCGAAAAGCTGTCTTGTGGATATCTGCTTCCTTCACCTTAAGCTGATGATATCCGGACCTTAGATCAATCTTTGAGAATACCGCGACCCCCTTAAGCTGATCGAGCAAGTCGTCAATCCTCGGCAACGGGTACTTGTTCTTAATGGTCAGCTTATTCCACTGGCGATAATCTATGCACATATGCATAGTTCCGTCCTTCTTCTTCACAAACAAGACCGGTGCTCCCCACGGAGACACACTGGGTCGGATAAACCCACGATCAAGCAATTCTTGGATTTGATCCTTGAGCTCAACCAACTCCTTTGGTGCCATTCTGTACGGGGTAATTGACACAGGAGCTGTTCCAGGCAGCAAATCAATTCCAAACTCCACCTCCCTATCCGGAGGTATTCCAGGTAACTCCTCCGGAAACACATCTTCAAATTCCCTTACAGTTCTAACTCCACTAACTCCCCCTTCTTTTCCATCCAACGCACTTACAAAGGCCAAAAATGCCTTGCACCCTTTCTGAACCATCTTATCAGCTTTTAATGCTGAAACCACGTTAGACAAGTAGTTTCTTCTTTCTCCTATCATACTTATCACCTCATCCTCCGGGGTCCTTAGCTTCATTCGCTTAGCTGTACAATCCAATACAGCCCGATGTTCCACTAGCCAATCCATGCCAAGTATGAGATCGAATTCTTCGAAGGGTAGTTCCATCAAGTCGGCAGGAAATACCATTCCCTGAATCTCTAGAGGTACTTTCCGAAATATCTTGTTCACCACTATAGTTTGACCTAATGGGCTCACTACAGTCATCTCCCTATTAGAAAGTTCAGAGGCTATGCCTAGTGTTTTAACTACACTACATGCAACATAAGAATGGGTCGAGCCCACATCAATCAAAGCAACATAAGGCTTGTTCGCTATAAGGAACGTACCGGTTATGATGTCCGGCGCGTCTCCATCCTCCCTCCGGCGAACTGCATACACTAGACCCGGCTGTCTTGCCTCTGTATTACCGACACCTCTGCCAAGTGCTCCCTGTCCACTTCCAGCATCGTTACCTCTACCATTCGGACCACGACCTCGCTGAGGCTGCTGTCCACCTCTTCCAGCCTGATTAAAACCCTGACCTGCGGGTTGGCTCCCATCTATCTTAATGGGACAGTCCTTAATCATGTGGTCCTTAGATCCACACTTAAAACATCCTCCTGTCTTCTTCCAACACTCTCCTAGATGTATCTTCCCGCATTAAGTACAAGTACGATACTACCCTCTGGTACCAGCCTGCTGACCTCGCGGCCCATCATCTCTAGGCCTCTTCTGCACATTCCCAGACGATCCTGACGATCTAAAACCTCTTTTCTGCCTGTTCCGATCAGTGTTCTGCCTTACAGAGTCCTTAATTCCCTCGGCTACCTTAGCCTTCTCTACCAACGCAGCAAACTCCCGCTCCTGATGTGGGGCTATCAATAACCTTAGGCCATCCCTTAGTCCGTCCTCAAACCGGACACATCGCTCATGCTCCGTAGCCACTACTCCTCGAGCATACCGGCTCAACCTTAGGAATTCAGCTTCGTATTCCGCTACAGACTTATTCCCTTGAACCAGCCCCAGAAATGCCTTCCTCTGCGCATCAATGTAACGTGTGCCGACATACTTCTTCTGATACGCCGCCTTAACATACTCCCAAGTGAGATCCTCAGCTGTGGCACCATCCCAAACTGTGAGCCACCATTGATATGCTTCATCGCGTAGCAGTGCCACCATTCCTTTCAGTTTCTCCTCAGGGGTCAGATCCAGCTCATCTATAATTCGTTCCGTCGCCTCCAACCAATACTCAGCTGTACTGGGTGCCACACCGGATACGCCACGGAATACCTTAGCTCCGTTGGCTCGGAGTCACTCGGGTACATATTTCTAAGCTCCCATATTTCCACCTGCTCTAGCCACCATCTCAAGAACTCGCAAAGACCGCTGCGTCGAGCATCGATTATCCTCGCAAATCGATCTTCGCCAAAGACCAACGGTGGTGGGGTGGTGGTACCTCATTTTCAGGCCTCTGACCCAATCTAGCGGGTTCCGATACGGACATTCTACCTCTACCACATCCTCGCACGTTACGACCACGTCCCCTAGAGCTCATTTCTACGACCGCGCTTTAATCTGATTACAAAGTTTTATGTATTAGCCTTTGTTCCACTGATTATCCGCGAACAATTTTATGAAAAGAAGTTTAAGAGCGATTCTTTCGATCATTCAGAGTTTCAAGTCTTCTATCCTAATTCAGAGAAACACATCCATTCAGTAGTTTCTATCACACACATTCATCATTCCAACATCTGTGTCTGTTCCTATCCTAGGGGTATTTTCGTCATTTGTCCTACAGGGGTATTTTGGTAATAAATCGGGGTCAATTTGAAAATCTTAGTCAATCAGGGCACTTTAAAATTTTCAAAACTCGAGGTTACTTTTGAAAATTTTTTTGAAATCAGGGTATGGCAGAAATTTTGGAAATCGGGGTTATTTTGGTAATTTTGTATCTCAGGAGTAATTTCGTAAATTTTCCAAATCAAGGTATTTTAATATTTTGCAAAGTAGGGTTTTCTGGTATTTTGAAAAAATATCTTAGTAAAAATCGAGGGTAGTATGGTAATTTAAAATTTTTCAAACCAAGGGCATTTTAGTAATTTTACAGCCAGGGGTATTTAGGTAATTTTTGTAAATTGGGAATATTTTGGAAAATTTTCAAAATAATTAATTTCATAATTCGAAAGGGTAATCTGTTGATTTTTAAAACTAGGGTTTTCATAAAAATATGGCTAGTCCCTTTCGGGTTTTAGTCAATGAGTTTAGCTTCAGTGAGTAAGTCCTCTTGGTTAGGGTGAACTGCATTTACTACGCACTGGTAGGATTCGAGCGAAGAGGAGGTGAGTCACGAGGACCGCTTAAATACTGTGCTCTTTCCCGAATCCAATCCTAGACATGCGCACAAAGGTTGCCACACCCTAACTCGGCGACTTAGTCACAGGTTTGTTTAATTAGGCTTTAAGTTTTATGAATTTCAATGTTGGGGTAAACTAATCCTAGGGTTCAAGTACTTCATATGCTAATCTACGTTCCCATCCTAACCTTATACAAATCATACTATAATTCATACAACAATTAGGGGTACTTACCTGGTGGACTTCGGGTCGGAGACTTAGGTGCCATGCCAGGAAAACCTGCTTATTCACAAAATTGTTCACAAAACTTGTTTGGGCCTTATTTTAAAAACGTTATGGGCTTTAAACCCAAGGCTGAGAGTTTAAAATTGGGCTCTGATACCAAGTTGAAACACCCCAAATCTGGCCCACGAGCCTCGACCGGATCTGGTATGTTCCTTGAGTAAAACGGTTCAAAATTTGTTTGTTTCTTTGGAAAACTTTTGGGGATTTTAGAAAATATGATTTGTGTTGCGTTCGAGTTGTAAACGAATTTATTCTTTTGAAGTCTAAATTTTAATAAAACTTTATTTTCAAAACAATAAGTTAAAACATTTGCTAAGGTCTTAGAGTTTACTGTTTAAATTGAAAATCACTTGGGTTAAGGGTCAAACCTTTAAAGATTTGTGTTTAAGAAAAATTACTTAAACTTTAAGTTAATAAAATTCGCACCATGCTAAGTAATTAAAACGCATGCATAAACAGTTTCATATTAGTGGCCTTATTACATCAAAGAAAACCCGAAATAAAACCGAAGTACTTAAAAATAGGAAGTCCAAAATAAATTAAATCCTGAGCTGAGCATGGCCACCACTAAGCTCCTGCCGACCCGGTCCATCACTGAGTGTCACCTGAAAACATATCCCACAACGGGGTGAGTCAAACAGACTCAGTGTATAACAACCACACTAAGTCCTAATGATTCAGGCATATCAGATCATACATATACATATCACAGTTTAAAAATAATGATGCATTCCCGAACCTAAACCTAGATACCATCCGCTACACATCACCCGTACCAACCATCACACCGTGGGGACTACTAAGTCAACCCTCCATCCGCTACACATCATCGAAGGTAGCCGCTGCAGACGACGTGCTCATCGCCCTTATATATATTGTGGCATAGCCACCAGATTAAATTATGTGACATGAGTCACCACATTCAGATTATGTGACCGAAGTCACCACATTCTGATATTTGTGGTATAAACCACCAGATCACTTCCCCTTTCCATATAACCCATATGCCCCATGTCATACAAATATGCATAAACCATGTCATATTTCTTATTCACATTCTTATAATTTCACATTGTGCTGTACAGATCATATTATACTCATAGTAGGAGTAGGTTTACGTACCTGAGTACTTTGTACCATTGCATGGTACCTTAGCCATATCTTTCACATTCTTAATAACACATGCATTAAAACAATACCATAGATCTATTAAGACTTAGGGTAGGGCTACACACCTGGTATACTTATCACTTTCACTGCGACTCCTGAAAATCCCGATCTAGAGTCCTAGATCCTTAGTTCCTACATTCGACCAACACTTAATATTTTAACAAAAGCCTATTCGGCTGTAAAACCAAATCCCGAAGGATTAACGCAATCAACTTCTTACCTTGCTGCCGATTTGACTACTAATCAAATCCCGAAACTTTGTAGCCTTTCTCCCTTGTAATCGTCTAACACTAGATCACTTCACTTGGTTAGTTTTCGGCTTTTTGAATAAATACAAAATAGATCTGAAACACTGAATATGGCCTTGGCCGAATGACATATGCACTTACCTTGCGACTTCAAATCCCGAAAGTGGTCTCTTGGCAATGAAGATGTCGAAATACTACAGAGTGCATGTTAGATCCAATCCTAACCTTGAATCACAATAAATGGCCATTGGCCGAATACCACTCTTGACTTACCTTAGATCTTAAAATCCCGAAGACCTCCTTCCTTGTAGTCGAAAGTAGCAGAAATCCCGAGAGACCCTTCAAAGATTCGGTCAAAGATTACTAATGGGATTAGTACCTTGATTTCGGCTAAAAGAAAAAGGATTGAAAATCGACTAACCATTGATCTTACCCTTAATATCGAAATCGACTGCACCTTTGCTTAGATCCATAGAGATATTCGGCTATAGACTAAGTGTTGATCACAGGTTTTGACTTTTGATGATCACTAGAAAGATTCGACTATGGCTCTAAATAGAGATGAAATCTTTGACTTGTGAGAGAATCGTGAGAGAAAAGGAAAGAGGAAGAAGTTGAGAAATTCGGCAATGGTGACAAGGAGGATTCGGCTTTTGGGAGAATCAAAAAGAAAAGGGAATGGTTTGCAGAGAGAATTCGGCAGAGTCTCAAAAGAGAGGAAAAGAATGAAGAATGGCCTTATTCTCCTTCCTTGGCCGAAATTACTACACTTAGAGTCCCCCAATCGGCCAACTCACACTCCCTTATAAACTTTCTCATTTTTCTCCTCTTTTCTATCTTTTAATAATTCAAAATAAAATCATCATTTATCCTTACTTTAGCCGAAATTTTAAAAGGAATTTGACTTGATCTATACTCATCCACTCAGTCTCCCTATGCCGTCCATTACTGCTCACCCTTTCAGCAAAATAAAACTCCTATTTTGCTTCCCTTGTGGCTCGAACACAAGCCCCTCTGACATTCCTTGTGGCGTCACTAACTGGGCTTTAAGTGGCGCCTCCAAGCTACTGTACCAAGCCCATTTTTTTTGTGTCTAATTTCAACTACATATTTTCTTAAAGCCTCCTCTGCCTAGCTTCCTCTTTTAAACTTAAAATCTGATAATTTCTAAAGCACTCTCCTATTTTCTAAAGTTCACAAAATTCATACAACACATTCATAACACACAAAGGCATGCTTTCACATATATTTAAGCACAAATGCATAAGCCCAAATCCAGGATATTACAAATTATTTTAATTTTCGTAGCTAATAAAGAACCTGAGGCATCGGAACAGAAAGGAAAAGAGAAGATCATCGAGGAGTAATCGCGAATTTCGGGTTTGTATTACTATAATTCAAACTACTATTTAGTTAATGTTATATTTAAATTCTTATGTATGGTAAGTAAATTATAAGGTAAGTATTACTATTGACATGAATGAAATTGAGATGAAGTATGAATATGTTTGAGTATTTAAATTGTTTATTGATTAGAAAGTGGAAAATGTATTAAATTGAATTGTGATTAAATTGAAAGGTGTGTTTTGAATTGAAATGAGATTGAATTGAGAAATAATTTGAATACCCTATTAACTAGTCGGGTTGAGTCGGATATAGTTGGCATGCCATAAGATTTGGAAGAGTTCAAGGGACTTTTCGGTTTGGCCGAGGAGATATTAATGTTACTATATTTCTTCAGATTATCCGAAGAGGCATTTAATGCCTTTCTGGTTTGTTTGGTAGGATTATTTATTCTGGTGTGTTTGAGAGAATTATTTATTCCAGTGTGTTTGGTTGATTATTCTGGTGTGCTTGGTTGGAATCCGTGTATTCGCCAAGGTCCGAGTCTTGTTAATAGGGGTAATTAAATGAAAAATAAAATGAATAAATCTTGATTTGAATGAGTTGATGGAAGAAATGAGATAGTGAAATTATGAATCAAAATGTGAAGTGAGAATGAGATATGAGATTTGAAAGCATGAACTTAAGGTTCATGAATTGATCAAAAATGCAAATTGTTGATATATGATATCTGTTGATAGACTATTATAAATGAGATTAAATTGATTGTAAAATTTGTTCTTATGATTTTCTATATTACAAGTTGATGTTATTATTTATTCATGTTATATAATTTGAATTATGGTAATACTACTGAGTATAGACATACTCAGCGTACGGTTGTTTTCGTGCATAGGTCAGTAGAAGTCAAGGGTCCCAGTTCAGCATCCAGATCAATCCTGACTTCAGCACAACTTTGGTGATGTATTTTTCCTTTTGGTAAATGTGGATGTACCTAGGTTATATACATGAGTCATATGATTTTAATTATAAAGTATGGATGGTTTGTAATGGTTTGAACTTAGTCTAAGTGAAATGGTAAAGAGTATTCTATAAAATTTGGTATTAAGTTTGAATGGAAAATGAATGAAGTTATTAGTAAACTTTGAATGATATTATGAATGTTTAATTATTAAATTATAGAGTTAATGAATTGGTTATGATTTAGGTGTATTTGAGTATAAATTGTTTTGATTGTGCCATTGGTTTTGGATTGGTTGTGGTTTGAAATTACAGGGAAGGTTAGATGTTTATAAAGGGGTTATATTGAGTTCACAAAAAAAAATTTACAAAAAATTTTTGGAGCACACGATCAAGTCTCGATTCACTTCTAATTAGTATTTTGGGCTTCGAGGGTCCATGAAAGGGACTTAATGAATGTATTAAATTATAAATGTTAATTAATTGTATAATATTCGTAAGTTGTCCGCAATATTCGGTAATGCTCTGTAACCCTGTTTTGACGACGGTTTAGGGTTAGGGGTGTTACATATACTATATTGTATGCTAGTGGATGTGCATGGATAAGGTTTTATTGAAATTTTTAATTAGTAATAAGGTTAATTTGGTAATTTGGTAAATAAAAGAAAATTCAAGTTAATAAAATACAAAAGAAAGATGTTGTCTTCTTCATTTTTGTTTCAAAAACCTATTAGCCATTAGAGAAGGGATCTAAGTTTAGCCAACATCTTGTTCTTGCAAGGTAGGTTTTTAAGCCCCGTTTTTAATGATTTTTATGTTTTTGAGTTCGTTTTAACTTAGTCTAGCTAGCCCGGGGGTTAATTTCCAAAATTTTAAAAGGTTAAGGGACTTTCCATGGTTTTTTTAATAGGTTTTAAAGTTATTTGATAGATTATTTATCTTAGTTGTAAAATAAACATGTTTTGTTAAGTGATTTTTAATGTAATTGCATTTAGGGATTTATTTGTAAAACTAGTAAAATTTCATGGTAAAATTATGAAATAATGATTTAAGTGGGTTAGCATGAGTCTCTAAGAAATTTGGCTAGCTTGTATGGAGGATTAAAATGATTAAATTTCAAATTATGAGCTTAAGAACTAAATTGTGAAAAGTTAAAAGTTAAGGGTACTTTTTAATTTTACATAAATATGAATTATGGATTAAATTGAATACTAGAAGTACTTAATTGAATTAAATTATCTATTTTGATCAAGATAAACAACAACCAAACTTAAATCAAGGAAAGGCTAAAGTTTCAGATTAGTGTTCAACTCTACTTTTATGACCCTAGTAGTCGAGGTAAGTTCGTATGAACTATAATCGTATTAATGTTAGTTACATTGATTGTTTGTTATGTTGTGATAATATAAATGAACTTGAAATTGTAAATGTATCGACGTATGAACAATTGACGAATAACGAATGCCGTTTGAACATTAAGAATTCTTAGGATATGAATGACATGTCATTAGGGATTTCATGTTTCGGGTGCTAGTCTTGAATGTCCTACCGATGGTTGAGGTCTTGCATTTTTTACGGACTCTCTATGGCTTGTGTGAGCAATATCATGTAGCTAACATTCCGATCCACAGTTCATGTGAGCAGGCCTATTTCACAGCTCATGTGAGTATTATTGAAAAGGAAAGGTTACGATTATATGGAAAGGCACACTATGTGTGAGCATTCCCGAGTATCCGATGTATTCTAGTTGATTCAACGGGTAAGAAAAGGAATGGCATGGTAAGTACACAATGTGATATTGAATCATAATCTATGAAAAGACAAATGTAATAAATGATGTGCATATAGAAATCTACTTATGTTATGGTTGAGTTCATATGTATTATGGATGAGCTTACTGACTTTTGAGTTTGATGATGTTTGTATAGGCTTTTACTAAGCTTATGGTATTGGTAATGATATTATGCTTAATCTATGAATTGTGATAATGAAATGGTAAGTTATGTTTGAGTTTATACGAGCTTACAAAGCACACGACGTAGTTACTTTCGTTTGTTTTTTAGATTGTCGGCAGCTCGTCGGAGACCTATCACACTATCCAGAAATCATTTCGGTAGTTTTTGAGTATTTTTGGCCAAGTTTAATAATGGCATGTATAAGATATTTGTAATGGTATTTCTTGAATATGTAATGGATGTTTTGGTATGTTTATGCTTTTGAAGTTATGTTTGGTTTGATGAACTTTTAATGCTTATTCAAGTTAGATCATTTATGTCATTCGTAAGTACTTATATATAAGACTTTTTTGGTATGTATGTGATGGCTTGGAAATGGTCATTTGTGGTATCATGTAGTGGTTAAATGAACTAGGTTGTGTGCTTGAAATATGGTCAAATTGATTTGTTGGTTAATGATGTTTTGATATATATATATATATGGTGCCTTTGTAATAGCCCATTTTTAGTCAAATTGGAACAATGATTTCGGGACCAAAAATCTAAAGTCAAAATAATTATTTTATTATTATTTTAATGTCCATAGCAAGAAAATATGATTGTGTGAAATTTTCGTTAAGAAATTTTATCGTTCGAATGGTTAATTTAATAAAAAGGACTAAATCATGTAAAGAGTAAAAGTGGAGTTCTATTAGTTAAAGGTATCTAATAGCTATGGAATATTAAAGTGAAGGTCCTTATGTGGTAATTAGACCATTACTTAATTGATTGGACATATATGGACATATTATCATATTTTGATGGTTGTTAATTAAGGTTAAAATAGTAAATTAGGAAATAACTTAGTAAAATAATAGAAACATGAAATAATCTTCAATTTCCTATCATCTTCCATCAAAAATTAACCTTCAAAACTCCATGGAAAGGGTTTGAAGCATTCAGCCATAGCTATCCATGCATGTAAGTGTTTTCTTGCTCGATTTTTAATGATTTCTATGTTTTTGAGATCGTTGCAGCTAGGTCTAGCTAGCCCAGGGACTAATTTACAAAACTGTTAAAGGTTTAGGGCTTTTTCATTGATGAATAAGCATGTGTTTTGATGATTGATGATATATTATGAATGTTTGATGATAGTTATACAAGTTTTGTTAAGTGATTTTTAGTGAAAATGCAGATTAGGGATTAAATTGTAAAATGTGGAAGCTTTGTGGTTAAAATGTGAAATAAATGAAAAATATGGGATGATCTGTGCATTAGAGAAATTCGGCCAGCATGGGTTGGTATTAAATTGCATGAATTTGTGATTTTATGAAATAAGGACTAAATTGTAAAAATGTGAAACATTAGGGGCAAAAGTGTAAAAGTTCCTTAACTTATTTTGGATTAAATTGAATAGAGAGATAATTAAATAAGCTGAATTTGATATTATATAGATCAAGAAAAGCGAAGTTCGGATCTTGACCGGGGGAAAAATAAAGTATCGAACTAGTCGGTTCATTTCATCGTTTTTGTGAATCGAGGTAAGTTCGTATGTAACAAGCTTTGTTATATTTGTGTTTTAAATGTATTGATATTGCATAAATTGTGAAATACGAAATTGCGGACACATTCGACGAAGATTTAGCATTGGAAATCCCGGTTGAACCTTAAGAATAGATTAGGATACGAATGACATGTCATTAAGGAATACATTGATTTGGCTTCGGGCCATGATATTAGCACGTAGGGTGCGAGACTCCTGAATATCCAAATTTTATTCCGAATGGTTCAATGGATATATTGAAAATGTAAATTGATTAGTGTAATAGGCCAATTCCGGCCTGGCCCAGTATTAACCAAATTAAAACCAAACAAAAATATTAAAAAACCAATTATCAAAAGTCCAATAAACAGTCCTTTTGTTACAGGCCCAAAACCTATTTACAATATTTTTAGCCCACTACAAGACCCAATTTTTTAATGGCCCGAATGGCCCAAACATTTCAGGGTTTTAGAAAACCCTAGAGACCTTCTGGAAGCTTTATGCGCCGCAGCCCTGCTGACGGTTGGGCTACCACGTCCGTCGTACGTGCCTTGCATTGTTTCAACACCACACGCGCCCCCACGCGCCCCCACGCAGCCTCCGTACCGCCAGCGCCTCCGTACAGCCACGTCGCCTTCGTACCTGCAAATCAGATGACAACAACAGCAAATACAGAACAAAAAACAGTTGTAATTTTTCATTTTTTGTTTTAGTTTTATTCCTGATTTTCGGCTTTAAAGGGCCAAAACACACCATTGAAGGGGGTTTTTTTTACACGATTTGTAATAGGCACACAATAGAAAGAAAAAAAAAATCAGGAACAAAGAAAAGGTTTTTTTTTTGAAGTGATTCTCAGTCTGTTTCGATATTCTTTCTTTCTCTCTTCTTTTTCTTTTTTTTTTTTTTTTGAATCGATTGCTGTGCTTGTTTGTGTGAAGGTATAAAAGGAAGGAACTTACCTTTGAAAAGGAAAACCATTGGATCTGTCTTTCTTCGCCGAAATCGAAGTAAAGAAGGTCTTCAAGGTTGAAAATACTGAGGCTTTTGAATCGGATTTTAAAAAAGATCGTTTAAATAGGCTTGGATCCGTCACCAATCGCCGATTACTATGGTAGTACAGTGGCTGGATTGCGTTTTCTTACGGCGCAGCAAAAAAAAGGGAAGAACTAGGGTTCAGTTTCAAAACAAAAAGGGGGTTAAGGTTTTCTTATCGTTTTAAGTTCTATTAACCTATTTTAAATCATGCTAAATGACGTCGTTTGAAGCCTGATTAAGTGACTTCAAAACGACGTCGCATAAGGCCACCGATCCGACACGGCCCGAAAACCTGGAGGATCCGCGTGTTTTGTTTGAAAGGTGTATTTATTGCAATGGTCCCTCCACAATTTGACATTTTTAATTCAGTCCTCTTTGTTATTTTTTTAGTTTGTCTCTCAAATTTCATTTGTATTTTAATTTGATCCTTCGTTTTCCGATTTTAAATGCAGCGTTTTGACTAATGGAAATATTTGATGTTTTAATCCCCCATATTATTCGCGCGTTACGATTCAGTCCTGCCTATTGTTTTATTTCTGATTTTTACCCAAATTTACGATTAAATTTTCAATTTAGTTTTTAATAATTTATTTATTATAATTTAGTCCGATAATTTTGTTTTAATTCCAATTTGATCCCAGGATATTTTTTTTAATTATTTCTTTATGTTATCTAATCTGTTTTTATTTTATTTTATTAGTATTATGTTGTTATATAATAATTTTGTTTTGATTATATGCACATATTCAGTATTATTATTATTATTATTTTATTTGTTCACATTTCATTTGTGTATTTTAATATTAATTATCTTTCGTATTTTCACTTTCATTATTATTGTTATTATTTTATTCAAATTATCGCACATAGTATTTTACCCATTTATTAATTCACTATGGCTTTCAATAATTTATATTAAATTATTTTTATATATATACATTATTTTATATTACATGCATATTATTTAAATTGACACATTATTTTACATATATAATTTGTTCATTTACTATATTATTTTATTTCTTTTTCATATTAGTTATATCCTTAATTTTCTTTGTTTCTTGGTTAATAATGTCAATATTTTCAAAATAAGAGTGGTGGGATCATTAATTTCATATATATTGAATTGAATGTTCATATCATTATTCTTGTCATCCATTTGTACAAGGTTGTATTTCCATGTTTGTAACTTTGCTTTTCCCACATAATCGCATCGTGATTCAACTTAAACTTTTTAATTGATATTGTTCGTTTCATTCTTGTTCCAAACGAACCAAATAAAATGCATTTTGAGTCAATTTTAAATTACGTATCTGAAAGTTTTAAATAAGGCAATGTTCTGTGTTTGGAAATCCGAGAGATCGAGCCCTAACGTGCTAGGTATCGATTTTTCGTTTGACCAAATAACCGAATATCCTTCCATTCGTGTTTTCTTAGCCCTAAAATAAGGCAATGTTTCGTGTTTAGAAATCCGAGAGATCGTGCCCTAACATGCTGGGTTTCGATTTTTTGTTTGACCAAATAACTAAATATCCATTTTAGACTTCATTCGTGTTTTCGCCAACTTTAAAATGAGACAATGCTCGTGTTTAGGGGTTTTGAGAAAATAGTGCCCTAACTTACTGGGTTCCGATTTTCCTCGTTAAAACCTAGCTACCGAGTACCATTTTTTTCTCTTAAATCCAAATGCACAATATTTCAAATAAAAAACTTATTTTCGGGAATTTGAGACATTGCGCCCTAACTCATTGGGTGTGATATTTATCATCTCGATATAAGAATTTCATAAGAACGAAGGTGGTATTCTGTATTCGGGAATTTTGAGAAATAGTGCCCTAACTTACTGGGCTTCGATTTTTCATTTGACCCAAATAATTGAATATCCTTCTTAATTTTAAATTACAAATATTGAATGTCGAAAGAGAAGCATATTTTCGAGATCACGAAATGTTGTATCCTAACTCACTGGGTATGATACTTTGTTCCTTCGAAATAAGCGGTTTCGGCATTAGGCTTAATTTCTTCAAGTTTTCCCTAACAAAAAGGATCGCATTTTAAAATCTTTTCAAATTTTCGACATCAGGACATTAATTAATCAATTTGGTACCAATTTTGGGCATTGCGAGGGTGCTAATCCTTCCTCGTGCGTAACCGACTCCCGAACCTATTTTCTTAGATTTCGTAGACCAAAATTATTGTTTTAATAAATCAAAATGTTTTATTAAAATAATCCATCTCAAGGTGATCCGATCACACCTCAAATAAAGGATCGGTGGCGACTTCATTTCCATATTTTAAAGTCGATCCCCGTTTTTTAAAACCCGTTTAAAAAAAATGGTTTCGACAGCTTGGCGACTCCAATGGGGACATTAAAAGAGAGTTAAGCCGTAAAATTGATTAATTTTTGTCCTTTCGTCGAATATTAAAAATTTGATTTGAAGAATTACATTCCTTTTATTGCACTCGCTTGCGTCATCTCGTTTGATTGCTATGGTTCGAGTCTTGTAGAATGCTTTTGTATCATATTACATGACCGTCGGGTCACACCCTTTTAAGTGGGAGTGAAAAGCTACTCATTCATGAGGTTTTCACCTTCGTGCAGGATAGTGAATCGCTTTCGGGATACATTCGTACCTATGTCTTCGTGAGATTTTCATCTCCGTGCAGCCATAGGGAAATGTATTCCCCTGAACCGAACTCGATCCATATGAGCCTATAATGGGTGAGGATTGAGGAATCTGTTGGTTCAGGTACCTCAATTTTAGAATCGAACTGCATATAGAAAGCCCTAAGAGCCCACCCTAGGTAGAGCTGTGATAAACCCTAGTGGCCACTCAGATAGGAGCTTGAATGATTTTTTTTTACATGCTTGAATTTCATTTCTATTGTACTGATTTTTTTTGTATCTTCGTTACTTAGCATGCATTTTCATATTAGAGAGAGATGTCGATTCGGGTTCGTTTGCTAAATTAGGGAGCTCGACATGGAGAATGAATTTCTTGATAAAACGGAAGACAATATAGATATTCGTATATTTGTAGTCCGTTTCATGTAAAGAGTTTTGTCCTCTAGTAAAGTTTTCTAAAGGAAATTGAGTTAGAATTGACACCTCTTTACATTCATTTCATGCATTCACATAGCATCACATCACATGTGCTAGATTTCATGAGAAGACCCTGATTAATTAAAAATTATTTCAGTAAACCTAGAAGACATGGAACAAAGGTCGGAGAGAATAGAGCAAAGACAAATACTGATGCAAGAGCAGTTGGCCAAAATTCAACGGGATATGCGAGATCAAATGAATATGATACGCTAGATAACCTAATTAATAGTTAGAGGGCTTGAAAAAAGGAGTGGCCCAGTGGTCAGCAGTGTGGATGATGACGAAGACATCGTTTATTCCCCGATAAGTATCCTGACTCAACCAAAAACGTATTCGCATGAGGTACCCGTCATTATTGGACCCCAATGTCAGACTGATACTTTGGCCCTGTTGAACGTCTTGTTGGGTTCAGGTTCTAACCCGGAGGATGATCGAGCCAAACCGGTTGTACTGACAGAAACAAAAGAAAAAGGAGAGTGGACTTTAGAAGCCCCGGATAAAAAAGAAAATAAAGCGAATAGTAGGAGAAGGCATAACAAGGGCAACCAGGAGCTGATCACAGTGGGCCAGCCAAGGATTGTAATTACCAGTCGTTAGGTCCCCCCAGGGCAAGAACCCGATCCAAGACTAAACTCAGAAAAATCCCAATTCACACACATCCCAATCATGTATAGGGAGTTGTACCAAACTTTGTTTGAAGCTCATGTAGTATCCCCCTTTTACCCAAAACCGATGCAACCACCATACCCAAAATGGTATGACCCAAATGCCCAGTGTGAGTACCATGCGGGGGTCACAGGGCATTCGATAGAAAATTGCCTTGCATTTAAGAAATTGGTGGAGAGGCTTATTAAAATAGGGGTTTTGAAGTTCGATGAGTTGACTGGAACAGTAATTTGTGATAATTGAATGAGGGGGCAAGAGAGTTGCGATTCCTTAAAGAAGTTATCAGAAGCCTAGGAATTGGGAAGTCAGAACACTGATGGCATATCCAAAGAGTGAACCAAGGTATAAAAGTTTTCCAAGCATCGGCCTTTATATACTTGAGGGTGTTTTGAACAATAGGAGTCTAAAAGAGACATGTATTTTAAGGCTAATCTAGAGTAATATTCAAAACATGCTTATTGCTTTTAGCTTGTAAGTGATAAGAGTCATTTTGTGAAATAGGCTTGTGTTCAGAATCCTTATTTCAATGAAATGCATCTTTTGTTTATAGATTCTTTCGTACTTTGGATTATTGTCCAAATATTCTTTCATTCTTTATTCATGATTATACATACAAATAATCATTCATAAGTTCATTCGTTCTTTCCGTATTCTTTTGAACTTACAATAGGTCCCCAGATATCAATGTCATGGGTAACACTGTTACTGACTCCCTTTTTGAGTGAAATAGGGGTCTAAGGTATCTCAGGACTTTGAAGATGACAGAAATTGTAACATATCTTCTGATTTGTTAATAATGGATGAAAAACAGATCCTACGTTGCGAGTTGAAAAGGAGATGAAGATCAAAGCCTAGCTCAATGCAGAAATAAGGTTTACTATATGTGGGGCATGGATGTTATCAAGCCAGTCTCATCAAAAGCTTCTGGCCAATGTCGATTCATTTTCGCGGATGTCGGTTACTTTACTAAGATGGTAAAAGTCACTTCATATGCCAATATTATAAAGTCGATAGTCATCAGAACAAGAAAGAAAGAAAGAATATTGACACAAAAAAAATCATATTTAATCGCACAATATCAAAAGTTTGCGGTCTGTTCAAAGATCAGGTGCCACATCACAGTAAAGGTAGCCAAAAAGAAAAACAAAAGAAAAAAAGAGACTGAGACTTGTAAAGATTGGCATACAGAAGTTACTATTTACCCTCTATGCTTATCAAACATTGGCCAGAACGGTCACCGGGGCAGCACATTTCTCATTGGTTTCGCCCATTGAAGTCAAATTTCCTTTTTTCAAGTCTTATCAGAACTAAAGTTGGTTGAGGCCAAACGCATTTAATCTCAATATGATCATTTAAATTTGAAGAGAAAACGTTAAAAGCTATCTATCATGGTCAGATGATACGATCTCACAACAAAAATGATTCGTCCCAGAAAATTTCATGATAGGGCTTTGAAGAAGATTCTTTCCCACGCAAAAGGGGCTTCAGAAGAAAGAGGATGCCAAACCGAGAAGGACCTTAGGCAGCAAAGAAGGCCTTTTCTAGGGAAGCATGAATATTATCTGAGATAGATGACAAGGAACTACCTAGTCCGAAAAATTCAGATTCAATAAAAAGAATTCACAAAAAAAAAAGAAAAAAAAGAAGAAATTTTCAGCAAAAAAAGAAGAAAGAAAAGGAGAGGCCAAGGCGAAAACCCGCAAAGGGCGCTTTGAGACCAAAGGGGATTTGAGTTGAAAACCCGAAAAGGGCGGCTCGAATTTTGATCAAAAGTAGGGGATACAACAGTCTTGCTATGCCTAAATTAACAATGAAGAAGTATGCTATGTCTTGGGGCATCGACAAAGTACTTCGGATGCCCTAAACACATATTGAGCTTAGAATGGTCCTCGAGAAGTTGGAACAGAGAAGCTCAGACTGCGATATCTGGGGCACCTAGTTTTCATTTTCCCATTTTAAATTTGTTATTTTTGATTATATTATTCTTTTCAAAATATGTTCACAACAAATTTCCTTCTTAATTGCGATTGCTATCTTTGCTTACATTATTTGTTTTGAGCTATGCTCCTAAGTAATTTCCTTCTTGTCCATGGTTATGATCTCTTTCAGACACTTTGCATTGAAATAATGATTAGTGGACTAATCATATTTTCATAAAAGGAGTTTCGCATATTACTCTGGAAGCTTCTGAATAATACAAGAACTTGAAATAGGACTATTGTTTAAAATTCACCAAGTTTAAGGAAGAGTCTAAATTGAGGCTATCTCATTGGATTTTCTGTTAAAAATAGTTGGTGATACAATCTCGACGAAAATGGGCAATGTTAACCCAAGTGTAAAAGGGGAATCATTCGCAAGAAAAATGACATTCTGCATCCATGCGAGCATCATGCATTGGGTTGAGTCACCCAGGGAGTAATCAATAGATGGAAGCTGATACAGATCCTATACCTTTGAATAGAAATGGGGTGGATGGGAAAGGATTCAAATCCTATACCCCTAAGTCACAATGAGATAAACCCTGAAGTTACAGCGGGGCAAATCTGTTGAGCAAGATATAATCGTTTTCTCAGGTTTTCTGTTGAAAATACTAGCTGAACAAGATGGCAGCATAATACATCAGTGATAAAGCCTTAATAATGAGCGATGGGACCTTAAACTTTTAAAAAGAGATCATTCTCATGAAATTCTGTATTCATGCAAAACACATTTAGTTAGGAGCATTTGATTCATTCCGATCATTGCATCCTAATCATCGTAAGAAATCATTCTCATGACATTATGCATTCATACAAATGCCATCCATAAGACACATCTATTTAGGAGCATTTGATTCATTTCGATTATTGTATCCTAATCATCGTAAGAAATCATTCTCATGACATTCTGCATTCATACAAATGTCATCCATAAGACACATCTATTTAGAGGCATTTGATTCATTCCGATCATTGCATCCTAATCTTTGTAAAAAGACCATTCTCATGACATTCTGTAAATGTCATCCATAATACATTTCGTTAGGAGCATTAGATTCATTCTAATCATCGCATCCTAACCATTTTGCATAGGCATAAACACAAAACTAATTTTACAGGGCAGGTCCCCTAGAAGACGTTGTTGCAACATCGGTGAATTCGAAGATCTTGCCTTTCTGAGCGAAGCGGACAAAGATAGCAGATCTGGAAATCCTAAAGTTATAGGAGCAGATCAAAGCCACCAGCCCTATCTCCCTGACCAGCAGTGGAATAGGTCGAAGATTGTAGATCTTGTCACCCTAAGCAGTAGGGACACAAGATCGAACGGCAAATCTTGTCTCCTTAAATAGTAGTGGAACAGATTTAAGCCACCAACCCTATCTCCCTGACCAGCAGTGGAATAGGTCGAAGATTGTAGATCTTGTCACCCTAAGCAGTAGGGAACCAAGATCGAACGGAAAATCTTGTCTCCCTAACCAGTAGTGGAACAGATTTAAGCCACCAGCCCTATCTCCCTGACCAACAGAGGAATAGGTCGAAGATTGTAGATCTTGTCACCCTAAGCAGTAGGAAACCAAGATCGAACGACAAATCTGGCCTCCCTAAGCAGTAGTGGAACAGATTTAAGCCACCAGTCCTGTCTCCCTGACCAGCAGTGGAATAGGTCGAAGATTGTAGATCTTGTCACCCTAAGCAGTAGGGAACCAAGATCGAACGGCAAATCTAGTCTCTCTAAGTAGTAGTGGAACAGATTTAAGCCACCAGTCCTGTCTCCTTGACCAGCAGTGGAATAGGTCGAAGATTGTAGATCTTGTCTCCCTAAGCAGTAGAGGAACAGATTTAAGCCACTAGTCCTGTCTCCCTGACCAGCTGTGGAATAGGTCGAATATCGTAGATCTTGTCACCCTAAGCAGTAGTGGACCAAGATCGAACGGAAAATCTTGTCTCCCTAAGCAGTAGTAGAACAGATTTAAGTCACCAGCCCTATCTCCCTGACCAGTAGTGGAATAGGTCGAAGATAGCAGATCTTACCTTCCTAAGTGAAGAAGATTGAAGACAGCAAATATGGCAATCCTGAGTTTGTAGGAGCAGATTGAAGACAGCAAATTTGGCAATCCTGAGTTTGCAGGAGCAGATTGAAGATAGCAAATCTGGCAATCCCGAGTTTGTAGGAGCAGGTTGAAGATAGCAAATCTGGTAATCCTGAGTTTGCAGGAGTAGATTGAAGATAGCAGATCTGGCAATCCTGAGTTTGCAGGAGCAGACTGAAGATAGCAGATCTGGCAATCCTGAAGTTGTAGGAGCAGATCGAAAACATTAGATCTTATCTCCCTGAGTTTGCAGTGGAGCAAATTAGAGCTACAAGTCTAATTTCTCGGAGTGGATCGAAACGCTAGTTCTTATACCCCTGAAGATGTAGCGGGATGGAATGAAGCTACTGGAAGAAAAGAAGCACCAAGAGAAGTCAAGACTTGGCATGTTCACGTAAAATTGGCCCTTTTAAAGTCTTTGCTTCATTCCCGTTACACAACAACGAGCAAAGAGGGGCAGTTGTAATAGGCCAATTCTGGCCTGGCCTAGTATTAACCAAATTAAACCAAACAAAAATATTAAAAAACCAATTATCAAAAGTCCAATAAATAGTCCTTTTATTACAGGCCCAAAACCTATTTACAATATTTTTAGCCCACTACAAGGCCTAATTTTTTAACGGCTTGAATGGCCCAAACATTTCAGGGTTTCAGAAAACCCTAGAGACCTGGAAGCTTCATGCGCTGCAGCCCTGCTGACGGTTGGGCTACCACGTCCCTCGCACGCGCCTTGCTTCATTTCAGCACCACGCACGCCCCCCGCGCTCCCCCACGCAGCCTCCGTACCGCCAGTGCCTCCGTACAGCCACATCGCCTTCGTACCTGCAAATCAGATGATAACAACAGCAAATACAGAACAAAAAAGAACAAAAAATAGTTGTAATTTTTGATTTTTTATTTTAGTTTTATTCTCGATTTTCGGCTTTAAAGGGTCGAAACACACCATTGAAGGGGGTTTTTTTTACACAATTTGTAATAGGCACACAATAGAAAGAAAAAAAAATCAGAAACAAAGAAAAGGTTTTTTTCGAGGTGATTCTCAGTCTGTTTCGTTATTCTTTCTTTCTTTTGCTTTTCTTTTTCTTTTTTTTGAATCGATTGCTCTGCTTGTTCGTGTGAAGGTATAAAAAGGAAAGAACTTACCTTTGAAAAGGAAAACCATTGGATCTGTCTTTCTTCGCCGAAATCGAAGTAAAGAAGGTCTTCAAGGTTGAAAATACTGAGGCTTTTGAATCGGATTTTAAAAAAGATCGCTTAAATAGGCTTGGATCCGTCACCAATCACCGATTACTATGGTAGTACGATGGCTGGATTGCGTTTTCTTTTGACGCAGCAAAAAAACAGGGAAGAACTAGAGTTCAGTTTCAAAACAAAAAGGGGGTTAAGGTTTTCTGATCGTTTTAAGTTCTATTAACCTATTTTAAATCATGCTAAACGACATCGTTTGAAGCCTGATTAAGTTACTTCAAAGTAACGTCGCATAAGGCCACCGATCCGACCCTACTCGAAAACCCGGAGGATCAGCGTGTTTTGTTTAAAAGGTGTATTTATTGCAATGGTCCCTCCACAATTTGACGTTCTCAATTCGGTCCTCTTCGTTATTTTTTTAATTTGTCTCTCAAATTTCATTTGTGTTTTAATTTGATCCTTCGATTTCCAATTTTAAATGCAGTGTTTTGACTAATGGAAATATTTGCTATTTTAATCCCCCATATTATTCGCGCGTTACGATTCAGTCCTGCCTATTGTTTTATTTCTGATTTTTACCCAAATTTACGATTAAATTTTAAATTTAGTTTTTAATAATTTATTTGTTATAATTTAGTCCCATAATTTTGTTTTAATTCCAATTTGATCCCCAGGATCTTTTTTTAATTATTTCTTTATGTTATCTAATCTGTTTTTATTTTATTTTATTAGTATTATGTTGTTATATAATAATTTTATTTTGATTATATGCACATATTCGGTATTATTATTATTTTATTTGTTCACATTTCATTTGTGTATTTTAATATTAATTATCTTTCCTATTTTCATTATTATTATTGTTATTATATTATCGCACATAGTATTTTACCCATTTATTAATTCACTATTGCTTTCAATAATTTATATTAAATTATTTTTATATATATACATTATTTTATATTACATGCATATTATTTAAATTGACACATTATTTTACATATATCATTTGTTCATTTACTATATTATTTTATTTCTTTTTCATATTAGTTATATCCTTAATTTTCTTTGTTTCTTGATTAATAATGTTAATATTTTCAAAATAAGAGTGGTGGGATCATTAATTTCATGTATATTGAATTGTATGTTCATATCATTATTCTTGTCATCCATTTGTACAAAGGTTGTATTTCCATGTTTGTAACTTTGCTTTTCCCACATAATCACATCGTGATTCAACTTAAACTTTTTAATTGATATTGTTCGTTTCATTCTTGTTCCAAACGAACCAAATAAAATGCATTTTGAGCCAATTTTAAAATTACGTACTTGAAAGTTTTAAATAAGGCAATGTTTCGTGTTTGGAAATCCGAGAGATCGTGCCCTAACGTGCTGGGTTTCGATTTTTTGTTTGACCAAATAACCGAATATCCTTCCGTTCGTGTTTTCTTAGCCCTAAAATAAGGCAATGTTTCGTGTTTGGAAATCCGAGAGATCGTGCCCTAATGTGTTGGGTTTCGGTTTTTTGTTTGACCAAATAACCAAATATCCTTTTTAGACTTCATTCGTGTTTTCCTCAACTTTAAAATGGGGCGACGTGTTTAGGGGTTTTGAGAAAATCGTGCGCTAACTTACTGGGTTCCGATTTTCCTCATTAAAACCTAGCAAACCCTATTTTTCTCTTAAATCCAAATGCACAATATTTCAAATAAAAAACTTATTCTCAGGAATTTGAGATATTGCGCCCTAACTCACTGGGTGTGATATTTATCATCTCGAGATAAGAATTTCAAAAGAACAAAGGCAGTATTTTGTATTCGAGAATTTTGAGAAATATTGCCCTAACTTACTGGGCTTCGATTTTTCATTTGACCCAAATAATTAAATATCCTTATTAATTTTAAATATACGAATATTAAATGTCGAAAGATAAGCATATTTTCGAGATCACAAAATGTTGTATCCTAACTCACTGGGTATGATACTTTGTTCCTTCGAAATAAGCGGGTTCCGGCATCAGGCTTAATTTCTTCAAGTTTTCCCTAACAAAAAGGATCGCATTTTAAAATCTTTTCAACTTTTTGATGTCAGGACATTAATTAATCAGTTTGGTACCAATTTTGGGCATCGCGAGGGTGCTAATCCTTCCTCATGCGTAACCGACTCCTGAACCTATTTTCTTAGATTTCGTAGACCAAAATTATTGTTTTAATAAATCAAAATGTTTTATTAGAATAATCCATCTCAAGGTGATTCGATCACATCTCGAATAAAAGATCGGTGGCGACTCCATTTCCATATTTTAAAGTCGATCCCCGTTTTTCAAAACCCGTTTAAAAAAATGGTTTCGACAATGAGAAATAGATACGTATCAGTACAAGTATGTATGGAAAACTATTCGAGCAATGAGTCAAAGGAAGTTGTGAGCTTATGATCAATTATGTGATTAAATTTCATGTTAACTTTGTGATTAATGCTTGATGAAATTTATGTCATTTATTTTGAAATGTAAATGAATGGTAAGAACTTCTTACTTTCATACGAGCTTACTCAGCTTTATAGCTTACTCTGTTTATTTTACCTTGTTTTATAGTGATTTAAAAGCTAGCTCGGAATCGGGGATCGTCGGAGACTTCGTCACACTCTCCAACTATCAATTAGGTACTTTTAAGCTTATGTTTTGGTTATATGGCATGTATAGGTTTATGGTCATTTTGATATGTAGTTTGGTAGTGAGTTTGCCATTTGAGTTGTCTTGTAAATATTTATGTTTTGTTTTGTATATATAGCCATGAGTGATGGCTTATTTTGGAAAATATGGTGATGTATATATATATGTTAATGCTCTTTGGTGATGAGGTTTATATTTGCTATTTGAATGATTAGATGAGATATAGCAGTGAAGGTAGTTAATGGTGAAGAGTTTGATATTGATATGTTTGTGGTTTTAAGCAAAGAAATGCTTAGATGAAATTGTGCATATAAATGCTTTGTGAATGTGAAATTTGGTATGATTTGGATGGCATATTGGGATATTGTGTGTCTAGTATATTGTTGGAATTGAAATAGTATAAATGATGCTTGGTTGAGGTTGAGTTAATGCCTATTTATATCTAGTTTTAGTGCCACATGGTTTGGTGTAGGTGTGCTCAAGTTTGGGTGGCAAAATGGCTTGGTAAATTGCTTATTTTTGTCCATACAGGCAGAGACACGGCCGTGTGTCTCAGCCGTGTGTGATACACGGTCATGTACACGGCTATGTGTCCCCTGGTGTTGAAATAGAAACAAAGTCAGTATGCTCTACACAGCCCCACACACGGGCTTGTGACTTGGTCGTGTGGCATAAGTCTGTATACCATACAGGTTTGGCACGGCCTAGCACACGGCCTGGCACACGGGCGTGCAAGGCCATTTCGAAAGGTCACACGGGCTGGTCACAAGGGCATGTGGTTGGCCGTGTAACCCAAGTCAGTATGCTCACTAGTTTGAACACGGGCAAGGGCATGGTCATGTCGTGTAGGACACACAGCCATGCCACACGGGCGTGTGTCCCCTATTTTTGAGAAAATTTTCTAAGTTTTGTAAAAATTTCCTGAATTATCGATTTAGTCCCGAACCACTTCGAATGCATGTTTAGGGCCTCGTTGTCTCATATTAGGGACAATATGGTTGGTTGTGATTGAATTGTATATGAATTGATTAAATTGTATGTGAAATGTATGATTAATTAGTATATAAGTCCAGTAATGCTCCGTAACCCTATTCTGGCATTGAATACGGGTGAGGGGTGTTATATTTATTAGTATCAAAGCTACGATTTAGTCGATTCTAGGACTAACGTAGCGTATGTGAGAGTCTAGCTATATATGCCATATATAACATGTGATAGTGTGATGACTCCTGACAATTTAAAATGTGTTTTCGTATAGTAAATGGATCCCAATCGAGCTGTAGCTGACGATGTCGAGAGTAATACACCAGCTCCTGCTCAAGGGACAGCACTGTCTGAATCTAGACATGTATCGAGTAGTCACTGAGGAGAGAATCTAGACATGTATCGAGTAGTCACGGAGGAGAGGCTAAAGAAGCCTTTTTTCAAATGATGAACGAGTGGGTCACGGAGTTTGTTCGGACAAATCCGACTACTCAACAACCTCCACCTCCACTTAATCCTCAACCGGTTCCCGTAGCTCCTCAAGGTGTAGAACTTCAATGATTAATTAAGTCGCCAGTTGATAAGATTCAGAAATACGAGGCTGAAGAGTTTAGAGCTACTGTTGATAATGTTCCCGAGAGAACTAAATTTTGGCTTGAAAACACTATTTGGGTATTTGATGAACTTTCGTGCACGCCAGCTGAGCGTTTAAAGTGTATTATTTCATTATTGAGAGACACAGTGTATCAGTGGTGGAATACTTTGGTGTTTGTGGTACGGAGAGAAAGAGTTACTTGGGAATTCTTTCAGACTGAGTTCCGGAAGAAATATATAAGTTAGCGGTTTCTCGACCAAAAGCACAAAGAGTTTTTGTAATTGAAACAGGACTGTATGACTGTGACCGAGTATGAAAAAGAATTTGTAAGATTATGCAAGTATGCTCGGGAGTATGTTTCTATTGAAGAAATCATGTGTAAACGGTTCGTTGATGGATTGAACAAGGATATTAAACTTCTAGTGGGAATTCTAGAATTGAAAGATTTTGTTGTCTTGATTGATAGAGCTTGTAAAGCTGAAGAGCTTAGCAAAGAAAAGAGAAAAGCAGATTCAGAGGCTAGAGACTCGAGAAAAAGACCGATGAATAAGCCATATCAATCTTTGTCAAACAAATCCTAAGATTCGTACATCCGTCCAATTGCTTCAACCGGGTATTCAAACAGAGATCGTGGAAACAATACTCAAGTCCTAAAGCTCAAACAATTTCAGTATCGAGTGTTGGCAGTGTGAGAAACAATAAACCCAAGTGTTAACAGTGTGGGAGACGAAATTTTAGAGAATGCTGGAATAAAATTAATAAAGGTTGCTTCAGATGTGGTTCACCAGATCATTTTATTAGGGATTGTCTTAAGTTAGCTGAGAAAGATCAATTCCAGAATGTAAGACCGAGTAACACAACCACTAGAGGGAAACCATCGAGAGATGTGGGAAATGTGACCAGTAGAAAAGGCACAACAAAAGATTCGGCTACCAGATCTGAAGCGAGAACACCTATAAGAGCTTACGCTATTCGTGCTCGCTAAGATGTGGCATCACTAGATGTTATTACTGGTACATTCTCTCTTTATGAAACTAACGTTATTGCATTGATTGATCCTCGATCGACTCATTCGTATGTTTGTGAGAATTTAGTGTCTAGTAAGAATTTTCCTGTTGAGTCTACTAAGTTTGTGATTAAAGTATCGAACCTCTTAGGCAAGTATGTTCTAGTTGACAAAGTTTGCAAGAACTGTCCTTCAATGACCCGAGGTTACTATTTTCCTACGGACTTGATGTTATTATCATTTGATGAATTTGATGTGATTCTGGGTATGGATTGGTTATTTCTGCATGATGTACTCGTGAATTGTAAAAGAGAGACAATTGAATTGAAATGTCAGAACAGTGAAATTCTTTGCATTGAATCAGATGAGTCGAGTGGGTTGCCAGTTGTGATTTCATTGATGTCAGCTTAGAAATATGTAAGAAAAGGTTGTGAAGCTTATCTTGCTTATGTACTGGATACAGAAGTGTCTGAATCAAAGATTGAAATAGGGCTAGTAGTCTGTGAATATCTGGATGTGTTTCCAGAAGAATTACGGGGTTACCACTGATAAGAAAGGTTGAATTTGCTATTGTGTTAGTTCCGGGAACTTCACCAATATCGATAGCTACGTATAGAATGGCTCCAACAAAGTTGAAAGCTCAGTTGCAAGAGTTAACTGATAGAGGTTTTGCACGACCTAGTTTTTGCCCTGGGGTGGGCCAGTGTTGTTTGTAAAGAAGAAAGACGGATCAATGAGAATGTGTATTGACTATCGTCAGCTTAATAAAGTTACGATAAAGAACAAGTATCTATTGTAGAGAATAGATGATTTGTTTGATCAGTTGAAAGGGGCAACAATGTTTTCAAAGATTGGTTTGAGATCTGGTTCATATCAGTTACGAGTTAAAGACTCAGATGTGCCAAAAACTACGTTCAGAACGAGGTACGAACATTATGAATTTCTTGTTATGCCTTTCCGATTGACTAATGCTCCTACAATTTTCATGGATTTGATGAATCGAATTTTTAGACTGTATTCAGACATATTCGTTGTTGTATTCGTTGACGACATTCTGATCTATTCACGAGATGAGTCTAAGCATGCTGAGCATTTGAGAATTGTGTTACAAACCTTGAGAGATAAGCAATTTTTTTGTAAATTTAGTAAATATGAGTTTTGGCTCAGAGAAGTCAGATTTTTGGGGCACATTGTTGTAGCGAAAGGTATACGAGTTGATCCGAGGAAGATTTCAGCCATTATTTATTGGAAACCACGAAGGAATGTATCTGAAGTCAGAAGCTTTCTAGGGTTAGCTGGTTATTATTGACGTTTTGCAAAAGGATTCTTGACGATTGCTACATGATAAACCATAAAAGTAACATATTTTAATCCTGCATTTAGCATGTTTTTGGATGATTTAGCCCCTATTTGTGTAAAGGTGCTCTTAATCCTTTTTTTTCATGTCTTATACCCAGGAAAGCACCCGAGGATGAAAAGAACACAAAACGGGCCCAAAATGGAGTAAATGGGCCATATCACAAAATCGACATGCCCTGGACGTAAGCCCACACGGTCGTGCACCTAGAGCACGGCCTGACCCTCGACTCACACAACCGTGCATCATTAAAGAAGTCCAAACACAGCCTGAACCGCGATTTACACGGGTGTGTGCCATGGTCACGCCCCTGCCGTGAAAAAAAGCAATTTCACTCAGATTTGGATGCTTGGAGGCAAAGAAACACATTCCTAAGTCTGCTTAAACACCCTAGGAGGAAATCTACTTGAATTTGGACACTTAGGAGCCAAGTAAAGCATCTCAAAGCCTATATAAAGACCCCAAGTACGACCTAGATGAGGGCGGTCAGTTAGGTGTCGAGCTAGGCCAGAAGCTGAGCCAGAAGGTCAGATTCGTGGGAATTACTCGAAGATAGCCAGTTGATCCATCTCAAGAAGCTGGAATTCTACTCAAAACGGCGGACTTCTCCTACAATTCCTTCAGGGGGTTGTAGGGTTTTCTTATGTTTTGTGTTATCTTTTCTCTTGTGATGTTTTATTTTTTAATTATGAACTAAACCCTTCAGATACCTGAAGGGGATGAAACCTACGATGGATTTTGTTATCATTTTCTAAATCGTATGATAAATATTTAGATTGTTCTTAATTATGTGAACTTATTCCAAATCAAATGTGCTTAGGTTGTGGACCAAAAGTCCCTGCTTAAGAGAAGATCAAACATAGTTAAGCGAAGTTGATCGCGCGCCTAGAGATAGGGTGACGAGATTTTGCCGGATTAGGGTGATACCTAATATAGGAATCCACAGATCGATTTACTACTTCCTTAGGGGTTATTATAAGAGAACAAGAGTTCCACTAATTAACCTAGGGTTAGATGTTATTCGCCTTGAGAGAGGGTTTAATATAAGTTAGAGAGTCTTACGGATCAAACTAAATGAATAAATTGCCCGGTTCAGTGTTAGATTGCAAGAGAAGTTATAGGTGGATTCTTCCTAGGGTATCGTCTAAAATCAACTGAGCTTTCCAACAAGTCTTTCCCAAGTTTCGTTCTTTTGTCTTTTCATCTAGTTTAGTGTTCCATTAGTTTTAGATTAATAAACCAATCACTCCATATTTTAGGCTAAATAATAGAGAGAAAGTGAGTAGTAGTACTTTTAGTTCCTTTGGGTTCGATAATCCGGTCTTGCCTAAGCTATACTACTATTCGATAGGTGCACTTGCATCAATCGTGGTCATAGTAGTCTCTAGGTTCGATCATTCTTACTATAAATATTAAAACTCGACTGTTTGACACGATCAAGTTTTTGGCGCCGTTGCCGGGGAGCTAAAATATTAAGAAAGCTCTATTTCTATTACTTTAGCCATTATTTTAATTTTAATTTTATCTTTTATTTTTATTTCTTTATTTTTACTAAATTTCTTTCGTTCTTTTCGTAGTAGGTACCTCTAGTTTATGACTAAAAGGAACCCGAGAGGACCTTTAGTATACGAAAGTGACATTGAAGCTACCACTCATAGGAATTGCAGAGAAATTAGGCGAGCCCTAGACTACCAAAGAGAAGAACAATAAGACAGATCCAATCCTACTGAAGGGATGGACGCAAACGATCGACCGCCGCCAAATGCGCAAGAACAGAATGCTCCACGTACTATGTATGATTATGCTAAACCTAATTTGACAGGAACAAAATCAAGTATTGTTAGGCCTGCTATAGCTGCTAATAATTTTGAATTAAAGCCTAACACTATACAAATGATTCAACAATTTGTTCAATTTGATGGTTTGCAGGATGAAGACCCAAATACTCATATAGCTAATTTTTTAGAATTTTGTGATACCTTCAAAATAAATGGTGTTTCTGACGATGCCATTTGGCTTCGGTTATTTCCCTTTTCATTAAGAAATAAAGCCAAACAGTGGTTAAATCCATTACCACGAGGGTCAATTACCACATGGGATCAAATGACCAAAAAATTTCTTTTAAAATATTTTTCACCAGCCAAAACGGCCAAATTTAGGAATGACATATCTTCTTTGTGCAGAATGATGCAGAAACATTATATGATGCATGGAAGAGATACAAGGATCTCCTGAGGAGATGTCCACACCACGAATTACCTTTGTGGCTTTAAGTCCAAACTTTTTACAATGGTGTGAATTTTTTAACGAGGCAAATGATTGATTCATCAGTCGGTGGAACCTTGAATAACAAAACTCCTGAAGCGGCTTACGATTTTATTGAAGAGATGTCGTTAAAAACCTATCAATGGCAAATTACAAGGGCCAAACCGACAAAATCAGCCGGAGTTTTCAACATAGACGCAGTAACAATGCTGTCAACACAGGTGGAGATGATGAATAAAAAGCTTGATAATTTGTGTTCTTTGCAGGTACACCCAGTAATGCAATGCGAATGGAGTGGGAATGTGGTGAATCTTGAGTACCCACCCCACCAACCGGGCACAGAAAACGAGCAGGCAAACTATATAGGTAACAATTTCCGATCTAATAATCCTTATAGTAACACTTATAATGCAGGTTGGAGGAACCACCCAAATTTTTCGTGGGGAGGACAGGGAAATCAAGGAAATCAAAGGCAGCAACCTCCTCCAAATTACCAAAATCAGCCCTATCCACAGGAAAAGAAATCAACCCTTGAAGAGACGCTGACAAAATTCATGGCAGCTACAGATTCCCGTTTCCAAAAGACTAAAGCAACACTTGATGAACAACAAACATCAATCAAAGGGATCGAGAATCAGGTTGGAGAACTTATTAAGTCAGTTGAACTACTTATTGAGATGGTATGTGAAATATGGTCAGAAATTTTTTTCAAGGGGACAGAGCAGGTAAAGGTAGTTACACTAAGGAGTGGCAAAGAGTTAATCGAACCAAAGAGAAAAAATCCACACGAAATTATCAAAGAAAAGAGTGCAGGAGTTGAGAACGATACCCCAATGCATATGGAGAAAAAAACATCAATTCCATATCCAGCAAAATTGAAGAAAGAACAATTGGATGCTCAATACGGTAAGTTTCTTAAACTCTTTAAATAAATACATATTAACTTACCTTTTGTTGAAGCCATTTCACAGATGCTTGAGGAAGTACGGTAAATACGTTAAGTACGCAAAATTCTTAAAGGAACTTCTAACGAACAAAAGGAAGCTTGAGGAAGTATCAATGGTGGTGCTTAATAAAGAATGTTCAGCCATCCTCCAAAATAAACTACCACAGAAGTTAATAGATCCAGGGAGTTTGACTATTTCTTGTTTAATTGGTAGCTTAAATGTTAAGAAAGCATTAGCAGATCTAGGTGTCAGTATCAACTTAATGCCTTATAAAATGTTTAAACGACTAGATCTTAGGGAACCAAAACCCACTAGGATGAGTATTCAGTTAGCTGATAGAACTATTAAATATCCTAGAGGAGTTATTGAAGATGTCTTGGTAAAATTTGATAAATTTATTTTTCCCTGTTGATTTTGTTGCGCTTGACATGGATGAGGACATTGAGGTACCCTTAATTTTAGGGCGCCCTTTTTTAGCTACTGCTAGGGCAGATATCAATGTAGGCGATGGCAAACTTACATTAAGAATAGGCGATGAGGAAATTATTTTTCAAATTTATGATGCCATAAGATATTCAAAAGAACAAGATGATTCATGTTATTTTGTTGAAACCACTGATCATATTATTCAGAATTCATTACAGGAAATTATACATGATGACACGATGGAACTGCGTCCTACTCAGGAAGAAGATGAAGTCGATGAGCTTCAAACACTGTCATCTAGAAATATGGAAAAAGAAAGCTTTGAAATCAATGACGATTCAAGACAGAAACCTTCTGTTGAGGAACCACCCAAATTAGAATTAAAACAGCTGTCGAAACATCTAGAGTATGCATTCCTTGGGGAAAACTCTACATTACCAGTAATTATCTCCTCGGAGCTAGAACGCAAGGAAAAAGAAGAATTGCTACAGGTACTAAAGGAACATAAAAAAGCTATAGCTTGGAAAATCTCAGATATTAAGGGAATAAGCCCAACATTTTGTACCCACAAAATTTTAATGGAAGATGAGTACAAGCCTTGTGTATAACCTCAAAGACGATTAAATCCCAACGTCAAAGAAGTTGTGAAAGCTAAGGTAATGAAACTTCTTGATGCTGGAATAATTTATCCTATTTCTGACAGCAAATGGGTAAGTCCTGTCCAGGTTGTCCCAAAGAAAGGAGGAATGACTGGGATAGCTAATGAGAAGAATGAATTAATTCCCACCAGAACAGTTACAGGCTGGAGAGTCTGCATCGATTATAGGAAGCTAAATGACGCCACTAGAAAAGATTACTTTCCTCTGCCTTTCATTGATCAAATGTTAGAAAGATTATCTGGGCATATGTATTATTGCTTCTTAGATGGACTCTCCGGATATTTTCAAATTCCAATAGCACCTGAAGATCAAGAGAAGACTACTTTCACCTGTCCATACGGTATGTTTGCTTATCGTAGAATGCCTTTTGGATTGTGTAATGCTCCTGCTACTTTTCAGCGTTATATGTTGGCAATCTTTGATGAACTCGTGGAGGATATCATTGAGGTATTATGAATGATTTCTCAGTATTCAGTAATTCTTTTCATCTTTGCCTTGAAATTTTAAAACGAGTGCTAATGAGATGTGAAGAAACAAATCTTGTTTTGAATTGGGAAAAATGTCATTTTATGGTACAAGAGGGAATTGTATTGGGACATAAAATTTCTAGCAAAGGAATCGAGGTGGATAAAGAAAAAGTCGAAACAATAGAAAAATTACATCCTCCTAGCTCTGTTAAAGCCATTAGAAGTTTTTAGGACATGCAGGATTTTATAAAATATTTATTAAAGATTTTTATAAAATAGCTAAGCCTTTGACAAAATTCCTAGAAAAGGATGCACCTTTTAATTTTGATCAGGAATGTCTAGATGCATTCAACACCCTTAAAGAGAAATTAATAAATGCTCCGATTATAATTGCTTCTGATTGGAATCTCCCTTTTGAACTAATGTGTGATGCAAGTGATTTTGTAGTAGGTGCAGTTCTAGGACAGCGAAGAGACAAACACTTCCGGCCAATCTATTACGCTAGTAGGACATTGACGACCGCGCAAGAGAATACCACACTGAAAAAGAATTATTAGCTGTGGTCTTTGCATTTGATAAATTTAGACAATATTTATTATTATCTAAAGTTGTCGTTTACACTAACCACTCTACTCTTCGTTATCTTTTAGGTAAACCAGATGCAAAACCTCTACTAATAAGATGGATTTTACTCCTGCAGGAATTTGATATGGAAATTCAAGATAAGAAAGAAGCTGAAAATCTTGCAGCAGACCACCTATCTAGACTAGAGAATCCACATATGGAAGAACGAGAAGGGGTAGAGATAAATGACTTATTCCCTGCGGAACTTATTCTCTATAACTAACTGCGAGGTACCTTGGTTTGCAGATATTGCAAATTTTCTAGCTGCTAATATCCTACCAAAAAGGTTAACACATCATCAAAAGAAACGATTCTTTTCTAATGTGAAAAACTATTTTTGGGAAGATCATTTTCTCTTTCGTATATGTGCAGACCAGGTGATTCGGAGATGTGTTACAAAGACAGAAGCTAGCAAAATCTTAGGGCACTGCCACTCTGGACTGTCAGGAGGACATTACAGTGGTGTCAAAATAGCACACAAAATACTCGAATCAGGTTTTTATTGGCCCACTTTATTTAAAGACGCCAACAGGTATGTCGCCTCATGTGATAAATGCCAAAGAATAGGTAATATTTCCAAACGTGATGAAATGCCTCAAACATACATGCTATCATATGAAATATTCGACATATGGGGTATCGATTTTATGGGCCCATTCCCTAGTTCATTCGTGAATAAATATATCTTAGTGGCAGTCGATTACATGTCAAAATGGGTGGAAGCTGAAGCTTTACCCACCAATGATGCCAGAGTAGTAGTCAAGTTTTTAAAGAAATTGTTTTCTCAATTCGGAACACCTAGGGAAATAATTAGCGATAGAGGTACCCATTTTTGTAATACCTAATTCGACAAAGTCCTGAAAAAATATGGTGTACACCACAGGATGGCCACCCCATATCATCCTCAAACCAGTGGGCAAGCTGAAGTAACAAACCGAGAACTAAAACGCATTCTGGAAAAATGGTCGAAACAAATAGAAAAGATTGGGCATTAAAAATAGATGACGCCCTATGGGCGTATAGGACAGCATTTAAAACTCCCCTAGGTGACATCTCCATACAAACTTGTTTATGGAAAAAGTTGTCATTTACCATTCGAGTTGGAACATAAAGCTTTTTGGGCTATAAAATTTCTAAATTATGATCTTAAAACTGGAGGGGAGAAAAGAAAGATGTAATTAACTGAACTAGACGAATGGAGAACCGATGCCTACGAGAACTCAAGACTATACAAGGAAGCAACCAAGTGACGCCACGATGCTTGTTTGAAAAAGTCAAAACGATTCGAAGTAAGAGACTTGGTCTTACTATACAACTCAAGGCTTAAATTGTTTCCAAGGAAATTAAAGTCAAGATGGTCAGGGCCATTCATGGTCAAATCAATTTTTCCCTATGGCACAGTCAAGGTAACTCACCCCACTCAAGGCACATTCAAGGTAAATGGTCCCCGACTCAAAATCTATAATGCTGAAAATGTTGCAAATATGAGATATGAGCTTCAACTCTGTGAACCTTCGTACAGAACCGAAAACAGGATAAGTCTAGCTTAAGACTTTAAACGAGCGCTTCTCGAGAGACAACCCGAGCACTGACTTTACTAACAACATTAATTTTCTTGAAACTTCATACTGATTTAGTACAGGTTTTGACCACACGGCCGTACACATGGACGTGCCCGTGGTCGTGTGGAAGCCACAGGACAGAACATGGGCATACTAATACTCATGCACGACAAGAGGTAAACTTTTCCCAAATACAGGCTGGACACGACCGTGCCTTCAACCGTGTGAAGATACTGACTTCCCCACCACGGGCATACCACGACCGTGCTTCCAAGTGTGCTAAGATACTAACTTGCCTAACACGGCATACCACGGTCGTGCCTCAGAGTGTGTTGAGTTACTGACTTACAGAACACGGGATGAACACAATCGTGGTACCTTCCCGTGCCAAGCAAGACACGGGTGTTCCACATAAACCACGGCCGTGCCAAAATACCTGAACGCGCCCAAAATTTGAAATCACGAAAAGCACGGGCATAGCACGGGCATGCCCCTTGCCCGTGCCCCTTCCCCTATTTAAGCAAATTTAAACCAACCACTCCCATCCCTCTCCATGCTAGCCTTTTCTTTCTTCATTCTCATCTTTCTCCTTCCCCCAAGCATTCTCCCCTTTCCATTAATAGTCTCTAAACTCTTGAGCTATACACCATAATGACGAAGAAGCACAAGAGGCCGACAACAATCTCCTCAACGGAGACCGAATTACATGAGTTCATGCCGGCAGCTTCAGATAATCACCAAGCCAAGAGTCTTTGAGACTATTTCGTTTTTATTTTTCTTTTCTCCTTTGCTTCAATTTCCTTCCTTTTGACTATCTTATGCTTAGGTTAGTTTATTTTGCTTTAGTTCCTTAGTGTTAGGTTCGTCAGGCTGCTTGGGAATCACACCTTGGGAACCACCACCACCACCACCACAGCCCAAGGAGTTCTAAAGGCTGTTTGGAAATCACGCCCCACTCGCGAACCATCTTTCAATAAGGATTTCTTAGTCTATTAGTCTTTTCTTTTAATTTCAATTTTCTTCTTAGTCTCCTTTCCTTTTTCTTTCTTGTCTTTAATTATATTTTTAACATGTTTTTCATGTCTCTTTAGGCCTATCGGCTAAGTCTTCACGGGCTACCCAATTCCTTCATCTAGCATCGAGATTTCTGGTAGCCACCCCACCAGGGCCATGGAAAACACAACCACCACCGCCTCCGCCTCACCACGACATCTGCCAACTCTAGGATCATCCAGATTTCAGGGAGTGCTATTCCTTCCCTTCTCTTTTGATCTATATCTCACATGCATATCTATAAACCTTTTCACATTGAGGGCAATGTACATCTTAAGTGTGGGGGGATAAAAGTACCTAACTTTTTTTCATTATTTCTCAAATCCCTGAATTTAGTCTTGTTCTTAAAGTATTTTTCTCATTTACTAATTAGGATGAAATTTCTGATAATTTATGGTTTCTATTGATATGTTATTGAATAAGTCATAGTTAATTGTGCACTGATGATTGAATTTTAAGATACTAGAGAATCAAGCATAATAAGTCTGTTTTTAAAAATCTTTTTAGATTGTTGAACTAAATCTGAATATTATCTTGAAATTTGAAATTTACGAGGTTGATATCAAATTACCCATAATTTTTGTGAGATTTTGAGCCTTACAGAGCATATATTCTTTTTCTTGCTCACTTTAATGATTATGAGTGTGTCAACCTTGAACTGTTATTCTAGAACTTGCCTCGTTTATACATGTCGAGACCACACTTTTTGATTTGATATACAGAGATGATTAAGGCACCTAGGTTTTAACCCACTTACTCCATTAAAAAGCCTACCTCCATAAATTAACCCCTAGTGAACCCCGTTGATCCTAACAACCCTTTTTATTGAATTACCTAATATTAACCCAAAACCCTTTGTATTTGTTATCACCATTCTTTTTCGACTTCCCCTATATCGAGATTTGATTTGATCAAGTTATCTAGTTATTCTATTTATGAAGTCATCTTTTAGTTTGTTCTTAAAAAAAATCAAAGTATATTTCAGTATTTATAGTACGAATAGTGAGCTTATAAATAAAACTTCAAGTATTGAAAAAGAAGCTCATATTAGTATAGTTAGTATTATTTTCAGAATCTCAATTCTTGCAATCATCTATTTTCCCAGTTCGTTTCTCCTAGATAGGTAATTTGTCAATTCAATCTCGATTTTAACCTTCTAATTTAGCCTTTATCCACACCTTCAACCCTAGCCCCGTTACAACCCTAATTAAAGACCTTTTAATTTGTTTATCGTCTCATATATAGTGGTGGAGATTTGATTTTTAGGCAAGCTTATGGGATTAACTTTTCAGGTTCGACCTATGAGCGCTTTTCTCGAGCCTTAAACACTTTGAGTGCTTGAGTGAATCTTCAGTGAGGATATCAATCCTTGTCGATTTTGGGTCAGAGGTAATTATTTAGATAAGGGGAAACACTTATGTTTGCGAGCTATAAAATTTATGACTTCGATTGTTTGAATCTTTAGGAACCTTTGAGTTGAATTATCCATGTATAAATTATCTATGAATTATGATAATACAATATTGATCAGGATTATGAATTATGGAAATTTCATGTTAATTATATGTTGAGAATTTTGCTTGAAGACAAGCAAAAGCTTAAGTGAAGGGGTATTTGATAAAACATAAAAGTAACATATTTTAATCCCGCATTTAGCATGTTTTTGGATGATTTAGCCCCTATTTGCGTAAAAAGGTGCTCTTAATCCTTTCTTTTCAGGTCCTATACCCAGGAAAGCACCCGAGGATGAAAAGAACACAAAACGGGCCCAAAACAGAGTAAATGGGCCATATCACAAAATTGACATGGCCTGGACGTAAGCCCACACAGCCATGCACCTAGAGCACGGCCTGACCCTCGACTCACACGGTCGTGCATCATTAAAGAAGTCTGAACACGGCCTGAATCGCGATTTACACAGGCGTGTGCCATGGCCGTGCCCCTTCCGCGGGAAAGAGCACTTTCACTCAGATTTGGATGCTTAGAGGCAAAGAAACACATTCCTAAGTCTACTTAAACACCCTAGGAGGAAATCTAATTGAATTTGGATACTTAGGAGCCAAGTAAAGCATCTCAAAGCCTATATAAAGACCCTAAGTACAACCTAGAAGAGGGATGTCAGTTAGGTGTCGAGCTAGGCTAGAAGCTGAGCCAGAAGGTCAGATTCGTGGGAATTACTCGAAGATAGCCAGTTGATCCATCTCAAAAAGCCAAAATTCTACTCAAAACGGTGGACTTCTTCTACAATTCCTTCAGGGGGTTTTAGGGTTTTCTTATGTTTTATGTTATCTTTTCTCTTGTGATGTTTTATTTTTCAATTATGAACTAAACCCTTCAGATACCTGAAGGGGATGAAACCTATGATGGATTTTGTTATTGTTTTCTAAATCGTATGATAAATATTTAGTTTGTTTTTAATTATGTGAACTTATTCCAAATCAAATGTGCTTAGGTGGTGGAGCAAAAATCCCTGCTTAAGAGAAGATCAAACATTGTTAAGCAGAGTTGATCGCACGCCTAGAGATAGGGTGACGAGATTTTGCCGGATTAGGGCGAAACCTAATATGGGAATCCACAGATCGATTTACTGTTTCCTTAGGGGGTTATTATAAGAGAACGAGAGTTCCACTAATTAACCTAGGGTTAAACGTTATTCGCCTCGAGAGAGGGTTTAATATAAGTTAGGGAGACTTACCGATCAAACTAAATGAATAAATTGTCCGGTTCAGTGTTAGATAACAAGAGAAGTTATAGGTGGATTCTTCCTAGGGTATCGTCTAAAATCAACTGAGCTTTCCAACAAGTCTTTCCCAAGTTTCATTCTTTTATCCTTGCATCTAGTTTAGTGTTCCATTAGTTTCAGATTAATAAACCAATCACTCCATATTTTAGGCTAAATAATAGAAAGAAAGTGAGTAGTAGTACTTTTAGTTCCTTTGGGTTTGATAATCCAGTCTTGCCTAAGCTATACTACTGTTCGATAGGTGCACTTGCATCAATCGTGGTTATAGTAGTCTCTAGGTTCGATCATTCTTATTATAAATATTAAAACTCGATTGTTTGACACGATCACTACACCGATGACTAGATTGCAACAAAAAGATGTGAAGTTCGTGTGGCCTGAGAAATGTCAATAGAGTTTTGATCAATTGAAAGCATTGTTTACTCAGGCACCAGTTTTGGTTCAACCTGAGTCTGGTAAAGAGTTTTTCATTTACAGTGACGAGTCATTGAATGTCTTGGGTTGTGTACTGATGCAAGAGGAAAAAGTCGTAGCTTATGTGTAACATCCTGGAAATGGGCCTATGCATTTTTGATTTAATTATACGAAATGGCATGTCTTATGTGTTATGAATGTATGGTGAACATTTTTGGAAACTTGAAAATGTAAGGAAATGACTTGGAAATGCAAGGAAATGTCTTGTCTTGGAAATGTAAGGAAATGTCTTAGAAATGTAAGGAAATGACTTGGAAATGTAAGGAAATGTCCTGTCTTGGAAATGTAAAGAAATGACATGGAAATGTAAGGAAATGTCTTGTCTTGGAAATGTAAGGAAATGTCTTAGAAATGTAAGGAAATGCTTTAGAAATGTCAAGTTTAAAGTTTAAAAGAGGGACATGAAGCAAGGTGGTCTTAAGAGAAAATGGATGTGAAATATGACATACAAATAGCCTTGGTAAAATGGCTACAAGGCGCCATTTAAGGGCCTAGCAAGTGACGCCACATACATAGGCAAATGGGCCAAGGATCGAGTCGCATGGGAAGCAAATAAAAGAATTTTATTTTTGTACTACAGGGAGCAGAGAGGTGGACGGCATTAAGGCTCTTAAAAGAGGAGTTTTATTCTCTTTAAAATTCGGCAAATAGATAGATAATGATGGATTATTATTAGTATTATTTTTATTAAGAGATGAGAGATAATTATTGGATTAAATTTATATTAATTTGAATAAGGTGATAATTAAAGAGATAAAGCTATCAAAATGTGGAGAAGTGGTGGCCAAGTAAGGGACTCTAAGTTAGTAATTTCGGCTACTAGAGGAAAAGAGGGCCATTCATTCTTTCTTTCAACTCTCTCTCTCTCTGCCGAATTCTCTCTAGCAAATATCTCCTTTCTTCATTGTTTTGCCAAGCCGAAAATACACCTTGTGTAGCCGAAACTTCATTACCAAATTGCTCAACCCTTTTCTCTTCTTCTTTCATAAACTTTCAAAAGCCGAAAGCAAGATCTCTCTAGGCCATAGTCGACTACTCTCTAAGTCTCAAAACCGAATTCCTGTGGCGTCTAGCATAGGTGCTATCGATTTCTTCAAGTAAGGTAAGATCCAAATTCGGTTTCCATTCTTTTAGGCCTGTCGAAATTCAGGAACTAATCCCTCATATTATTCTTTGGCCGAAACTATGACGGAAGTTTCGGGATTTAGGAGCTGTCGACTTCAAGGAAGGATCTTTCGGGACTTTTCGGGATTTAAAGATTCAAGGTAAGACATGTGTATATTCGGCCAAAGGCCATTCATTATGTTTAAAGTTGAAATTGGATCTAATATGAGCCTATAGGTATTTCGACAACTCCCTAAGCAAGTGATTCTTTCGGATTTACTAAGTGTCGACTACAAGGAAGGAGAAGTTCTTTTCCCGAAGGTACACCATAGTTCTTTTCCCGTGTTCTGGGATTTAAAATCCACAAGGTAAGTGTCTATAGCATTCGGCCAAGGCCATGTTTGGTAAATATATGTGTTCATTAATTATTCAAAAGCCGAAACTAATCAAGTTAAATGATCTAGCATTGGCCGATTGAAGGGAGGAGTAGCACAAAGTTTTCGGGATTTGATTTCTAGTGAAATCGGCACCAAGGTAAGTTTGAGTTACAACAATCCTAATAGGATTTGGTCTTATAGCCGAATAGGCTCCTTGCTAACATATTAAGGTCGGCCGAATGTAGGGATTTAAGATCTAAGGCATTAGATCAAGCTTTTCGGGATTTCAATGAATTTGTTAAGCGAATCGGGTGTGTACCCCACACTATTTCTTAATAAGTTTTATGGCAATGTTTAATAAATATATGTATGTGATATTAAGAATGTGAAAAGTATGGCTAAAGTACCATGTTATGGTACAAAGTACTCAGGTACGTTTCCTACTCCTACTAGGATTATGAAATATGTTATATTTAACATGAGAATAATGATAAGAATGTGAACTTTGCATGTTAATGCATAATATGATATGGGGCATATGGGTTATTGAAAAGGGGAAGTGAATGTGGTGACCTAAGACCACGAAATCTGAATGCGGTGACCTAAGACCGCGAGATCTGAATGCGGTGACCTAAGACCGCGATATCTAAATGTAGTGACCTAAGACCACGATATCTGAATGTGGTGACCTAAGACCACAAATCTATAAGGGCGATGAGCACGTCGACTGCAGTGACTGCCTTCGATGGTGTGTAGCGGATAGAGGGTCGACTTAGTAGTCCCCACGGTGTGCAGGTTGGCACGGGGAAGTGTAGCGGATGGCTAATTAGGTTTGGGTTTGGGAATGCATCATTAATTGTATTCTATGATTTGAATGTGTATCATTTGTATGCCTGATTCTATTTGGACTTAGTGTTGTGTACACATTGAGTCTATTGACTCACCCCGTTGTGGGAACATTTTTCAGGTGATGATAAGTAATGGACCGGGTCGGTAGGAGCTTAAAGGTGGCCATGCTCAGCAAGGAATTTTATTTGGACATTTTATTTTTATTTAAGTATTTTTTTTATTAGTTGGGTTTATTTGATGTAATAAGGCCATAGTTGAACTATTTTACATTTATTTTATTTATTATGTTTACAAATTTTTATCAATTAAAGTTTAAGTAGATTTCTTTTAAATTAAACCCTAAACGTTTTGACACCTAAGATAAAGGGATTTTAATATAAGATAACCCTGTTTTCAACTCGAGCCCAACCCACAAACAAACTTTCTTCAAAACACACAGTTTTCCAAAGTAATAAAAGAATTTTTAACCGGTTTACTTCGAGGAACATACCAGATCCGGTCCAGGCTCGTAGGCCGAGTATGGGGTGTTTCAGTTTGGTATCAGAGCCTGTTTCAAACTCTCGGCCTGAGGTTTAAGGCCCAAAATGTTTTCAAATTGAGCCCAAGTAAGTTTTATGAAAATATTTTTTTGGAAATAAGCAGGTTTTTCTGGCATGGCACCTAAGTCTCTGACCCGCAGTCCACCAGGTAAGTACTTCTATCCATTTGTGTGACTTAAGGTATGAACTGTAGAAGGGTAGAAATGGAACGTAGAAATAGTATGATAAGTACTTGAATCCTAGGACTAGTTTACCCCAACACTTACATAAGACTTAAGTGCCTAACTAAACAACTCTATGGCTAAGTCGCCAAGTTAGGGTGTGGTAACCCCTGTGCGCATGTCTAGGATTGGATCCAGAAGAGCCTGGTACTTAAGCAGTCCTAGTGACTCACCTCCTCTTCACTGGAATCCTACCTGGTGCGTAGCTTCGGTTCACCCTAACCAAGAGGACTCGGTCATAAAGCTAAACACAATAACTAAAACCCGAAAGGGAACTAGCCGTGTTTTTATAAAAACCCTAGTTTTAAAACTCTTAAAATTACCTTTTTAATTTGTGAAGACTATTTTTACAAAAAAATTTTCTGAAAAATTTTTGATTTATAAAATTACAAAAGTACCCCTGAGTTTCAAATTTACCGAAATGCCCTCGAATTTAAAAATTTCCAAAAATACCCCGGGAACACAAAATTATCAAAATACCCTTATTGACAAAATTACCAAGGAACCTTATTTTGAAAAATTACGAAAATACCCCTGTAGGACAAATTACGAAAATACCCCTGGGATAGGAATAAGGCAAAGAGTGTTCGAATAGTGAATGTGGGTGGTAGATACCACTAAATAAATATGTCTATGTTGATGAATGAATGTGCCTCTATTGAGGAATGAAGGTGTCTCTGTTGATGAATGTGAATGTGATTCTCAGAATTAGAGTAGTGAACTTGAACTGAAACTTAGTGTGATCGAAAGAACTACTTCTAAATATCTTTATTTCATAAAATTGTTCGCGGTTAATAAGTGGAACAAAATTCTGATGCATAAAACTTTTTAATCAGATTAAATCGCGGTGTTAGAAATGAGTTCTAGGGGACGTGCACTTAGAGATTATGCCTAGGAAGTATGATAGTGTTATTAAGATCAGAGTGCGCAGCATAAGCGTAGTGTGGTGAGTAGGAATATAGTTAGCCAAGTAATTTCGAGGACAAAATTATTTTTTAAGGGGGGTAGAACTGTAACATCCTGGAAATGGGCCTATGTATTTTTGATTTAATTTTACGAAATGGCATGTCTTATGTGTTATGAATGTATGGTGAACATTTTTGGAAACTTGGAAATGTAAGGAAATGACTTGGAAATGTAAGGAAATGTCTTGTCTTGGAAATGTAAGCAAATGACTTGGAAATGTAAGGAAATGTCTTGTCTTGGAAATATAAGGAAATGTCTTGTCTTGGAAATGTAAGGAAATATCTTGGAAATGTAAGGAAATGTCTTAGAAATGTAACGAAATGCTTTAGAAATGTCAAGTTTAAAGTTTAAAAGAGGGACATGAAGGAAGGTGGTCTTAAGAGAAAATGTATGTGAAATATGACATACAAATAGCCTTGGTAAAATGGCTACAAGGCGCCATTTAAGGGCCTAGCAAGTGACGCCACATACATAGGCAAATGGGCCAAGGATCGAGTCGCATGGGAAGCAAATAAAAGAATTTTATTTTTGTACTACAGGGAGCAGAGAGGTGGACGGCATTAAGGCTCTTAAAAGAGGAGTTTTATTCTCTTTAAAATTCGATAAATAGATAGATAATGATGGATTATTATTAGTATTATTTTTATTAAGAGATGAGAGATAATTATTGGATTAAATTTATATTAATTTGAATAAGGTGATACTTAAAGAGATAAAGCTATCAAAACATGGAGAAGTGGTGGCCAAGTAAGGGACTCTAAGTTAGTAATTTCGACTACTAGAGGAAACGAGGGCCATTCATTCTTTCTTTCAACTTTCTCTCTCTCTGCCGAATTCTCTCTAGCAAATATCTCCTTTCTTCATTGTTTTGCCAAGCCGAAAATACACCTTGTGTAGCCGAAACTTCATTACCAAATTGCTCAACCCTTTTTTTTTCTTCTTTCATAAACTTTCAAAAGCCGAAAGCAAGATCTATCTAGGCCATAGTCGACTACTCTCTAAGTCTCAAAACCGAATTCCTGTGGCGTCTAGCATAGGTTCTGTCGATTTCTTCAAGTAAGGGTAAGATCCAAATTCGGTTTCCATTCTTTTAGGCCTGTCGAAATTCAGGAACTAATCTCTCATATTATTCTTTGGCCGAAACTATGAAGGAAGTTTTAGGATTTAGGAGCTGTCGACTTCAAGGAAGGATCTTTCGGGACTTTTCGAGATTTAAAGATTCAAGGTAAGACATGTGTATATTCGGCCAAAGGCCATTTATTATGTTTAAAGTTGAAATTGGATCTAATATGAGCCTATAGGTATTTCGACAACTCCCTAAGCAAGTGATTCTTGCGGGATTTACTAAGTGTCGACTACAAGGAAGGAGAAGTTCTTTTCCCAAAGGTACACCATAGTTCTTTTCCCGTGTTTCGGGATTTAAAATCCACAAGGTAAGTGTCTATAGCATTCGGCCAAGGCCATGTTTGGTAAATATATGTGTTCATTAATTATTCAAAAGCCGAAACTAATCAAGTTAAATGATCTAGCATTGGCCGATTGAAGGGAGGAGTAGCACAAAGTTTTCGGGATTTGATTTATAGTGAAATCGGCACCAAGGTAAGTTTGAGTTACAACAATCCTAATAGGATTTGGTCTTATAGCCGAATAGGCTCCTTGCTAACATATTAAGGTCGGCCGAATGTAGGGATTTAAGATCTAAGGCATTAGATCAAGCTTTTCGGGATTTCAGTGAATTTGTTAAGCGAATCGGGTGTGTACCCCACACTATTTCTTAATAAGTTTTATGGCAATGTTTAATAAATATATGTATGTGATATTAAGAATGTGAAAAGTATGGCTAAAGTACCATGTTATGGTACAAAGTACTCAGGTAGGTTTCCTACTCCTTCTAGGATTATGAAATATGTTATATTTAACATGAGAATAATGATAAGAATGTGAACTTTGGCAATGCATCATATGATATGGGGCATATGGGTTATTGAAAAGGGGAAGTGAATGTGGTGACCTAAGACCACGAAATCTGAATGCGGTGACCTAAGACCGCGGGATTTGAATGCGGTGACCTAAGACCGCAATATCTGAATGTGGTGACCTAAGACCACGATATCTGAATGTGGTGACCTAAGACCACAAATCTATAAGGGCGATGAGCACGCCGATCGCAAATGATCGCCGATGGTGTGTAACGGATGGAGGGTCGACTTAGTAGTCCCCACGATGTGCAGGTTGGTACGGGGAAGTGTAGCGGATGGCTAATTAGGTTTGGGTTTGGGAATGCATCATTAATTGTATTCTATGATTTGAATGTGTATCATTTGTATGCCTGATTCTATTTGGACTTAGTGTTGTGTACACATTGAGTCTGTTGACTCACCCCGTTGTGGTAACATTTTTCAGGTGATGATCAGTAATGGACCGGGTCGGTAGGAGCTTAAAGGTGGCCATGCTTAGCAAGGAATTTTATTTGGACATTTTATTTTTATTTATGTATTTTTTTTATTATTTGGGTTTATTTGATGTAATAAGGCCATAGTTGAACTATTTTACATTTATTTTATTTATTATGTTTACAAATTTTTATCAATTAAAGTTTAAGTAGATTTCTTTTAAACTAAACCCTAAACATTTTGACACCTAAGATAAAGGGATTTTAATATAAGATAACCCTGTTTTCAACTCGAGCCCAACCCACAAACAAACTTTCTTCAAAACACATAGTTTTCCAAAGTAATAAAAGAATTTTTAACCGATTTACTTCGAGGAACATACCAGATCCGGTCCAGGCTCGTGGGCCGGGTGTGGGGTGTTTCATTATGCCTCCAGACAGTTGAAGCCGAATGAAACAAATTATCCTGTAACATCCTAAAAACGGGGCTATTTGGAATTTAATTATTTTTCTTATGTATGAACTGCTGTGATATTATTTATGGAATAATAGAGCTTAATTAAGACTTTGAGTTGGCTCGGTTTGGTAGAAAATTTCAGTTTTTAACTTTAAAGGCAGGGAGCCTTAGCAGGAGGGGGTTATAAGAATAAATGAAGGTGTTTGGACACTAAAAAGCCCTTGGTAAAGTGGCAAAAGTGAGGCCACTTGGGAGATTGCATGTGACGCCACCAAGGAGCAGGGGAGAACCTTGGTTCGAGTCACAACAATCCTCCTTTTTTGTTCTTTATTTGGACGGCACAAGGGGAGAGAAATTCTCTCCTTAAATTCTTTTTTTTTTAATTTTAGATAATAAGGATGTATTTTGATTTTAAATAAATTATCATGGGATTAATTGTTAGGATAATCAAGGATTTTATTTGATTAAAAAGGGATGTTATTTGGATATTAAAGATATTAGTGGATTAAATGAATTACTATTCTGATTATTATTGAAGTATTCAAATTATTTGAATTGTTTCAAATAAGTGGTCAAGAGCAAATTTAGGAGATTGCTAAGAATTTAAACTCTTCTTGAGAAGAGTGGACGGCAAGCAATAGGGGAGGTGCCGAAATCCTTTATAAACACCTAGCTATCATCTTGATTTTTCTTTTAGACCTTTTGCAAGATGCCAGAATTTCTTCCTCACTCCCTCCTCCTCATTTTCTCTCTACTCTCATTCTTTTCTTTCTCTTCATAAAACTCTTTTGGCCGAAACTCTCCACCCCTCTCTTCTCCTTATTTTCTTCTTTCTTTCTCTTCTTTTACCCACATTAGCCGAATTCCATACTTTCTCTTTTATTGAACTTTAGCCGAATCTCAAGCAAGGGGTGATCTCCTTCGATTTCTTCTTCAATCGGCCCTGAGGGAAGGTAAGTGTGCCGAAACCTTATGGTTTTTCCCTTCCCATTCCTTGCCGATTTTTAGTAGGGGGTAAATGCCGATTTTGGCAATGGTTATAAGGCTACTAAGTGTTTGGTAACCGATTTCTTCTAGGTACTCAGGAAAGTAAAGCAATCGACTCAGGTCCTGATCCCTAGTATTCGATTTCGGTAAGTGGTGGTAAGATTAATCTCGTTATTCTAACAATTCAATTAAAAGCCGAAGGCTATTAGTTTTACTTACTAATCAATGGTGGTTGACAGAACAGATCTGAGAATTGAGTGCCGTGATTAGTAACCGAAAGGATAAAGGTAAGGATCGGGTTCACAAGGAACCCTTTTCAATTAATTTGGTTTGGCGGAATAGGCCATAATACTAACCCAAGTGTTGGCGAATATAGGGATCGAGAGATCTAGGGAGGCCGACTTCTCTTTCGTGATTTAGACTCCTCGTTGGTGACAGTGTGTACATACACACTTATAGCAGTTAATATTTGTGATAAATATATGTTGCTTGTAAATCTGCTTGATGTAGATAAGAATTTAGTACCTTAAATGGTACAAGCGAGGATCCCGGTAAGTCTCTGTTAATGCAAGATAATTATGCTTTTGGGAGGCATGGTTTATATGATACATGTGATAAATGTATGAGATCTGTTTATGACTATTTGACTATTGTGGGTTAAATGAGTGGAGGGGGCAGTGAAATCGTGCCGACGGGCACCAGTGTTTTGGTAACACACTGTGACTACGGTCACCAGAGGTTTGGTACCTCCAGAGGTTTGGCACCTCTTAGCGACTTATCCCTATCGTTAACACCACCGTGGGTTGGCCCCACTTGAGATATGGGATCGTCACGCGCGGTGATTTGGTATCACACGATGGGTTGGCCCCATCACCCAATTTGTGTCTACGGACACCAGTGTTTTAGTAACACATTGTGACTATATGTCACCAAGTGGTTTGGCACCACCCAGTGGTTTGGTACCACAACGGGGTGAAGCAGTGGCATATGGTCGCTAGGTTGGGACACATAATATTTTGCATATTAATTGTTATATGTTGTGTATGAAAAATGTTTTAAAACGGGGGAAGGGTTACATACTGAGTCTTGGTGACTCACCTTCTCCTTTATATTTTTCAGGTGACACGTAGATCGCGGATGAGGAGCCGGGTTGACTCGAGGTGGCCATGCGAAGGATTTAAATTTTTAATGGACTTTGAATTTCAATTTATTTTTGGATTGTTGATTTAAATTTTATTTCGGATGTAATAAGGCCTCTAGTATTTTATTTTTATTTTATTTTATGCTTGAATACTTGTTTTAATTATCTATCTATGAAATGAGTTAAAAGGGTTTCTAAACTAAATTCGTAAATGTTTTTCTCGAGCCATCGGGCACATTTGAAAATTTGTTTAATAACTTGACTTAATTATTTTTTTAAAAATAAACACTAAGTATGGTTTTACCAAGATAATCAACCACGAGAAGTTTTCAACAAAACTTAAATGGGTTTTAAAAGGGTTTTCAAAAAAAAAAATTTCCGTAACAAACTAGATTCGGCCATAGTGTTTGGGCCGGGTTTGGGTTGTTACAAATTGGTATCGAGCAGTTCAAAGCTTCTGGTGTGGGGGCCCAAGGCCCAAAAATGTTTTGGTAGGCCTTATGAAATAATTTTTGATTTTGGGACGGCATGGCCCGAGTCTCGAGACCGATCCGCCTGTAAGTACATCCGAACCCTTTTGTGAATTATATTCGTAAGAAGGGTAGGAAGCATGGAACGTAGATAGACTTATAGGAACTTGAACCCTAGGATTAGACTACTCGAACACACAAAACAAGTCATAAGACTTAACGAACCAAACCAACCTATGACCTAGTCATCGAGCTAGGGTGTGGTAACCCACGCACGCATGTCTCAGGAGTGGATCGGAAGAGCACGGTATTTAAGCGATCCGTGTGACTCACCTCCTCTTCGCAGTATCCTACCCAGTGCGTAGCCGGGCTCACCCTAACTCGAGAGGGCTCGGTGGTGTGGTAACCTCGTGTGCATGTCTAAAAAGGTTCTGGGAGAGCTTGGTATTTAAGCGGTCCGCGTGACCCACCTCCTCTTCACTCGAATCTGCACAGTGCGTAGCTTTGGTTCACTACGACCAAGAGGGCTCTGGTCATAGGCTAAACACAATGATTAAAACCCGAAAAGGAATTAGCCATGTTTTGAAAAAGAATGAAACAACAACAACCCGAATGTTTTCAAAACTTTTGCAATAACTTTTTTTTCAAACCCGAGAACATCGTTTTTACAATGTTTTCCCCGAAAAACTTGATTTGTGAAAAATTGCAAAAATGCCCTTAGGGGTAAAATTACCAAAATGCCCCTGACTCATAAAATATCAGTTCAATGGTTTTGCTCAAAAATTTCAACTACTTTACAAATATTCAACCACTTAGCTTTGAAAGTCATCAACAAAATATTTTGGTTTTGGAAAATTACGAAAACGCCCTCAAGTTGCAAAATTACCGAAATGACCCTGGTTTTGGGAAATATTTACAAACATCACTATTTGAAAAGGAACATTTTCAGAAAGAAACCCCTGAGTTTTGCAACTGTTAAAAAAATATCCCTGACTTATTAAAATTTCGAAATTGCCCCTGAACGACAAAATTACCAAAATACCCCTGGTTTTAAAACGATGCCATATCTCTAAATTTTACAAATTTTGCAGAAAAACCCTCCAGTTTCAGGAATTTCAAAACGATCTGCTCTACTAAAGTTTTAAAATTCCTTTCATTACGAAAATACCCTTGTAGGAAAAAGACGAAAATACCCCTGGGTTAGAAATGGGCAGAAATGTCCGAAGAGCGAATAGGTATGGAAAGTATTAGGGAATGGATGCATGAACTCATTTGCGTGAACTAGGATAGAAGACTGAAAACTTGTTTGCTCGAAAGAATCCCTAACTAAACTTTCTGCATAAAATTTCTTCGCGAGTAATAAAGTGGAACAAATGCTAATGCATAAAAAATTTTCTTAATCAGATTAAAAGCGCGGTAGATACAATGAGTTCTAGAGGACATGGACGCCGTGGACGTGGTAGGGGTAGGATGACGGTGTCTGAACCCGTTAGGTCGGGGCAAGGTTCGGAAAACGAGGTACCACCGCCACCACCACCTCCTACTTTTAGGGCTGAGGAGCAGGATCAGACCGGTGGTGAGGCTGTATCGCAAGCTATTTTGCGAGTTTTGGAGGTAGTGGCTGGGGCTAGTGGAAATTTGGGAGCTCGGAAATCGGTTCCCGAGCGAATTCGGTCTAATGGAGCTGAGGTGTTCCGGGGCGTGTCAGGAGTGGCACCGGTCAGCAATGAGATCTTGGCTAGAATCTCATCGAAAGGATTATGGACGACCTTGATCTGTCCGACGAGGAGAAGCTGAAAGGAGCAATATCGCTTCTAAAGGATGAAGCGTACCAGTGGGGGCTCACGGTCCGAGATGGAGCCACGGCAGATGATCTCACGTGGGATTACTTTAAGAATGCCTTTCAGAAGAAGTATGTGGGTACTAGCTATACGGATGCCCAAAGGAAAACTTTTTCGAGCCTAGTCCAGGAACTAAGTCGAGAGCGGAATATGAGGCGGAGTTTTTTTAATTTGGGTAGGTATGCTGAGGCATCGTAGCTCTCACGAACATGAGCGCTGTGTCCGCTTTGAGGGACGGACTCGAGAGATGATTTGAGGTTACCGATTACACCACAAAGCAGGTCGAGTTCTCATCCCTAGTGGAGAAGGCCAAGGTGGTAGAAGGGATCAAGGAGGCGTGAAGCAAAATTATAGTAGGAATAACCAAAAAGAGGATTTGGGTCATTTGGATCGGGTAGTACTAATGCTCGTAAACAAAGCTAAGCAGAGTGGGCCGAGTCGGAAGGAAAACCCACGACTACTAATCGAGGCCGACTCGATGTAACCACTGCTTGTGGAAAAACCCATTGGGGAGGTTGTTGGACGGGTGGTAGAGGTTGTTTTGAATGTGGGTCTTTGGAACATCGTGTCAGAGATTGCCCCCAGAAACTAGCTAAGAATCAGCCGGAAGGGCAGAACCGTACTCAAGATAGAAATGTGGGACCACAGAGGGGTCGCGGTAATGGTCGAGGAGGAAATGGTCCGACAGAGGTCGTGGAACTCGGGCGCAGGTTCAGCAACACGAGGCTAGGCTGGCTTAGTCTACGCAGCGAGGCGTCGCGAGGAGGGTGACGCACCGGACGTCATAACCGGTACGTTTCTAATATTTGGTTTTCCTTATGTTGCATTAATTGATGTGGGTTCGACGCACTCGTACATTGCTAGTAGTGTGGTAGGAACTATGGACATAGACTCTGAGACTACTTCTAGAAAGATGACTGTACTAAGCCCCTTAGGTCACTCTGTAGTCGTAGATAAACTTTATAGAGGCATACCCTAGAACTCCAAGGGGTAGTATTTGTGGTCGATCCGATGGAACTACCGTTTGGGGAGTTTGATTTGATCCTTGGAATGGACCGGTGGTTAAGTATCGCGAATTTGGATTGCGCGCTAAGCGCGCATGGTCCATAAGACAATTTGAAGGTGAAGAAGTGGTTATGATAGGTGATAGAAGGAATTACCTATCCAACGTAGTGTCCGCTTTAAAGGTGAAAAGATGGTCAAGAAGGGTTGTGAGGCGTATTTGGTTCAAATCTGTGCTTTGGAAGCTAAGGAGTCAGTAGTGAGAAAGGTCCGAACGGTTGGGGAATTCGCAGATGTGTTCCCGTAAGAGCTTTAGGGTCCGCCTCGGATCGGGAAGTTGAATTCGGTATAGACGCTACCCGAGCGGCTGTGTGTCTATAGCACCATACCGAATGGCACCAAAGGAATTGGTGGAGTGAAGGCTCAAATTCGTGAGCTCTTGGATAGAGGGTTCATTCGACCAAGCATATCTCGTGGGGAGCACACTGTGTTGTTTGTCAAGAAGAAGGGCGGTTCAATGCGGATGTGTATCGAGTATCGCCAATTGAACAAGTTAACGATCAAGAACAAGTATCCGTTGCCTCGGATTGACGACTTGTTCGATCAAGCGAAAAGGGTGCCTCGGTGTTTTCAAGATAGATCTTAGGTCGGGTTATCATCAACTTAAGGTGAAGGAGGTTGATGTTCACAAGACGGTATTCAAAACTCGGTATGGACATTACGAAGCTCGGTAATGCCATTTGGATTGACCAATGCGCGGCGGCATTCATGGACTTGATGAATAGGGTGTTTCAAATGAAGATTTTAGACCAATTTGTCGTGGTGTTCATAGACGACATATTAGTTTATTCAAAGAGCGGAGGAGGAGCATGACCGGCATTTGCGAATAGTTCTACAAGTGTTGAGGAGAAGCAGTTATATGCGATTCGATGAAGAAGTGCAGACTGGTGAGGAGGTGGCTTTCTTAGGTCACGTGGTGTCGGTGAAGGAATCGAGCAGCCCTCGCAAGATTGAAGCGGTGTTGGATTGGAAACCGCCTAGGTCGATGCGCGTAAAAAGAAGTTTTTCGGGTTTAGCGGGTACTATTGGAGATTCGTAGAAGGATTCTCTCTAATCGCAGCGCCGTTAACTAAGTTACTAAGGAAAGGTGTTCCATTTGTATGGACGGAGAAGCAGCAAGAAAGTTTTGATAAGTCGAGGAAGATTCGGCGTGAAGCTCCGGTTTTAATACTGACTGAAGCGGCAGAAAGTTGTTTACCGTCATCGTGATGCATCCCATCGGTTTGGGATGTGTGTTGATGCTGAGGAAGGGAAAGTAGTAGCCTGCGCGCCACGCCGATTAAGACCGCATGAGGTTAACTACCCAACGCACGATTTGGAGTTAGCGCAGCAGATTGTTTCGCTCTCAAGATATGGAGGCATTACGTGTATGGGAGAAGTCAATAGTCTACACGGATCACTTAAAGTTTGAGGTATCTTCGACTCGAGAAAGATCTAAACTCGAGACGGCGTCGGTGGATTGAACTATTAAAGGACTACGATTGTTCAATCGAGTACCATCGGGTAAGGCTAACGTGGTAGCTGACGCGTTGAGCCGGAAGGTTGTGACGGACTTAAGAGCAATGTTCGCTCGGTTGAGTCTATATGATGATGGGAGTCTTTTGGCGGAACTCCAAGTTAAGCCAACATGGATTGAGGAGATTAGGGAAAAGCAGTTAGTGATGAAGGATTGAATGCTAAGAGGGTACAAGTTCAGGATGGTGGTTTGGAAGGGTACCGTCTGTCTAGTGATGGAGTGCTATGTTTTCAAGGGCGAGCCTGTATGTCGAAAGATGTGGAGTTGAGGCAGAAAATTCTCCACGATGCACATAGCAGCCCATACGCTATGCATCCGGGAGGAAGCAAGATGTATGGAGATTTACTGAGAGAGATTACAGTGGCGGGGTTGAAGCGTGAGGTAACTGAATTTGTGGGAAAGTATCTGACGTGTCAGCAGGTTAAGGCTGAACACCAGTTGCCATCAGGGCTACTTCAACCGGTAAAAATCCCTCAATGGAAATAGGAAAGGATCACAATGGATTTCGTCAGTGGGCTACCCCTTACGCCCAGCAAGAAGGACGCAGTTTGGGTGATTGTGGACCGCCTGACTAAATCGGCTCACTTCATACCGGTAAGGGTGGATTTTTCTCTTCAGAAGCTAGCTAAGCTGTATGTATCGGAGATAGTAAGATTGCATGGTCTGCCAATATCGATTATCTCGGATAGGGATCCCAGATTCACGTCAAGGTTCTGGAAAGCGTTGCATCAAGCTTTGGGTACACGGTTGGATTTCAGTACAGCTTTCCATCCACAGTCTGACGGACAATCGGAAAGGGTGATACAGATCTTGGAGGATATGTTAAGAGGGTGCGTCTTGGATTTTAGTGGTAGTTGGGAGGAGTATCTACCATTAGCGGAATTCGCTTATAACAATAGTTATCAAGCGAGTATTCAGATGGCTCCATATGAAGCACTGTACGGACGGAAATGCCGTACTCCTACATGTTGGACGGAGTTGGGTGAACGACAAGTTCTGGGTCCAGAATTGGTAGCAGAAACTGAGGACAAAGTTAGGGTAATCCGGACTCGTCTCAGGGAAGCATCGGATAGGCAGAAGTCCTATGCTGATTTAAAACGCAAGGAAATGGAGTATGCTGTAGGAGACAAGGTTTTTCTGAAGGTGTCACCTTGGAAAAAGGTGTTGAGATTTGGCCGAAAGGGGAAGCTGAGCCCAAGGTCCATCGAGCCATATCTGATTGTAAAGCCGAAGTAGGACCGGTAGCTTATCGGCTAGAGTTGCGCGTAGAACCGAATCGAGATCCATGACGTATTTCATGTATCGATCTTTGAGGCGGTATCGGTCGAGATCCTTCACACGTTGTGCCAATATAGAGATCGAGGTAAATTTGGATTTATCTTTTGAAGAGAAACTAGTTCAGATCTTAGACCGAGATGTGAAGGTTCTACGTAGAAAGTCAGTGCCCTTGGTGAAGGTGCTATGGCGGAACCATGGTGTGGAAGAAGCTACGTGGGAGCCCGAGGATGTGATGCGGCGAACAATACCCCACCTCTTTTGATCGGGAATTTCGAGGACGAAATTTATTTTAAAAGGGGTAGAATTGTAACATCCTAAAAACGGGGCTATTTGGAATTTAATTATTTTTCTTATGTATGAACTGCTGTGATATTATTTATGGAATAATAGAGCTTAATTAAGACTTTGAGTTGGCTTGGTTTGGTAGAAAATTTCAGTTTTTAACTTTAAAGCGAGGAGCCTTAGCAGGAGGGGTTATAAGAATAAATGAAGGAGTTTGGACACTAAAAGCCCTTGGTAAAGTGGCAAAAGTGAGGCCACTTGGGAGATTGCATGTGACGCCGCCAAGGAGCGGGGAGAACCTTGGTTCGAGTCACAACAATCCTCCTTTTTTGTTCTTTATTTGGACGGCACAAGGGGAGAGAAATTCTCTCCTTAAATTCTTTTTTTAATTTTAGATAATAAGGATGTATTTTGATTTTAAATAAATTATCATGGGATTAATTGTTAGGATAATCAAGGATTTTATTTGATTAAAAGGGATATTATTTGGATATTAAAGATATTAGTGGATTAAATGAATTATTATTCTGATTATTATTGAAGTATTCAAATTATTTGAATTGTTTCAAATAAGTGGTCAAGAGCAAATTTAGGAGATTGCTAAGAATTTAAACTCTTCTTGAGAAGAGTGGACGGCAAGCAATAAGGGGGAGGGTGCCGAAATCCTTTATAAACACCTAGCTATCATCTTGATTTTTCTTTTAGACCTTTTTGCAGTAGCCGAATTTCTTCCTCACTCCCTCCTCCTCATTTTCTCTCTACTCTCATTCTTTTCTTTCTCTTCATAAAACTCTTTTGGCCGAAACTCTCCACCCCTCTCTTCTCCTTATTTTCTTCTTTCTTTCTCTTCTTTTACCCACATTAGCCGAATTCCATACTTTCTCTTTTATTGAACTTTAGCCGAATCTCAAGCAAGGGGTGATCTCCTTCGATTTCTTCTTCAATCGGCCCTGAGGGAAGGTAAGTGTGCCGAAACCTTATGGTTTTTCCTTCCCATTCCTTGCCGATTTTTAGTAGGGGTAAGTGCCGATTTTGGCAATGGTTATAAGGCTACTAAGTGTTTGGTAACCGATTTCTTCTAGGTACTCAGGAAAGTAAAGCAATCGACTCAGGTCCTAATCCCTAGTATTCGATTTCGGTAAGTGGTGGTAAGATTAATCTCGTTATTCTAACAATTCGATTAAAAGTCAAGGCTATTAGTTTTACTTACTAATCAATGGTGGTTGTGTAAGCAGATCCAGGGAATTGAGTGCCGTGATTAGTAACCGAAAGGATAAAGGTAAGGATCGGGTTCACAAGGAACCCTTTTCAATTAATTTGGTTTCATGAATAGGCCATAATACTAACCCAAGTGTTGGCCGAATATAGGGATCAGTAGATCTAGGGAGGCCGACTTCTCTTTTCAGGATTTAGACTCCTCGTTGGTGACAGGTGTGTACATACACACTTATAGCAGTTAATATTTGTGATAAATATATGTTGCTTGTAAATCTGCTTGATGTAGATAAGAATTTAGTACCTTAAATGGTACAAGCGAGGATCCCGGTAAGTCTCTGTTAATGCGAGATAATTATGCTTTTGGGAGGCATGGTTTATATGATACATGTGATAAATGTATGAGATCTGTTTATGACTATTTGACTATTGTGGGTTAAATGAGTGGAGGGGGCAGTGAAATCGTGCCGACGGGCACCAGTGTTTTGGTAACACTCGTGACTACGGTCACCAGAGGTTTGGTACCTCAGAGGTTTGGCACCTCTTAGCGACTTATCCCTATCGTTAACACCACCGTGGGTTGGCCCCACTTGAGATATGGGATCGTCTGCCAGTGATTTGGTATCACACGATGGGTTGGCCCCATCACCCGATTTGTGTCTACGGACACCAGTGTTTTGGTAACACATTGTGACTATATGTCACCAGTGGTTTGGCACCACCAGTGGTTTGGTACCACAACAGGGTAGATAGTGGCGTATGGCTGGCTAGGTTGGGACACATAATATTTTGCATATTAATTGTTATCTCGTTGTGTATGAAAAATGTTTTAAAACGGGGGAAGGGTTACATACTGAGTCTTGGTGACTCACCTTCTCCTTTATATTTTCCGGTGACACGTAGATCGCGGATGAGGAGCCGGGTTGACTCGAGGTGGCCATGCAGTGGGATTTAAATTTTTAACAGACTTTGAATTTCAATTTATTTTTGGATTGTTGATTTAAATTTTATTTCGGATGTAATAAGGCCTCCTAGTATTTTATTTTTATTTTATTTTATGCTTGAATACTTGTTTTAATTATCTATCTATGAAATGAGTTAAAAGGGTTTCTAAACTAAATTCGTAAATGTTTTTCTCGAGCCATCGGGCACATTTGAAAATTTGTTTAATAACTTGACTTAATTATTTTTTTTTAAAAAATAAACACTAAGTATGGTTTTACCAAGATAATCAACCACGAGAAGTTTTCAACAAAACTTAAATGGGTTTTAAAAGGGTTTTCAAAAAAAAAAATTTTCGTAACAAACTAGATTCGGCCATAGTGTTTGGCCCGGGTTTGGGTTGTTACATATCCGACGCAGGATTTAGAATTGGCTGCTATTGTTTTTGCATTGAAAATTTGGTGACATCATTTGTAAGGTGAAAAGTGACACATCTTTACCGATCACAAGAGCTTGAAATATATAATGACTCAGAAAGATCTGAATTTGCGACAACGAATATGGTTAGAGTTGTTGAAAGATAATGAGTTAGTGATTGATTATCATCCGGGAAAAGCAAATGTAGTCGTAGATGCTTTGAGTAGAAAATTATTATTTGCTTTACGAGCGATGAATACTGAGCTAAGCTTGTCTGATTATGGTTCAATTTTAGTAGAGTTGAAAGCTAAACCGATTTTTCTTCAGCAAATTTGTGAAGCTCAAAAGTGTGATGATGAGTTACAAGCTAAAAGAATGCAATGCGAGTCGATTAGTGATTCAGACTATCAGATCGAAGTCAATAATTGTTTAATGTTCCGAAACAGAATTTGTATACCAAAGAATTCTGAGCTCATCCATAAAATTTTGCACGAAGCACACAGTGGATGTTTATCTGTTCACCCGGGTAGTACCAAAATGTACAATGACTTGAAACAGTTGTATTGGTGGTCGGGTATGAAACTAGACATTACAGAATTTGTATGGAAATGTTTGGTTTGTTAGCAAGTTGGATTTCTACAGCCTGTGATGATACTAGAATGGAAATAGAATAGGGTTACGATGGATTTCGTATCGTGATTTCCTAAGCTTATAGTGTGCCTTTACATATAACCGTAACATTTCCTTTACATCAATGTTCACACGAGTTGTAAAATTGGCCTACTCACATGAGTTGTGGGTCGAAATGTAAGCTACACGATGCTGCTCACATGAACTGTGGAGAATCCACAACAAAATGCAAGGCCTCAGCCATCAGTAGGATATTCAAAACCAGCACCCGAAACATGAAATCCCTAATGACATGGCATTTGTATCCTAAGAATTATTAATGTTCAACCGGGGCTCAATTCATCATAGCATGAATACACTCATATTGACTCATTTACATTAAAAGAACTTATTAAACATTAAATTTAGATAACATTAAGATGATATCAATTCATGCAAACTTACCTCGATAATTAGGGCGTAGAAGTAAAGTCGAGTTAATCCGAAGCTTTAGCTTTTCCTCAAGTTAAGTCCGATTGTGGTTTATCTTGATCTAAATAAATAATTTCATTCAATTAAGTACTTCAATAATTCAATTTAATCCATATTTCATATTTATGCAAAATTATGAATTTTCCCCTAACATTTTAACTTTTCGCAATTTAGTCCTTAAGCTCATAACTTAGAATATAACCATTTTAACCTAAATCCAACTTAACCAAAGTTATAAAGTGCCTTGAAACAACCCATTATTACACACATTTCACAATAAAACCCATGAATTTATACTTTTAACAATTTAATTGATAAACCAAAATAGTAACATATTTTAATCCCACATTTAGCATACTTTTGGATGATTTACACCCAAATTGTGTAAATAGGTGCTCTTAATCCTTTCTTTTCATGTTTTATACTCAAAAAAGCACCGGAGGATGAAAAGAACGTGAAACGGCCTTAAAACGGACCAAATGGGCCAACTTACGAAATCGACACAGCCTGGGCCCAAGACCATACAACCGTGCCTCCTTAATGGACTCGACACGGCCTGACCACGACTTACATGGGCGTGTACCATGGGCGCGTCCCTATCGTGAGAAAGAGTAATTCTATTCAGAAAAGGATACTTAGGGGCAAAAAAACACATTCCGAAGCCTATATAAACACCCTAAGTATAACCTAAAAAGGGGAGCTTGACAGGACACTCTCGGAGCATCCAACTAGGCCGAAGAGGTCAGATTTGTGGGAATCACTCGAAGATAGCCAGTTGATTCATCTCAAGAAGCCAGAATCATACTCAAGACGGAGGATCTCTCATTCAATTCCTTCAGGGGGTTTTAGGGTTTTCTTATATTTTGTTTTGTCTTTTCTTCTGAGATGTTTTCTTTTATTATTATGAACTAAACCCTTCAGATATCTGAGGGGGATGAAACCTAAGACGAATCTTGTTATTATTTTCTGAACTATATGATAAATATTTGATTTATTCTTAATTATGTGTGCTTAATTCTTGTGTTGATATTTCCAGGATACTGATTCAAGTTGGATGTGCTTAGGTAGAGGAGGAATAGACCCTGCCTAAGAGTAGATTTAGCATAGTTAAGCGGATTTGCTCGTGCGCTTAGAGATAGGATGACGAAAATCTACCGGATTAGGGTCACACCTAATATGGGAGTCCATAGATCGAGTTAATGCAATTCTAGGGGTTTTCATTAGAAAGAGATTTCAATTAATCAACATAGGGTTAGACGTTAGTCGCCTTGAAGAGAGGGATTAATATAATTTAGGGAATCCTACAGATGAAGTCAAATTAATAAATCGTCTAGTTCAGTGTTAGATAACAAGTGAAGTCTAGGTAGATTCTTCCTCGGGTATCGTCTTAATCAACTGAGTTTTCCCAAAAGTATTCTCCTAATTCGTTCTTTTTGTCTTAGTGTCTTTAGCATTAGTAGTTAGTTAGTTTAGATTAAACAACAAATCTCCTTTATTTTTAGGCTAGATAATAAAAAGAAAGTTAGTATTAGTACTTTTGGTTCCTTTGGGTTTGACAATCCGGTCTTGCCTAAGCTATACTAATGTTCGATAGGTGCACTTGCCTCAAATCGTTGTCAGAGTTAGTTTCTAGGTTCGATCATTCTCATTATACAAATTTTAAGACTCGACAAACACGATCAAGTTTTTGGCGCCGTTGCCGGGGAACTGAAATATTAAGAAAGCTCGATTTTTATTACTTTAGCCACTTTTTTCTGCAATTTACTTTTATTTTATTTTGTTTTTAAATTTGCTAATTTCATTTCTTTCTTTTCCTGACAGGTACCTCTAGTTTATGACTAGAAGGAACTCGACAGGACTCTTAGTATACGACAGTGATATTGAAGGTACCATTCGCAGAAATCGTAGAGAAATCATGCGAACCCTAAATTACATAGAAGAAGAGCAACAAGGCGGATCCAATCCTACTAAAGGGATGGATGAAAATAATCCACCACCACTAGAGGTGGCCGAAAATCATGCTCCTCATACTATGTATGATTATGCTAATCCACATTTAACAAGAGCTGAATCGAGTATTGTTAGGCCTGCTATAGCTGCTAATAATTTTGAATTAAAACCTAACACTATTCAAATGATTCAACAATTTGTTCAATTTGATGATTTGCCGGATGAAGACCCGAATACTCATATAGCTAATTTTTTTAGAATTCTGTGATACCTTCAAAATAAAGGCATTTCTGATGATGCCATACGTCTTCAGTTATTTCCCTTTTCATTAAGGAATAAAGCCAAACTGTGGTTGAACTCGTTGCCACGAGGATCAATCACTACATGGGAACAAATAATCGAAAAATTTTTATTAATATATTTTTCGCCAGCCAAAACAGCCAAATTAAGGAATGATATCTCTTCTTTTGTGTAGATGGATTTAGAAACATTATACGAGGCATGGGAGAGATACTAGGATCTCTTGAGAAGGTGCCTGCACCATGGTTTACCCTTGTGGCTACAGGTCCAAACTTTCTATAATGGTGTGAACCCCTCAACGAGGCAACTGATCGATTCAGCCGCCGGTGGAACTCTGAATAACAAAACTCCTGAAGCAGCATACGAGTTCATAGAGGAGAAGTCATTGAATAACTATTAGTGGCAAGTCACAAGGACAAGGCCAATGAAATCAGCCGGAGTTTTCAACCTCGACCCAGTAACCATGCTATAAAATCAAGTAGAGATGATGAATAAAAAGATTGATAGTTTGTGTTCTTCGCAGGTACATCCAGTAATGCAGTGCGATGCAAGTGGAAGTGTGGCAAATCCTAAGTACCCACCCTACCAACCGGGCAGAGAGAGCGAACAGATGAACTATATAGGTAGCAATTTCAGATCTAATAATAACCCTTATAGTAATAATTATAATCCAGGTTGGAGGAATCACCCAAATTTTTCATGGGGAGGTCAAGGAAATCACAGAAATCAAAAACAACAACCCCCTCCAAATTTCCAACAATAGCCCTACCCACAGGAAAAGAAGCTGAACCTTGAAGAGATGCTGACATAATTCATAGCAGTCACAGAAACCCGTTTCCAAGACACTGAGACAGCACTTAAGAATCAACAAGCATCGATCAAAGGGATCGAGAACCAGTTAGGACAACTTACTAAGTTAGTTTCTGAAATATGATCAGAAATTTTATCTAGGGAAAAAGAGCAGGTAAAGGCGGTTACACTAAAAAGTGGAAGGGAGTTAGTCGAATCGAAGAAAAAGATACCATACGAGAATAATAAAGCAACGGATAAGGAAGTTGAGGATGTAACACCAGTACGCAAAGAAAGTAAACCACCAACCCCATATCCGGCGAAGTTGAAGAAAGACCGATTAGATGCCCAATACGGTAAATTTCTTGAACTTTTTAAACAGTTACATAATAACTTACCTTTTGTTGAAGCCATTTCACAGATGCCGACGAACACAAAATTCTTAAAAGAACTTCTGACGAATAAAAGGATGTTTGAAGAAATATCAACAGTGGAGCTTAATAAAGAATGTTCAGCCATACTCCAAAACAAGCTACCAACCAAATTAAAAGATCCAGTAAGTTTTACTATTCCCTGTTTAATTGGTAGTTTAAATATTAAAAAAGCATTATCTGATCTAGGTGCCAGTATCAATTTAATGCCTTATAAAATGTTTAAACAACTTGAACTTGCGGAACCAAAACCCACTAGGATGAGTATTCAGTTAGCTGACAAATCTATTAAATATCCTAAAGGAGTTATCGAAGATGTCTTGGTAAAAATTGATAAATTTATTTTCCCTATTGATTTTGTTATGCTTGACATGGATGAGGACATTGAGGTACCCTTAATTTTAGGGCGCCCTTTTTTAGCTACTGCTAGGGCTATTATTGATGTAGGTGATAGTAAACTTGCATTGAGGGTAGGCGACGAGGAAATTAATTTTCAAATTTATAATGCCATGCGATATTCTAGAGAACAAGATGATTCCTGTTATTTTGTTGATGCTACTGATCATATTATTCAAAATTCATTGCTGGAAATCATACATGACGACACGATGGAATTGTGCCTTACCCAAGAAGAGGGGAAAGATGATGAGGTCGATGAGCTGAATTGGAATACATCTTCACCTAGATATACGAAAGAAGAGAGCATTGAAATCAACGACGAACTAAAACAAAAACCCTCTATTGATGAGTCGCCCAAATTAGAACTAAAAAAGCTACCAAAACACTTAGAATATGTATTCCTTGGGGACAATTCTGCTACAGGTATTAAGGGAACATAAAAGAGCCATAGCTTGGAAAATTTCTGACATTAAAGGAATAAGTCCATCATTTTGCACCCACAAAATTTTAATGGAAGATGAGTACAAGCCATGTGTACAACCTCAAAGACGATTGAATCCCAATATGAAAAAAGTTGTCAAAGTTGAGGTAATTAAACTTCTAGATGCCGGAATAATTTATCCTATTTCTAACAGCAATTGGGTAAGTCCTGTGCAGGTTGTTCCAAAGAAAGGAGGCATGACTGTGGTAGCCAACGAGAAGAATGAACTAATCCCCACCAGAACGGTCACAGGATGGAGAGTTTACATTAACTATAGAAAGCTGAACGACGCCACCCAAAAGGATCATTTCCCTTTGCCATTTCTTGATCAGATGTTAGAAAGATTATCCAGACATATGTACTACTGCTTCAGACGAACTATCCAGCTACTTCCAAATCCCGATAGCACCTGAGGATCAAGAAAAGACAACATTTACATGCCCATACGTTACGTTTGCTTATCGTAGAATCCTTTTTGGATTATGTAATGCTCCTGCTACTTTTCAGTGCTGCATCCTGGCCATCTTCGACGAACTCGTGGAAGACATTATGGAGGTATTTATTGATGACTTTTCAGTATTCGGTAACTCTTTTCATCTCTGCCTAAAAAATTTAGAACGAGTTCTAATGAGATGTGAGGAAACAAATCTGGTTTTAAATTGGGAAAAACATCATTTTATGGTTCGAGAAGGGATTGTATTAGGACATAAAATTTCTAGTAAAGGGATAGAGGTAGATAAAGCAAAAGTTGAAACCATAGAAAAATTACCTCCCCCTAGTTCAGTCAAGGCCATTAGAAGCTTTTTAGGACATGCTAGATTTTATAGAAGATTTATTAAAGATTTTTCTAAAATAGCTAAACCTTTAACGAAATTACTAGAAAAAGACGTCAATCAAGAATGTTGAGATGCATTTAATATCCTCAAAGATAAATTAATAATTGCTCCAATTATAATTGCACCCGATTGGAATTTACCCTTTGAACTAATGTGTGATGCAAGTGATTTTGCAGTAGGTGCAGTTTTGGGACAACGGAGAGACAAGCACTTTCAGCCGATCTATTATGCTAGTAAGACATTAACGGCTGCACAAGAAAATTACACCACCACAGAAAAAGAATTACTAGCTGTGGTCTTTGCATTTGATAAATTTAGACAATATTTAATACTACCTAAAGTTGTCGTTTACACTGACCACTCAGCTCTTCGTTATCTTTTAACTAAACCCGATGCAAAACCTGGACTCATAAGATGGATTTTACTTTTACAGGAATTCGATTTGGAAATTTAGGATAAGAAAGGAGCTGAAAATCTTGTAATAGACCATCTATCTAGACTTGAAAATCCACATATCAAGGAACTTGAGATAGAGATAAACGACTCGTTCCCTGCAGAACAACTCTTCTCTATAACCAACTCTGAGGTACCTTGGTTTGCAAATATTGTGAATTTTTTAGCTGCTAACATCCTACCGAAAAGGTTAACACATGATCAAAAGAAGCGATTCTTTGCTGATGTGAAGAACTATTTTTGGGAGGATCCCTTTCTCTTCCGTATATGTGCAGATCAGGTGATTCGGAGATGCGTTACAAAGGCAGAAGCAAGCAAAATCCTAAAACACTGCCACACTGGACATTCAGGAGAACATTACAGCGGTATTAAGACAGCACATAAAATACTCGAATCATGTTTTTATTGGCCCACCCTATTTAAAGATGCCAACAAGTATGTCGATTCGTGTGATAAATGCCAAAGAACGGGTAATATTTCTAAACGCGATGAAATGCCTCAAACATATATGCTATCATGTGAAATATTCGATGTATGGGGTATTGATTTTATGGGTCCATTCCCTAGTTCATTCGGAAATAAATATATCTTAGTAGCAGTTGATTACATGTCAAAATGGGTGGAAGCCGAAGCTTTACCTACCAATGATGCCAGAGTAGTAGTTAAGTTTCTTAAAAAACTGTTTTCTCGATTAAGAACACCACAGGATAACTACCCCATATCACCCTCAAACCAGTGGGCAAGTGGAAGTAGCGAACCGAGAACTTAAGCGCATCTTAGAAAAACGGTTGAATCAAATAGAAAAGATTGGGCATTAAAAGTAGATGATGCCTTATGGGCCTATAGAATAACTATTAAAACCCCTTAGGAACATCCCTATACAAACTTGTCTATGGGAAAAGTTATCACCTACCATTCGAGTTAGAGCACAAAGCTTTTTGGGCTATAAAATTCTTAAATTACGATCTTAAAACCACAGGTGAGAAAATGATGATGCAGATGAATGAGCTAGATGAATGGCGAGCCGATGCCTATGAAAACTCACGACTATATAAAGAGACAACAAAGCGAAGCTATGATGCGCGTTTAAAACAATCAAAGCACTTCGAAGTAGGAGACTTAGTCTTGCTATACAATTTAAGGCTCAAACTACTCCCTGGGAAACTAAAATCAAGATGGTCAGGCCCACTCGTGGTCAAAACTATTTTTCCTTACGACACAATCGAGGTAACTCATCCGTCTCGTGGCACATTCAAGGTAAATGGTCAGCGACTGAAAATTATAATGGAGATGATTTTTGGGATATGAGAGAGGAGCTTTGGCTCTGTGAACCGGTGTTTAGAAATGAAAGCAGGTGAGTCTAGCTTAAGACTTTAAACGAGTACTTCTCGGGAGGCAACCTGAGCACTAACTTCATTAACATTATATTTTTAAATTTTTAGCATCTAACTCCAAACTAATCAATCTAATAAGCACAGGTTTCCCTACCACACGGCCTTACATACGGGTGTGCCCGTGGCCGTGTGGACGCCTTAGGATGAGACCCTGGCGTGCTAGTAGCCGTGCACGACAAAGAAGAAAATATTTCAACACGGGCTACGATAAAATTCCCACGGCCGTGCAATATAACCGTGGCCTTCTCGAGTCACCAGTACGGGCATAGGACACGCCCGTGCCTTATACTGACTTAATGAGTACGAGCGTGGCACCTTAACCACGGGCGTGGGAGAAACAAACCCAATAGCAAACGCCCAAGGAACACGGGCATGGCCAACGCCCTGAACGCGCCCAAAATTTAAAAATTGCAACTAACACGGGCAAAATAAGTCAGCACGGGCGCGGCCCCCTGCCCGTGCCCCCACCCCTATTTAAAGAACATGTCATTCATCTTCCCCAAAAACTCCTAACCCTAAGCCGTTTCTCTCAAATTTCCTACACCCACTCCGGCCACCATCAACAAAACTCACCGCTATTGACTCCCATTATTCCCTTACCTCTCTTCCCTTCACTTACCCATAGAAATCGAAGCCACGCCCGTGTTAACAAGAGTCCACGCCCGCTCAAAGGTGCCCCACAGCCGTGTTACCCAGAATATTTACAGCACACGCCCGTGTACTGCCACTCCACGCCCGTACATCGCCCATCCACGCCGCCACACTCCAAAAACACCCTGGTCACCTCTCATTATTACAATTCATCTATTTACCTGTTTTATAATTAGAATTTCACTTAGTTAAGTTTATTATTGTTATTAAAAAATTAGTTTATATTTAGAATTTTATCACTATTTTGATTACTATTTTGATTACTTTTTTGATTACTTTACTCATTGTTTAAATAATTGATTAGAATTAGACAGAACCAATCATTGTCAAAGTACTTACTCATGGTTGAAATTTTCTTATGAATTTAGTCTTTGAATATTTTGGGTATTGATCGAAGTACTTGATATATTTTGGTAGAAAAATTACTTGAATTTTTAGGTTTACAATGTCCTTCGCTAGCGCATCCGCCGAAGTGCGTCACCCGTTCCTCCAATTTCCTCAAGTATCCCAAGAGGACCGTTATAAGATACTTCGGACGTGACCTCTCGGCACTAATAGATGCGTCAATTGGGCCGCGTTTGAGCAGGTCTATCTAGCCGATGATGTATGGGCTCTCTTAACTACTGATCAGTAGGACCAATTTTTCAACATTGTCGAGCCTACATACTTAGAGCTTACTTTAGAGCTCTGTTCTATGTTCCACCTCCAGACAGTGATGACGCATCATGATGACCCCGGTACGATCCAATTTCGTCTCGGAGGCATTGTACGAGAGATGAATGTACCACAATTCGGGGCCGCATTGAGACTTTATACGGATGAGTTCATAGAGGAGAATGATCTCTCGGAGCTGCATCGACATAGTCATAAGACTCCCACGAGTTGTTGGTACAATTTAGCCCACAACAAAGGCAATTATGACCCCAGCCGCTCTAAGGCAACGGCTCTTACCCCGTACCTTAGGTACGTACACGTAATTCTAGCTCATACGCTTATAGGTCAGCAAGAAAGCACCAGCATCGTCAATACTCACGACGCCTACTTCTTATGGTGCATGTCAAACGGGCACATTTTCGACCTAGCCTATTTCATAGCTTGTGCCATTCAGCACCAGACAGAGCCACATAGGAGGGGGGTCATATCGATGGGTCCGTACAACACACGCTTAGCTCAATATTTTGGGCTCCTCAACACCACCGCGCAGGTCTCCTCCCTCACATTGATCGGTCATATGTCCCCACAGGGCATCTAGGCGATGCTACATATGAGGATGATCCAACGTCACCATAGAACCGACCCTCTTCCATATCGACTAGCACCTCCCACCAATGAGGAGGATCCTGCAGACATTACTGACGATGTTCCCCCACCACAGAAGGCCCCACCACCGAGCCATCGTCCCTTTCATACGCCTGCTTCACTTTCAGACATTTCTGCATGCCTCACTCAGTTTGAGAATTACTGTAGTCAACAATTCAATGATACCACTCGATGATTTGACAGCATTGAGGCCACGCTTCAGCAGATTTGTCACCATTTCCACATATCGCCGCCTCCACCACCCAGCGACCCTACTGATGACGAGGACCTTTAAGTCCCTTTATTATCTTTATTTGTCAATTTTAATATTTATTTTTCATTTTCAATTTTTAGTTTATTAAACTTTTTACCTTTCTTGTTGAAACTTTTATTTAGTACAGCTCAAATTCTTTTGTCACTGGCTATCTAACCCTCGAGCATCGCTAACAACACTCAATAGCTCCCACGAAACATCTAACTGATGACTTCGTAGTTTCAAAAAGGATCAATTTGACACTCCAGATAACGAACACATCAGTAGGAGTAATTCACTACATCCACCTATACATAAGTCATCATCAAACTCATCCTCCGACTCAAGGAATCCATCAAAAAATTCAGGAAGTGTCACTTCTCCCCTTCTCTTTTGATTTTAATTACTACATGATTATTATCTATCTTTGTACATTAAGGGCAATGTACATCTAAAGTGTGGAGGGTAAAGTGCCTAACTTTTTTCATTATTCTCAAATCCCTGAATTTTAACTTGTTCTTAAGTAATTTTCTCATATTACTAATTAGGATGAAATTTTTGTTGATTTATAATTTTTATTGATATGTCTTAGATTAAGTCATAGTTAATTGTGCATTGATGATTTAAACTTTAAGATTCTAGAGAATCAAGCATGATAAGTCTATTTTCAGAATTAAAAATTTGCTAGGTTGTTGAACTGAATCTGAATGCTACCTTGAAGTTTGAATTTTACAAGGTTGATGTCAAAAACACCCATAATATTTGTAAGATTTTGAGCCTTATAGAACATATATTCTTTTTCATGCTCACTTTATTGATTATGAGTGTGTCAACATTGAATTGTTATTCTAGAACTTGCATCGATTATACATATCAAGACCACACTTTTGACTTGATACTCAGATATGATAAAGGCACCTAAGTTTTAACCCACTTACTCCATAAAAAGCCTACCGTCATCACTAACCCCTAGTGAACCCTGTTGATCCTAACAACCCTTTTCATTGACTCAGCCACAAACATTAACCCAAAACCCTTTGTATTTGTTATCACCATTCTTTTTCAACTTCCCTTACAACGAGATTTGATTTGATCAATTGCCTGACTATTTCATTTTAGTATATGAACCTATCTTGTAATTTGTTCTTAAAAAAAAAACCCATCGAAGTATATTCAGTATTAGTATTATGCAAAGTGAGCTGGTACGTTTAAATTCTATTCAGAAGAAGCTCGTATTATTAAGTATTAGTAATACAAGTTTTCAATTGATGTAATCATTTATTATCTGTTTATTGTTTCTAGTTAGGTAATTTGTCAGTTCAATCTTGATTTTAACCCTCTAATTCAGCCTTTATCCACACCTTCAACCTAAGCCCCGTTACAACCTTTCTAAAGACCTTTTGATTTGTGTATCATCTCATATTATAGTGGTGGAGACTTGATTTTCAGGCAAGCCTATGGGATTAACTTTTCATGTTCGACTTATGAGTGCCTTTTCTTATACCTTAAACACTTCGAGTGATTTGAGTGAATCTTTTGTGAGGATTTCAATCCTTGTCGATTTTGAATCAGAGGTAACTGTTTAGATAAGGGAAGACACCGATGTTTTCATACTACAAATGTATGACTTTAACTGTTTGAATCTTTAGGACTCTTTGAGTTAAATTATCCACGTATAAATTATCTATGAATTATGATGAGGCATGATTGATGAGAATTATGAATCGTGAAAAGTTCGTTTTAATTATAAGTTGAGAATTTTGCTTGAGGACAAGCAAAAGCTTAACTGTGGGGGTATTTGATAAACAGAAATAGTAACATATTTTAATCCCACATTTAGCATACTTTTGGATGATTTATACCTCAAATTGTATAAATAGGTGCTCTTAATCCTTTCTTTTCATGTTTTATACTCAAGAAAGCACCGGAGGATGAAAAGAACATGAAACGGGCTTAAAACGGACCAAATGGGCCAACTTACAAATGAACACGGCCTGAGGCCAAGACCACACGACCGTGCCTCCTTAATGGACTCGACACAGCCTAACCACGACTTATACGGGCGTGTCCCTGTCGTGAGAAAGAGTAATTCTACTCAAAAAAGGATACTTAGGGGAGAAAAAACACATTCCGAAGCCTATATAAGCACCCTAAGTATAAACTAAAAAGAGGAGCTTGACAGGACACTCTCGGAGCGTCCAACTAGGCCGAAGAGGTCAGATTTGTGGGAATCACTCGAAGATAGCCAGTTGATTCATCTCAAGAAGCCAAAATCATACTCAAGATGGAGGATCTCTCATTCAATTCCTTCGAGGGGTTTTAGGGTTTTCTTATGTTTTGTTTTATCTTTTCTTCTGAGATGTTTTCTTTTATTATTATGAACTAAACGCTTCAGATATCTGAGGGGGATGAAACCTAAGACAAATCATGTTATTGTTTTCTAAACTATATGATAAATATTTGATTTGTTCTTAATTATGTGGGCTTAATTCTTGTGTTGATATTTCCGGGATATTGATTCAAGTTGGATGTGCTTAGGTAGAGGAGGAATAGACCCTGCCTAAGAGTAGATTTAGCATAGTTAAGCGGAGTTGCTTGTACGCCTAGAGATAGGGTGAAAAAAATCTGCCGGATTAGGGTCAAACCTAATATGGGAGTCCATAGATCAAGTTAATGCAATTCTAGAGGTTTTAATTAGAAAGAGATTTCAATTAATCAACCTAAGGTTAGACGTTAGTTGCCTTGAAGAGAGGGATTAATATAATTTAGGGAATCCTACGGATCAAGTCAAATGAATAAATCGTCTGGTTCAGTGTTAGATAACAAATGAAGTCTAGGTTGATTCTTCCTCAGGTATCGTCTTAATCAACTGAGTTTTCCCAAAAGTATTCTCCCAATTTGTTCTTTTTGTCTTAGTGTCTTTAGCATTGGTAGTTAGTTAGTTTAGATTAAATAACAAATCTCCTTTATTTTTAGGCTAGATAATAAAAAGAAAGTTAGTATTAGTACTTTTGGTTCCTTTGGGTTCGACAATCCGGTCTTGCCTAAGCTATACTACTGTTCGATAGGTGCACTTGCCTTAAATCGTTGTCAGAGATAGTTTCCAGGTTCGATCATTCTCATTATATAAATTTTAAGACTCGGCAGACACGATCATTAATCCCTAAATATAATTTCACCAAAAATCACTTAACAAAACATGTTTATTTGACAACAAGGATTCATAATCTATCAACTAACATAAAAAAATCATTCAAAAATATCCATGGTTAGTCCATCAACCTTTAATAGTTTTGCAAACTAACCCCCGAGCTAGCTAGATTAAGCTAAAATGATCATAAAAACTTAAAAATAATTAAAAACGGGGCTTGAATTCACTTACATGCATTAATTAAACCCTAGCCAAAAACTTCAAGCTCTCCTTCCATGGATTTTCGGTTGAAACAAAATGAAAGAAAGAAGATGATGACTTTGTGTCATCTTTCTTTACTTAAATTTTCTTTTAATTATTCAATTACCATTTTAACCTTTAAATACTATCAAAATTTCGATAAAACCTTATCCTTAACTATCCACTAATTCATTAAATGGTCTATCTACCATTCAAGTCCATTAACTTTCATTTCCATAGCCATTTAGCCCTTTTGACTAATAGAGCTCAATTTTTACACCTTTTACGATTTAGTCCTTTTTACCTAATTAATCATTTAAACATCAAAATTTCTTAACAAAATTTTAATACGACCTTAATATAATATCATAAATATTAAAATAATTATTTATTCATCAAAATTATGGTCCCAAAACCACTATTTTTGACACCACTAAAAACGAGCTGTTACAGAAAACCATTATTGTCAGGCTATCTGAGATCGTAGAATGTTCAAATATTGAATGTCATCATTGTCAGGCTATCCAAGATGGTAGAATAAGTAAATTGTGAAAACCATCATTGCCAAGCCATGTGGGATGGTAAAATGTAAGAATAGTGAAAGCCATCGTTGTTAGGCCACTCGGGGTGGTAATATATTGTAGAGTTAAACCATCATTGTTGAGCCACCAATACTAGTATAGTAAGTATAGATAGCAAAAGTCATTGTTATCAGCCACTCGGGATGACAAGAATAGTATAAAAAGATGTGGAATGTTGATGAATTGGTATATTGTGCTTATACGTGTGCTAAGATAAATAAGGTGTGTAAACTACTAAATGAATCATTTAAAAACGAGCCGTAAGGGTCGAATGAATACGAATGATTCTATAAACTCCAGAAAGTGATTAAATGGTGTGTTAGATGATATATAGATGTTAGATGAAAATTACAATTGTATGAATTGAAATTGGAAATGGTTTAAAGATAGGTATTTGACAAATGACTTGAATAAATTTTACCATTGATATTATATACCTTGAGATAATTTACTAATACATATGTTTCTTTATCTTAATTCGAGGAATTGCCATTGAGCGTTTTCGCTCAACCTACGGTTTGTTTTCTCCGTGAGAAGGTTTAACAGATCTTCAAGAGTGTGACAAGTAGACCCAACATCTAGGAGGCAATCCCCGACTTAGCATAGTTTGTACAGTTCCGTTTTGTTTCAAGTATGGCATGTACCTAGGTTGAAAAAAATTGGTATTTTAGTTTGGCCATATGTTAAATAAATGAAATTACAAATGTCATAACCTTTGTGTTAGATATGTTTTGTGATATACTAATAGCCTATTTGGAAATGTGTTCTTTTGCATATGTATATAAATGCCAATTAGTCCAATGAAGGACTTGAATGAAATAGTTGAAATAGTTGAATGTTTGTGTGAATAAATAGTACATTTAGACGTAATAGACTCATTTAGTATATATATTTGGTAGAAATTATAATTGTAAGTAAATTTGAAAAGTTTTAGGTGTTTGTAAACAAGTACCAAAACTAAACCATTTGAAAACAGTATGTCAAGTCGGGACAAGATCATGTTGCCATGCCACGTGTGACACCAAGCTTTGGTCGCTGGGACGAGATCTATTCAGTACATCGTGTCGAGACGAGGAACCCCCTGACATCACGACATCAACCTGATGTTTTGAAATTCTTACAATTTGGTCCTATTTCGACCTCTGGTTAGTTTTAGAGCTTTCATAAACTTGTATAAAATCCAGAAACTATTGCATATTGCATTGTATGCATGATTGGGTTGAAATTTATCATTTAATAGTATTAATTGAATGTATTTGATCGTAGTTGCTCCAGCAATGAGTGTGACATCTTGTAACTCAAATCCGACGATCGGGTCAGGTATGGGGTGTTACACACATGGTATAATAGTGTCACCAGATATTATACATTGAATAATGTTGAAATTGTTGGGTGAGATGTGTTCGAATAATCAAATGGAATAGCTAGTTTAAAGCTTAGTCTACCATGCAATTTCGGTTAGCTTTTAACATGTTCTCACTAAGTAAAGGTTCAATATTAAGACATCTTCATTTATGCATATTGATTTCCAAGATTATCAAAATATAGAATATTTTGAAAATAAGGGGGATTCTTAGAAAAATTTTCAAAATATATATAATGTTCCAATAACTATAATGAGTTATATATGAAGAGTTATATCACCTGATTTTTTAACAAAGAATTATAACTATTCAAGTAATATTACTTAAATAGTTATATATATTTAAGAGATGTTACTTGAATAGTTATGTCTCTATGAAGGGACATGAGAACTAAGTGTGGGTTTTCATTTGAATGATGTACAAAAAGGTTCTGAAAGATGGTTCTATTCTTCCTCAAACCTCTCCTATTCTTAGATAGTTCTATAAAGAATTACTGCAAGAATTCTTTATAAAAATTGATTTTCTTCTTATACTCTGCTTAGTACTTAGTGAACTATTTTTGTTAGTGCAAAATGCAAATAGTCATTGGGCTTCATTGTATCCTTGACGTTCATTTGTTTGTAACTCATTTGCACACCAAATATAGGTGGGGGCGAATAGAACCTTAAAGATAGCGACTTGATACATGACTTAGAGTCTTGTCCTATTGATTGGTTTTTCTATTTGAGTAATTGTTTATGTTCCTTTCGTCTGTTCAAGATTTTATTCACCAACAATTTAGAATGTTAAGAAGGCATCATCCATATAGTCTTAAAAGTCCTAAAATGATTCAAAGTTCTTTTGAAGGAGAAGACTTGATTTGACTCGGAATGCTCGAAACTGATTCCTATGGTTCCGACAACAAGCAATGATGTTTTAAGCTTAAAAATAACAAAGAAAAAGGGAGACTTAAGATCAATAATCAAATTAAAGAAAACACTAAGAAAAGTAGAAAAAAAAAAGATAGGAAAGAATAGAATCAATTTAAGGAAGGAAAATGACCAAATGTCTAGAACTCTCCAAGGAAAAAACCAACTTTGAATATGCTTACTTGATACCAAAGAACACAAAAACAACAAGTATAATGATTAAAGTGAAACTAAATAACAAGATAAATAAAGAAAAAAAAAATTAAAGGAAGAATATAGAATTAATAAATCGATGGATATGGATAGATGGATAAATATCCAATTGAACCCTTTGAGAAAATTTCTCGACCCTCCAAGAAAGTTTATTGGCAACCTAAAGTTTAAAGAACTTCCTCGAAATCTCGAACAAGATTAAATAAAAAAAATCTTCCAAATAAAAACAAGAATTCAATCTTGCAAAACAAAATACTCCAAAAAGTGCTTTTATTAATCAATACTCAAATGACATACCTAATGAATAATGAAAATGACTTTATATAGGTAAACTAATTACATCAAAATAAAACTTCTAAGTATAATGAAACTCTAGTTAATCTAAACAAGAAGTAGTTCCGATTGAACTAAACTTTCTCGTTGACTAAAAAACATCAAACTTTTAAACAACCTAAAATACTTAAAAATATCATAAAATTTGGAATAAATAAAATACCAAAAATATAAAACATAACAAATATAATGTTGGGCTTATATATAATAAAAAAACAAGCCTTAAAATCGAACCCAATATGATTTAGGGCCCATTTGTTTGACTAAAAATAGTTTCCAAAAAATGGTTTCTAGAAAATGACTTACTTTTTTGGAAAAGCTAATATTTTCTGGTGCTTGGATGAATTTATGTAAGATATTTTTTGTTGTTTTGTAGATTTCCTAAAAATAATTATTTTAAATGAAACAAACATACATTTGAGAATTTATTATATTTTCAATTATTTCTTCTTTGATTATAATGGCTTATATCTTAATGGCAACTCTTGTTGTATGCTAAAGAACATGACCTCCTAATCTTCTCAATGTTGTTTTGTTGAGGCCTCAATCATGTTGGGACATTTGCAGTCGGTGTTATTCCCAACACGAGATCATGGGATATGGTTCTCATTTGCAACTCATTTTTCGAGCTCTATCAAAGACCTCATTTTGTACTTGAACTTACTTTAGCAACTATAATGAAAGGGCAGGAAAATGATTGTACCATTTTCATTATCATACATACCACATTTATCACCTACTGGACTTTTTGTAACACCCCTAACTCGTATTCGTTGCCGGAGTAGGGTTAAGAGGTATTACCGATTAATACACATCATTTAAAATACATAACTCATACATTTATGCATTCATACTTAAATATCATTTAAACACAAACACATTGTCCCTTATAAGGGCCTACGAGGCCATAAACATGCTTTAGAAGTGGTTCAGGACTAAACCGGTAACTCGGGAAAAATTTTGGAAACTTAGGAAAATTTCAACCATACAGAGGTCACACGTCCATGTGAACAGGCCGTGTGCCTCACACGATGATAAACCGTAATATGAACATATTTCAATCCCACATTTAGCATACTTTTGGATGATTTATCCCCTGAATTATGGAAAAATTGCTCCTAATCCTTTGTTTTCATGTTTTATACTCAGGAGAGTATCGGAGGATGAAAAGAATGAAAAATGGGCCAAAAATGGACCAACTGTGCCAGCGTAGAAAATTAACACGGCCTAGGCCCAAGCCACATGGCCGTACCCCTTTAACAGGCTTGACCACAGCCTGGCACCCGATTCACACTGCCATGCACTATGGGCGTGTCCCTGCCGTGAAAAAGAGGAATTCTACTCGGATTAGGATACTTAAAGGCAAAGAAACACATTCCAAAAGCCTATATAAACACCCTAAGGGCCAACCTTTAGGGGGCATCCAGCTAGGCCAAGGAGCCAAGCAAGAGAGGTCAGATTTGTGGATTTACTCGAAGAAAGCCAGTTGATTCATCTCAAGAAGCCGAAATCATACTCAAGACGGAGGATCTCTCCTTCAATTCCTTCAGGGGGTTTTAGGGTTTTTCTTATGTTTTGTTTTATCTTTTCTTCTGAGATGTATTATTTTATGTTTATGAACTAAACCCCTCAGATGCCTGAGAGGGATGAAACCTAAAACGGATCTTGTTATTGTTTTCTGAATTATATGATAAATACTTGATTTGTTCGTAATTATGTGTTCTTAATTCTTGTTTTGATATTTCTGGGATATTGATTCAAGTACTGATGTGCTTAGCCAAGGGAGCAAAAGTCCCTGTCTAAGAGTAGATCTAGCATAGTTAAGCGGAGTTGCTCGCGCACCTAGAGATAGGGTGACGAAAATCTACCGGATTAGGGTCAAACCTAATATAGGAGTCCATAGATTGAGTTAATGCAATTCTAGGGGTTTTAATTAGAAAGAGATTTCAATTAATCAACCTAGGGTTAGACGTTAGTAGCCTCGATGGAGGTATTAATATAAATTAGGGAATCCTACGGATCAAGTCAAGTGAATAAATCGTCTGGTTCAGTGTTAGATAACAAGTGAAGTCTAGGTGGATTCTTCCTCGGGTATCGTCTTCATTAATTAGTTTTCTCACGAGTATTTTTCCCCAATTCATTCTCTTTGGCTTAGCATCTTTAGCATAGTAGTTAGTTAATTTTAGATTAAACAACAATTCTCTTAATTCTTAGGCTAACTAATAAAAAGAAGGTTAGTATTAGTACTTTTGGTTCCTTTGGGTTCGATAATTCAGTCTTGCCACTAAACTATACTACTGTTCGATAGGTGCACTTGCCTCAATCGTTGTCATAGTTAGTTTCTAGGCTCGATCATTCTCTTTATAAATTTTTAAGACTCTGACACACAATCACACGGCTTTAGACACGCTCGTGTCTTAGGCCGTGTGGAAACAGGGCGTACATACTGACTTGGGTCACACAGCCAACCACACACCCGTGTGTCTAGCCCGTGTGCCCCTCGAAGTGGGCACACACGCCCGTGTGCCAGGCCGTGCCAAACTTGTAGGGTATACTGACTTATGCAACATGGGCAAGTCACACGCCCGTGTGCTAGGCCGTGTGCCATTTAAGGGGTATACTGACTTGTACCACACAGCCGGTCACACGCCTGTGTGTGAGACGGTGTAGAGTATACTGACTTTAATTCAATTTCAACGCCGGGGGACACATGGCCACGTAACTTGACCGTGTGCACACACGGCTGAGACACACACCCTTGTCTCTGCCTATGTAGACAAAAATAGGCCATTTGCAAGGCCAATTTGCAACCCCATTTTGCACATACCTACAAAAGTACAAATGGTACCATTTCAAAGCACAAATATGCAGCCACAAGTCATTAACCAATACATAAATCTTACTATATCTATCTCCAACCATGTAAGTCACAAATATGTCACAACTTGCCATTTAATTACATACCTAATTCACATATACAATTCAATTTACTAATTCATTTCAAACATGCATTATCAAGCATTAATTCACAAACACATAACTTCCAAATTATCAGCTTCAATCACATAACATAAGTCAATTTACCAAACTTAGAATAGAACCATTTGCACATTTATAAACATCATCATGTTCATCATCTTATACCAACCCAAATGGCCTAAATACATATCCACCAAACATATCAAAATGACAAAAGCTTATACATGCCATATAACATATTTACATGACTCAAAAGTACCAAATCGATTTTCGGTAGTGCGATGAAGTCCCTGACGATCCCCGGATCCGAGCTAGCTTTGAAGTATTATAAAACATAGGAACAAATAAACAAAGTAAGCTATAAGCTTAGTAAGTTCGTATGTAAATATAAAATAATCTCATCATTCATTAACATTTCTAAATTGATAACATAAATTACATTAAAGCATCAATCACTAAATTAACATAAATTTCTCGACTTCCATCAGCTCGTTACTAGAATAGTCTTTCGTACATACCCGTACTGATACATATCTATTCTAACCAATTCACTTATCAAATCACTTTAAGTTTATAAATGCTTACGATACGAGTACGTTGATTTTTCGATGTTGTATTCAAACTAGGGTCTTACACATACATTGCCAAGGCCCTACCGTGGTCTTTTATTCACATGCCATAACCCGATTATGGTCTTATTATTCGATTTTGCCATAGAACAGCTACGGTCTTATTCAGCAACTTGTTTACTTAAATCGTGCTTTTAATTTAATATCTCCACATTTATCTAATAGAATAAATACTATCACAATTTGATCCATCAAATAAATAGATACACATTTAAGCTCAGTTATACGAACTTACCTCGTGTACGGATTTGACGAAGCGAACCGACTACTCGATAACCTTGCTTTTCCCTCGATCTAAATCTAGATTTTTTCTTTCTTGATCTATATGAATTCAAAATTAACTTATTCAATCACATATTCTTTCAATTTAGTCCATATCACACTTTAAAGCACCTTTACACTTTTTCCCTAAGTATTTCACAACTTTTACAATTTAGTCCTTATTTCACAAAACACAAAATTCACATAATTTCAATAAAACCCATGCTTGGTCGAATTACATATAGGTCCTAGTAGCCCAAAACTTTCATTTATTTCACATTTCAACCACTAAATTTGCACTTTTCACAATTTAATCCCTATTATGCATTTTCAACAAAAATCACTTAACAAAACATGTAAAACTATCATCAAGCTTTCATATTTCAACATTAAACATCGAAGAACACATAGATTCAACAATGGTAACCCTTCAAATCTTTAACTGTTTCAAAATTTAAGGTATGGGCTAGCTAGATTAAGCTGCAACGATTACAAGAAACATAGAAATCATCAAAAACTGAGCTAAAATACATACCATACAAGAGGAGGAGTTTAGATGAACCTTAAAGATCTTTTAATGGAGTTTTTCTTTGCTTAATTCGGTTAGATGATGAAGAAACAAGATGATCTCTTATTTTTCTTTAATTTAATTTACTTTAATACTAATTTACTTATTTAACCCTTATTTAATAACCATTAAAATCACTTAATAAATGTTCAAAATTGTCCACTCACAATTAAAATGGTCTAATTACCACTTAAGGACATTAACTTTAAGGTTCTATAGCTATTAAATACCTTTAGCTAATAGAAAACAACTTTTACACTTTACGCGATTTAGTCCTTTTTATCAAATTAAGCATTTACACAATAAAATTTCTTAACAAAAATTTCACATAATCATGTTATCATGCTGTATACATTAAAATAATAATAAAATAATTATTTTGAATTCGAATTTGTGGTCTCGAAATCACTGTTTCGATTTGACCAAAAACAGGCTGTTACACTTTTTTTGTTTCCAATGTACTTTCTTCACTTCATCTACCAAAAAACCAAAGAAGATAGTTTCTCAATCGTACATCTAATGCCTTTATCAGTAACCATGAGATCTAGATTGTATATTGATGAAAATGTGATTAAAAATCTTACTAACATAGACCTTCCTGTCACATTCACATTCATCATCATATAAAAAAAAAAAGATGGCTCGGTTCAAAAGATTACTGCATATTGATGTTCATAGAGCAAGTACTCATAATCTATCGACAAAAAGGCTAGCCTGCAATATCTTTTTTTCATGCTCGACCTTTACAATACGTAGAGCAATTAGTTTTTGTTAGATAGCTAATGTTTGGTACACTAGAGCTAACAATATAAGTTCTAACTACTAATAATTCCTCTAACTTCCCATACTTCCCATGGTGGGACTTATTTTGGGAGCGAGTTCGGGGTAGATGATTTCAAGGTGAAAATTGTAGGCTTTGCTTATCCAGATAAACTACTTTTCTCTTCTTGCCCTGAACTCTCCTACCACTCTGTGTATTCTTGCCTTCAATATTGAAACTATTGTAAGAGACTACAGTAAGAATGTATTTATGAACCCGCAAGAGAGTAAAGAAAAAATATAGTAGTTACAAGCATTCCTTATATAGACTTGTATAAAATTTAACAGAAACAAGTTTGCAATCTAGATTTTTTTTTCTTTGGTAAAGTACTGAGGGTATGAAGCTTTGAATTACATGGTGTAGAGGCATCTTTTGTAGTTTTTGTTGCAAACACATCGCTCTCTAGAATAGCAATGTTTCTTTCAAATGAATCTGAATCGCAGTTTCTGATTGATCCTTGGTTTCTATATCCACTTGCAATTTAGTTTTACTGCATGTTATCCTCCTGAAATGATTCTGGTTATCAGGAATAACTGAAATACATGCATTGGATTCAACAATAGAATTGTGAGGTGTTTGTCCATTGTTAAGAATTACATTAGCAGCAGGATTATACTAACAGCTCGCAGAAAAGATAAAAAGACATCGAGTTATTGTTATATGTACCATAGGGAATTTGGTATGCATGATATATACTGCATATTAGCACTTATAATATTAACATCTCTTATATCAGCTTAAGATGCTCATTGTACCAGAAAAGGGAACCACAAAAATTACTAGACATAGAAACATATCAATAGACTGTCACCCAACTAATCAATCTTCACCAAAGAAAAATATCAACTTTTAATTCAATACAGAAACCAAACATTAACTCCATGTAAACATCTTAATATTAAAACCTACAATTTTATCATTAAAAAATTCAAGAAATGAAAATAAAGAGAACTCAATTAATCAAAATTACAAGCCATTTCGAAAACAATCAAAGAATAAGAAGAGAACCCCCTTGAAAAACTTTTCACTGTTCTATTCAATCGAACATACAAAAGAATCAAGTCAAAGAAAAGCCCAATGAAAATCATATACTTTGAACTAAAAATGAAACACTTTTTAAAAAAATCAAAATTATAAGAACAAAATATTCATATAAATATAAAAAATATTGTAGATCAAAGGTGAAGCAAAACTAACTTGTAAAAGACCAGGGAAAAAGATGTTGAAGAGTTAAAAAAGAGTAGAAAGAAAATTAAAAATAAATCATTCAACAAAAATGATATTATCTAGATATTTCTTTTTTTTTTTTTGTTCTTAACTTCAAGAGAGGATGTAATATCCTGGATTTTGGGCTTATGCATTTGTGCCTAAATATATGTGAAAGCATGCCTTTGTGTGTTATGAATGTGTTGCATGAATTTTGTGAACTTTAGAAAATAGGAGAGTGCTTTAGAAATTGTCAGATTTTAAATTTAAAAGAGGAAGGTAGGCAGAGGAGGCCTTAAGAGAAATCATAGGTGAAATATAACACAAAAATGGGCTTGGAAGAGTGGCAAGGAGGCGCCACTTAAAGCCCAGTAAGTGACGCCACAAGGAGTGTTAGAGAGGCCTAGGTTCGAGCTGCAAGGGAAGCAAATAAAAGAGCTTTATTTTGCTGCATGATGGAGTAGTAGTGGACGGCACTAAGGCACTAAAGGGATGAGCTTTAGTTGGGATTAAATCCTTTTAAAATTTTGGCTAAAGTAGTAGATAAATGAGGTTTTTTTTAAATTATTTTGAACATGCAAAAAGGAGAGAAAATAGGAGAAAAGGAAGGGATGAGATAGGGGGAAGGAGAGTTAGCTGATTGGGGGGCTCTTCTGGTAGTATTTTCGGCCAAGGGAGGAGAGTGAGGCCATTTGTTTCTTTTCTTGTCCATTGTGCCTCTGCCGAAATTCCTCTCCTCTTTTCTGACTCAAAACCGAAACTTAACCTCTCATCTCCAACAAGGCCGAACCCTCTCTACCATTCTTCACCATTACCGAATCCTCCTAATTTACTTCTTCTTCATCTCACGTTTCTCTCCAACATCAAACCCAAAGATAGTTTCAAGCCATAGCCGAATATCTCTGTGGATCTAAGCAAAGGTGCAGTCGATTTCGATATTAAGGGTAAGATCAATGGTTAGTCGATTTTCAATCCCTTTTCTTTTAGCCGAAATCAAGGTACTAATCCCATTAGTAATCTTTGGCCGAATCTTTGAAGGGTCTTTCGAGATTTCTACTACTGTCGACTACAAGGAAGGAGATCTTCGGGATTTCAAGATCTAAGGTAAGTCAAGAGTGGTATTCAGCCAAGGGCCATTTATTGTGATTCAAGGTTAGGATTGGATCTAACATGCACTCTGTAGGATTTCGACATCTTCATTGCCAAGAGACCACTTTCGGGATTTAAAATCGCAAGGTAAGTGCATATGTCATTCGGCCAAGGCCATATTCAGTGTTTCAGATCTATTTTGTATTTATTCAAAAAGTCGAAAACTAACCAAGTCAAGTGATCTAGTGTTAGCCGATTACAAAGGAGAAAGACTACAAAGTTTCGGGATTTGATTAGTAGTCAAATCGGCAGCAAGGTAAGAAGTTGATTGCGTTAATCCTTCGGGATTTGGTTTTATAGCCGAATAGGCTTTTGTTAAAATATTAAGTGTTGGCCAAATGTAGGAACTAAGGATCTAGGACGCTAGATCGGGATTTTCGGGAGTCTCAGTGAAAGTGATAAGTATACCAGGTGTGTAGCCCTACCCTAAGTCTTAATAGATCTATGGTATTGTTTTAATGCATGTGTTATTAAGAATGTGAAAGATATGGCTAAGGTACCATGCAATGGTACAATGTACTCAGGTACGTAAACCTACTCCTACTATGAGTATAATATGATCTGTACAGCACACATGTGAAATTATAAGAATGTGAATAAGAAATATGACATGGTTTATGCATATTTGTATGACATGGGGCATATGGGTTATATGGAAAGGGGAAGTGATCTGGTGGTTTATACCACAAATATCTGAATGTGGTGACTTTGGTCACATAATCTGAATATGGTGACTCATGTCACATAATTTTATCTGGTGGCTATGCCACAATATATATAAGGGCGATGAGCACGTCGTCTGCAGCGACTGCCTTCGATGATGTGCAGCGGATGGAGGGTTGACTTAGTAGTCCCCACAGTGAGATTGTTGGTATGGGTGATGTGTAGCGGATGGTATCTAGGTTTGGGTTCGAGAATGCATCATTATTTGTAAATTGTGATATGTTTATGTATGATCTGATATGCCTGAATCATTAGGACTTAGTGTGGTTGTTCTACACTGAGTCTGTGTGACTCAACCCGTTGTGGGATATTTTCTAGGTGACACTCAGTGATGGACCGGGCCGGCAGGAGCTTAGTGGTGGCCATGCTCAGCTTAGGATTTAATTTATTTTGGACTTTCTATTTTTAAGTACTTTGGTTTTAATTTCGGGTTTTATAAGGCCATAGTATGAACTGATCACGCTTGCATTTTAATTATTTTGGGTACGATAAAAATTTTATTAAATTAACGCTTAAGTAATCTTTCTTAAAATAAATCTCTAAAGGTTTTGACATCTAACACTTATGATCTACAATCTAAAGGTAAACTCTAAATCAAATCGGCAAATCTTTTAACTTAAGGGTTTGAACATGAAAACGAGGTTTCATAAAATCCAAACTTCAAGCAAAGCATTGTTTTTGATTTTAAACCCAACACAAATACATTTTCCTTCAAAACCACCCAAAGTTCCAAAGAAACAAACCAGTTTCTGAACCGTTTTACTCGAGGAATACCAGATTCGGTCAAGTCTCGTAGGTCGGGTTTGGGGTGTTTCAGCTTGGTATCAGAGCCAGGTTTTAAACTCTCGGCCTTGGGTTTAAAGCCCATAACGTTTTTAACATAAGGCCCAAACAAGTTTTGTGAACAATTTTGTGAATAAGCAGGTTTTTTCTGGAATGGCACCTAAGTCTCCGACCCGAAGTCCACCAGGTAAGTACCCCTAACTGTTGTGTGAATTATAGTATGATTTGTATAAGGTTAGAATGGGAACGTAGATTAGCATATGAAGTACTTGAACCCTAGGATTAGTTTACCCCAACAGAGAAATTCATAAAACTTAAAGCCTAATTAAACAAAACGTGACTAAGTCGCAGGAGTTAGGGTGTGGCAACCATTGTGCGCATGTCTCAGGATTGGATTCGGGAAGAGCACAGTATTTAAGCGATCCTCGTGACTCACCTCCTCTTCGCTCGAATCCTGCAGTGCGTAGTAATGGTTCACCCTAACCAAGAGGACTTACTCACAAGCTAAACTTCGATGACTAAAACATGAAAGGGACTAGCCATATTTTTATGAAAACCCTAGTTTTAAAAAATCAACAGACTATCCTTTCGAATTGTGAAATTAATTATTTTGAAAATTTTCAAAAATATTCCCAATTTACAAAAATTACCTAAATACCCCTGGTTGTAAAAATTACTAAAATGCCCTTGGTTTGAAAATTTTTAAATTACCATACCACCCTCAATTTTTACTAAGATATTTTTTTTCAAAATACCAGAAAACCCTACTTTGCAAAATATTAAAATACCCTGATTTGGAAAACTTACGAAATTACCCCTAATATACAAAATTACCAAAATGACCTCGATTTCCAAAATTTCTGCAACATCACTGATTTGGAAAGCAAATTCTCAAAAATAACCCCAAGTTTTGCAAATTTTGAAATACCTTCGATTTATAGAGATTTTTGGAATTACCCCGGTTTATTACCAAAATACCCTTGTAGGACAAATTACGAAAATACCCCTGGGGAGGAACAGACAACAATGATGGAATAGTGAATGTGTGTGTAGATACTACTGAATGGATGCACTTCTCTGAATTAGGATAGAAAACTTGAAACTCTGAATGATCGAAAGAACTGCTATTAAACTTCTTTCCATAAAATATCTTCGCGGATAATCAGTGGAACAAAGGCTAATACATAAAACTTTGTAATCAGATTAAAGCGCGATCGTAGATATGAGCGCTAGGGGACATTGTCGTAACGTACGAGGACGCGGTCGAGGTAGAATGATCGTATCGGAACCCGTTAGATCGGGTCAAGGGTCTGAGAATGAGGTACCACCGTCACCCCCACCACCAGCTGTTGGTGTTAGCAAAGCAAGATCGGACGGGGATGATGCGATGATCGCGGCGATGATCGCGAGTTCTTGAAATGGTGGCTGGAACAGGTGGAAATATGGAAGCTCAGAAATCTGTACCCGAGCAACTCCGAGCCAACGGAGCTGAGGTATTCCATGGCGTATCCGGCGTGGCACCCAGTACAGCTGAGTATTGGTTGGAGGCGACGGAACGAATTATGGATGAGCTGGATCTGACCCCTGAGGAGAAACTGAAAGGAATGGTGGCACTGCTACGCGATGAAGCATATCAATGGTGGCTCACAGTTCGGGATGGTGCCACAGCTGAGGATCTTACTTGGGAGTATGTTAAGGCAGCGTACCAGAAGAAGTATGTGGGTACTAATTATATTGATGCGCAGAGGAAGGCATTTCTAGGGCTGGTTCAAGGGAACAAGTCCGTAGCGGAATATAAGGCGGAATTCTTAAGGCTGAGCCGGTATGCTCGAGGGATAGTGGCTACGGAACATGAGCGATGTGTCCGGTTTAAGGACGGGCTGAGAGATGATCTAAGGTTATTGATAGCTCTACAGCAAGAGCGAGAGTTCGCTGTATTGGTGGAGAAGGCTAAGGTAGCTGAAGGAATTAAGGACTCGGTAAGGCAGAAGTCTGATCGGAATAGACAAAAGAGTGGTTTTGGGTCGTCAGGATCGTCTGGGAATATGCAGAAGAGGCCTAGAGTTGATGGGCCGCGAGGTCAGCAGGCTGTGACAGGAGGGCAGTATTGTACTTGTACCCAGTGTGGGAAGATGCATCTAGGAGAATGTTGGAAGAAGACGAGAGGATGTTTCAAGTGTGGATCTAAAGATCACATGATTAAGGACTGTCCTATTAAGATAGACGGGGGCCGACCCACAGGTCAGGGTTCTAATCAGGCTAGAAGAGGTGGACAGCAGCCTCAGCGGGGTCGTGGTCCAAATGGTAGAGGTAACGGTGCTGGAAGAGGACGTGGGGCACCTGGCAGAGGTGTCGGTAATACAGAGGCAAGACAGCCTGGTCTAGTGTATGCGGTTCACCGGAGGGAGGATGGAGATGCGCCGGACGTCATAACCGGTATGTTGCTTGTATTTGGCAAGCCTTACTTTGCTTTGATTGATGTGGGCTCTACCCATTCTTATGTTGCATATAGAGTAGTTGAAACTCTAGACATGGCCTCTGAACTATCTAATAGGGAGATGACTGTAGTAAGCCCATTAGGTCAAACTATAGTGGTGAATAAAATCTTTCGAAGTGTACCTCTATAGATTCAGGGAGTGATATTCTCTGCCGACTTAATGGAACTACCCTTCGGAGAATTCGATCTCATACTTGGCATGGATTGGCTAGTGGAACATCGGGCTGTATTGGATTGTGCAGCTAAGCGAATGGAGTTAAGGACCTCGGAGGATGAGGAAATAGTTATGATAGGAGAAAGAAGAAACTACTTGTCTAACGTAGTTTCAGCATTAAAGGCTGATAAGATGGTTCGGAAAGGGTGCAAGGCATTTTTGGCCCTCGTAAGTGCGTTGGATGGGAAAGAAGGGGGAGTTAATGGAGTTAGAACAGTGAGAGAGTTTGTAGATGTGTTTCTGGAGGAGTTACCTGGAATACCCCCGGATAGGGAGGTGAAGTTTGGAATTGATTTGCTGCCGGGAACAGCTCCTGTGTCAATTGCCCCGTACAGAATGGCACCAAAGGAGTTGGTTGAGCTCAAGGCTCAATCCTAGAGTTGCTTGATCGTGGGTTTATCCGACCCAGTGTGTCTCCGTGGGAGCACAGGTCTTGTTTGTGAAGAAGAAGGACAGACCTATGCGTATGTGCATAGATTATCGTCAGTTGAATAAGCTGACCATCAAGAACAAGTACCCTTTGCCAAGGATAGACGACTTGTTCGATCAACTGAAGGGGGCAGCAGTATTCTCGAAGATAGATCTAAGGTCTGGATATCATCAACTTAAGGTGAAGGAAGCAGATATCCATAAGACAGCTTTCCGGACAAGATACGGCCATTATGAGTTTCTAGTAATGCCGTTTGGACGCCCCAGCCGTGTTCATGGATATGATAAACTGGGTTTTTCAACCTTTCTTGGATCGGTTCGTCGTTGTATTCATCGACAACATCCTAGGATACTCCAAGTCTGAAGAGGAGCATGATGAGCATCTCCGGGTTGTGTTGCAAGTGTTGAGGGAGAAGAAGCTTTATGCCAAGTTCAGCAAGTGTGAATTTTGGCTTAAGGAGGTTGCATTCTCAGGGCATGTGGTGTCTGCAGAAGGAATAAGGGTGGATCCTCGAAAGATTGAGGCAGTATTAGATTGGAAACCACTTAAATCTGTGGCTGAGGTTTGTAGTTTCTTGGGTTTGGTAGGTTACTACAGAAGGTTTGTAGAAGGGTTCTCATCAATAGCCGCACCTTTGACGAAGTTGTTGAGAAAGGAGGTACCTTTCGTATGGACAGATAAACAACAGAAGAGCTTTGAGAAGCTTAAGAGGGTCTTGACTGAAGCTTCAATTTTGATTCAACCTGAGGCAGGGAAGGATTTCATGGTATATTGTGACGCTTCTCATACAGGTTTGGGTTGCGTACTGATGCAAGACGGGAAGGTTGTCGTTTATGCGTCTTGACAATTAAGGCCGCATGAAGTTAACTACCAGACGCATGATTTGGAATTGGCGGCAGTGGTCTTTGCTCTTAAGGTATGGAGGCATTATCTTTATGGAGAGAAGTCAGTAATCTACACAGACCATAAGAGCCTTAAATATCTGTTGACTCAGAAGGAGCTGAATTTGAGACAGCGAAGGTGGGTGGAGTTGTTGAAGGACTACGACTGTTCCATAGAGTATCATCCGGGCAAGGCGAATGTAGTGGCAGATGCCCTAAGTCGGAAAGTGGTGTCGGATCTGAGGGCGATGTTTACACATCTAAGCTTGTATGACGACGAAAGTTTGTTAGCAGAGTTGCAAATCAAGCCGACATGGTTGAATGAGGTAAAAGAAAGTCAGTTGGTGGATGAGGATTTAAGTGCTAAGTTACAGCAAGTGCAGAATGGAGAGTTAGAGGATTATGGTATTAATGATGAGGGAGTGCTGTGTTTTCATAGCAAGGTCTGTATGCCTAAGGATAAGAAGTTAAGGCAGAGAATTCTTCAGGAATCGCATAGTAGCCCTTATGCTATGCATCCTGGAGGTACTAAGTTGTATAGAGATCTAAGGGAACAGTTTTGGTGGCCTGGTCTAAAACGGAAAGTTACCAAATTTGTCGGCAAGTGCTTAACCTGTCAGCAAGTCAAGGCTGAACACCAAGTTCCATCAGGATTGCTTCAACCGATAATGATTCCGCAGTGGAAGTGGGAGAGAATCACCATGGACTTCGTTAGTGGGCTTCCCCTCACGCCTACTAAGAAGGACTCGGTATGGGTGATAGTGGATCGATTGACAAAATCCGCGCATTTCATTCCAATGCGGGTTGATTACTCTTTGCAGAAGTTGGCGAAATTGTATGTGGCAGAGATTGTGAGATTGCACGGAGTTGGTTTTACAGCCGAATAGGCTTTTGTTAAAATATTAAGTGTTGGCCGAATGTAGGAACTAAGGATCTCGGACGCTAGATCGGGATTTTCAGGAGCCGCAGTGAAAGTGATAAGTATACCAGGTGTGTAGCCCTACCCTAAGTCTTAATAGATCTATGGTATTGTTTTAATGCATGTGTTATTAAGAATGTGAAAGATATGGCTAAGGTACCATGCAATGGTACAAAGTACTCAGGTACATAAACCTACTCCTACTATGAGTATAATATGATCTGTACAGCACACATGTGAAATTATAAGAATGTGAATAAGAAATATGACATGGTTTATGCATATTTGTATGACATGGGGCATATGGGTTATATGGAAAGGGGAAGTGATCTGGTGGTTTATACCACAAATATCTGAATGTGGTGACTCATGTCACATAATTTTATCTGGTGGCTATGCCACAATATATATAAGGGCGATGAGCACGCTGCTGCAAATGATCGCCTTCGATGATGTGTAGCGGATGGAGGGTTGACTTAGTAGTCCCCACGGTGAGATGGTTGGTACGGGTGATGTGTAGCGGATGGTATCTAGGTTTGAGTTCGGGAATGCATCATTATTTGTAAATTGTGATATGTTTATGTATGATCTGATATGCCTAAATCATTAGGACTTAGTGTGGTTGTTATACACTGAGTCTGTGTGACTCACCCCGTTGTGGGATATTTTTCAGGTGACACTCAATGATGGACCGGGTCGGCAGGAGCTTAGTGGTGGCCATGCTCAGCTCAGGATTTAATTTATTTTGGACTTTCTATTTTTAAGTACTTTGGTTTTAATTTCGGGTTTTATAAGGCCATAGTATGAACTGTTCACGCTTGCATTTTAATTATTTTGGGTACGATAAAAATTTTATTAAATTAACGCTTAAGTAATCTTTCTTAAAATAAATCTCTAAAGGTTTTGACATCTAACACTTATGATCTACAATCTAAAGGTAAACTCTAAATCAAATCGGCAAATCTTTTAACTTAAGGGTTTGAACATGAAAACGAGGTTTCATAAAATCCAAACTTCAAGCAAAGCATTGTTTTCGATTTTAAACCCAACACAAATACATTTTCCTTCAAAACCACCCAAAGTTCCGAAGAAACAATTTACTCGAGGAACATACCAGATCCGGTCAAGTCTCGTGGGCCGGGTTTGGGGTGTTTCAGAGGAAGATGAACGTCGTTGCCAATTTGTGCAGTGCAGATTTTGACAACGAAAGCCAAAAAGGGGGAAGATTAAATATGAATGCCAGTGACTAGTGCTGAGTAGCGTTGGTGTCTAGCAAAAAGCACTAGATCAGGGTGGCAAGGAAGGAGGGGAAGAGGGAAGGGGAAGTTTGTCGAGATGTGAAGAGAAGAACATTGGAAAATGTCTTACAAAATAGAAAAGGGTAAGACATTTCCCTTAAAAAAAGCCCTCATTCTCCTGTGTTTTGGGGAACGGTTTATGGTGGGAATTCATTTTCCACCAAAAAAACATGGGAAAACAAGTAAAGTATTTTTCATAAAACATTTTACAGGTAAACAAACAGAACCTTAAACACAAATTAAAACCTAAAATTTGTAATTCCTATAATAATCCCATCTAGAATTTTTTACTCGCACAACCTTTACTAAAACGACCATAACTTGAGCTCTCGAAGTCAAAATCAAGTGACTTAAAATGAGTTTCAAAGATAAAAATTAACTCTACCATCAGTTAGTAGACACTTGTAACGTCACTTTAACATTTTAGTCCTTTAACATTAAAATTACTAAAGATTACTTTATAAAATAGTGTTATTTAACAATCAAACTTAATAATTTATCATAAAACTTCAAGAATATCCAAAACTCATCAATGGCACAATCCATAATCTTTAACTATTTGAAAATAAAGTTACGATTTAGCTGGACCTAGTTGCAATGATCTCAAAAACATAAAAATTACAAGAAATCAGTTAAAATCAGCTTACCAAATTGAAAGATAAGCTTGGCTGAAGCTCAAAACCCTTAGCCATGGTTGTTCGGTGCTTTCCCAAGAAGAACATCTGAGAGTGGTGACTTATTCTTTTACTTTATGCTTTTATTTACTTAATATTTACAATTTACTACTTTACCCATTAAAAACAAACGAAAGGTTATGAATTTTTAACACTGATACCGTCCAATTAATACCCATATGGTATATTTACCATTAAACTAATTAGGACTTAATGAATAAATAACCCAAAAGTTAGTGGATTTAATCATGTCACCACTTCTTGGACTTTTTGACCATGGTTTAATCACCACTTTGGTCCCTTTAGCATTTTAAATCTATAGCAATTCACTTTTGCCTCTTTTACAATTTAATCATCTTACCTTAATTAAGCAACCAATCGTCAAAATTACCTGATCAAACTTCAATTCACCTATAATATGACTCTATAAATATTTAATAAAAATATTTAGGGCCTTAAATTATGGAAACGAGGTCCCAATATCTCATTTCCAAAAACCACTTAACCTTTGGACTATACCACTTATATTTATTTATTCGTTCAATTTATAAAAAATAAAATATTCAGCTAGAATTCAATATAATATTATAATTGACTCAAAATATTAAATAATAATATGAACTTATTCATCAGATTTGTGATCTCGAAACCACTGTTTTCGAAACTACTGAAAAAGCGAGTTGTTACACATCTCAACCTAAAAATATCAAGTTTCCATCCAAAAAGTCGTTGCAAGTTGATTAATTTTTCAGTGTACAAAAATTGAGAGATTTGATTAATTGAATTAAATTAATTTCTCTCCATTCACACATGTTGAATCGATCGTTGACACTTGATAAAGTCTTCTTAGCTTGTCCGCATCCAAGATTCTCTGTTTTAAACTAAGATTTCCAAGAATCAAAATCGTGATTTTCTTTAAGCTCAATATTGTCTCATTGAAGCTTGTTATTTCTGCTTGTCACGAACTCTTGTACAATCAAGTTCATCTTCATTCGAATCTAACTAGATCTTGCTCGAGTGATTGGATCTTGTGGTAAACTAAGCCCATCACTTTGTTGGATTGGTGAAAGGGCCTTGGTGCATGCAACACAAAAGTTCGACACTGACATAATTGTGGTGTCTGAGTGGACTCGATCTTTGTATTCAAATTTTTACTTGCATAACTTCGCTTGTGATTGATCGTGTCAAACAGTCAAGTTTTAAAATTTATAATAAGAATGATCGAACCTGGAGACTACCCTGACAACGATTGAGGCAAGTGCACCTATCGAATAGTAGTATAGCTTAGGCAAGACCGGATTATTGAACCCAAAGGAACTAAAAGTACTACTACTCACTTTCTTTCTATTATTTAGCCTAAAATATGGAGTGATTGGTTTATTAATCTAAAACTAAGGAAACACTAGACTAAATGCAAAGACAAAAGAACAAAACTTGGAAAAGACTTATTGGAAAACTCAGTTGATTTAGATAATACCTTAAAAAGAATCCACCTATGACTTCTCTTATTATCTAACACTGAACCGGACAATTTATTCATTTAGTTTGATCCGTAAGACTCCCTAACTTATATTAAACCCTCTCTCGAGGCAAATAACGTCTAACCCCATGTTAATTAGTGGAACTCTCATTCTCTTATAATAACCCCCTAAGGAAGCAGTAAATCGATCTGTGGATTCCCATATTAGGTTTTACCCTAATCCGGCAAAATCTCGTCACCCTATCTCTAGGCGTACGATCAACTCTGTTTAACTATGTTTGATCTTCTCTTAAGCAGGGACTTTTGCTCTACCACCTAAGCACATTCGATTGGAATAAGTTCACATAATTAAGAACAAACTAAATATTTATCATACAGTTCAGAAAACGATAACAAAATCCATCATAGGTTCCATCCCCTTCAGGTATCTGAAGGGTTTAGTTCATAATTGAAAAATAAAACATCTCAAGAGAAAAGATAACACAAAACATATGAAAAACCTTAAAACCCCCTGAAGAAATTGAAGGAGAAGTCCGCCGTTTTGAGTAGAATTCCGGCTTCTTGGGATGAATCAACTGGCTATCTTCGAGTAATTCCCACGAATTTGACCTTCTCGCTCAGCTTCTGGCCTAGCTGACTGCCGTATTGACTACCTCCTTCTAGGTCTTACTTGGGGTTTTTATATAGGCTCTTGGAATGCGTTGCTTTCTCCCCAAGTATCCTTTTCCGAATGGAATTCTTTATGCCAACTAATCGGACACGCCCAGGGCACACGCCCGTGTAAATCGCGGCTAGGACCGTGTTTCAATTCTGTCAATTTAGACACGGCCGTGTAAAGTGTGATCCGGCCGTGCCCTATCTGATCTATAAGGCACGGTCGTGTTGCTTGAAGTCCAGGCCATGTCGATTTTCTCTTTGGCCCAAATTGGCCCAATTTAAGTCTGTTTTAGGTTCTTTTGGTCCTCGGTTGCTTTCCTAAGTATGAAACATGAAAAGAAAGGATTAAGAGCACCTTTTTACATAAATAGGGGCTAAATAATCCAATAAATATGCTAAATGTGGGATTAAAATATGTTACTTTTACGGTTTATCAAATACCCCCACACTTAAGCTTTTGCTTGTCCTCAAGCAAAATTCTCAACATACAATTAAAACGAACTTTCCATAATTCACAATCCCTATCAATAGTGTCTCATCATAATTCATAGATAATTCATACATGGATGATTCAACTCAAAGGGTCCTAAAGATTCAAACAGTCGACGTCATGAATTTTATAGCTTTGAAAACATAGGTTTTTCCCCTTATCTAAATAATTACCTCTGACTCAAAATCGACAAGGATTGGTATCCTCACTGAAGATTCACTCAAGTGCTCAAAGTGTTTAAGGCTCGGAAGAAAAGTGCTCATAAGTCGAACCTGAAAAGTTAATCCCATAGGCTTGCCTAAAAATCAAATCTCCACCACTATATATGAGATGATAAACAGATCAAAAGGTCTTTAATTAGGGTTGTAACGGGGCTAGGTTAAAGGGTGTGGATACAGGCTAAATTAAGAGGTTAAAATCGAGATCGAGTTGACAAATTATCTAAAAAAAATGAACTAAAAAGTACTGAATTGAACTTCCTAATAATACGAGCTTCTTCTTTGATATTTGGAATTTTATTGTATAGGCTCATAGAACATAGAACTAATGCTGAATCTACTTTAATTTTTTTATTTTTTTAAGAACAAACTAAAAGATAATTTCATAAATAGAATAACTAGATAACTTGATCAAATCAAATCTCAATATAGGGGAAGTCGAAAAAAAATGGTGATAACAAATACAAAGGGTTTTGGGTTAATATTAGGTAAGTCAATAAAAAGGGTTGTTAGGATCAACGGGGTTCACTAGGGTTTAATTTATGGAGGTAGGCTTTTTAGTGGAGTAAGTAGGTTAAAACCTAGGTGTCTTAATCATCTCTGTATATAAAATCAAAAAGTGTGGTCTCGACATGTATAAACGAGGCAAGTTCTAGAATAACAGTTCAAGGTTGACATACTCATAATCAATAAATTGAGCACAAAAAGGAATATATGCTCTATAAGGCTCAAAATCTCACAAAAATTATGGGTAATTTAATATCAACCTCGTAAATTTCAAATTTCAAGATAATATTCAGATTTAGTTCAACAACCTAAAATTTAATTAATTCTCAAAAAATAGACTTATCATGCTCGATTCTCTAGTATCTTAAAGTATAAATCATCAATGCACAATTAACTATGACTTATTCTAAGACATATTAATGAAGATCATAAATTATCAGAAATTTCACCCTAATTATTAATATGAGAAAATTACTTAAAAACACTTTAAAATTTCAGGGATTTGAGAATAATGAAAAAAAGTCAGGTACTTTTATCCCCCACACTTAAGATGTACATTGCCCTCAATGTACAAAGATATATAGATATGCATGTGAGATATAGATCAAAAGAGAAGGGAAAGAATAGCTAAAACACCCCATACCCGGCCCACGAGCACGAGCCCAGACCGAACTGTATGTTCCTCAAGTAAGTAGGTTAAAAATTCTTTTATTACTTTGAAAAACTATGTGTTTTGAAGAAAGTTTGTTTGTGGGTTGGGCTCGAGTTGAAAACAAATTTATTTGTTATTGAAACCCTTTAACGTTTAGGCTTTGTTTTAAAATAAATCTACTTAAAATTCACTTGGTGAAAATTCGTACATAGTAATTAAAAGAAAAATTAAAGTAATTCAACTATGGCCTTATTACATCAAATAAATCCCAAAATTAAAACCTTAGTACTTAAAATAAAGTAGTCCAAATAAAATGAATTTCTTGCTGAGCATGGCCATCCCTAAGCTTACTGCCAGGACCAGGTCCATTACCGATCATCACCGAAAAATGTTCCCACAGCTGGGGTGAGTCAATGAGACTCAATGTGTAACACAACACTAAGTCTTAACAAATTTAGGCATTTCATAGCATACAAATTCATATATCATTAAATTAAAATGATGCAACCCAAACCCAAACCTAGATGCCATCCGCTACACATCACCCGTACCAACCTGCACACCGTAGGGACTACTAAGTCAACCCTCCATCCGCTACACACCATCGAGAAGCGATCATTTGCGATCGACGTGCTCATCGCCCTTATGAGTATTCGTGGTCTTAGGTCACCTCACTCAGATATCGTGGTCTTAGGTCACCACGTTCAGATATCGTGGTCTTAGGTCACCACATTCAGATCTCGTGGTCTTAGGTCACCACATTCAAATATCGTAGTCTTAGGTCACCACATTCACTTCCCCTTTTCAATAACCCATATGCCCCATATCATACATATTATGCATTAACATGCCAAATTTCACATTCTTATTACTTATCACATGTTAAATATAACATATTTCATAATCCTAGTAGGAGTAGGAAATGTACCTGAGTACTTTGTACCATATCATGGTACCTTAGCCACATTCTTACACTTACATATTAACACATATATCAAGTTTAAGCCATAAATCTATTAAGATTAGTGTGGGGTACACACCTGATATACTTAGCAATTCACTTCAAATCCCGAAAATCCGATCTAAAGCCTTAGATCCTTAGTCCCTACATTCGACCATTACTTAAAAATTTAATGAAGACCATTCGGCTATAAAACCAAATCCTATTAGGATTATTGTAACCCAAAACTTACCTTGGTGCCGATTTCACTATAAATCAAATCCTGAAAACTTTGTGCTACTCCTCCCTTCAATCGGCCAATGCTAGATCATTTAACTTGATTAGTTTCGGCTTTTTAAACAAATAAAGAATAGATCTAATTACCAAAATAGACCTTGACCGATTGTACTTATGCACTCACCTTGCAATTTCAAATCCCGAAAGTATCCCTTGTCTTAATTATCTGTCGAAATACCTATACACATATGTTAGATTCGATTCTAACATTCAATCATCATAGATGGCCCTTGGCCGAATGCTATAGACACTTACCTTGTGGATTTTAAATCCCGAAACTCACCGAATAACTAGGGAGCACGCGGCCTATGGTGTACCTTCAGGAAAAGAACTTCTCCTTCCTTGTAGTCGACACTTAGTAAATCCCGAAAGATCTCTTCAAAGTTTTGGCAACAAGATTTTAATGGGATTAGTCCTATATTTCGGCAATTCTTAAAAGAAAAAGGATGAAACCGAATAAGATCTTACCCTTACTTTAGGAATCGGCAATCCTTGCTTGAACCTTTAACAATATTCGGCTATGTAAGCTAGAAGGATCTTGATTTCGGCTTTTTGATTGGTATAAAGAAAAGAGAAAGAAGAATAAAGATGGAGGATTCGGCTAGAGCACAAGGTATTTTGGCTTGGCAAAAATAAAAGAGAAGAGAGGAGTTATTTGCTAGAGAGAATTCGGCAGAGAGAGAGTTGAAAGAAAGAATGAATGGCCCTCTTTTCCTTTAGTAGCCGAAATTACTAACTTAGAATCCCTTACTTGGCCATCACTCTTCTATTTTGATAACTTTATCTCTTTAATTATTCCTTTAGTAGCCGAAATTATTAAACTCAAAGTCCCTTACTTGGCCATCACTTCTCCTTTATTTTCCTAATTAAAGAATAATTCCTTATTTATCATCTTTTATCCTTAAATAAAATAAAAGGGATAAAACTCCTAAAATTTAGCCATGTGCCGTCCACCTCTGTCCATCCTTGCAGCAAAATAAAACTTTTATTTTGCTTCCCCTACAGCTTGAACCTTGGCCCAATCTCCCCTGCATGTGGCGTCATTTACAGAGGCCTTAAGTGGCACCTCCAAGCCACTTTTCCATGCCCATTTGTGTGTCAAATTTTCCCTACATTTTCTCTTAAGACCACCTTGCTTCATGTCCCTCTTTTAAACTTTAACTTAACATTTCTTAAGCATTTCCTTACATTTCTAAGACATTTCCTTACATTTCCAAGACATTTCCTTACATTTCCAAGACAAGACATTCCCTTACATTTCCAAGACATTTCCTTACATTTCCAAGACAAGACATTTCCTTACATTTCCAAGACAAGACATTTCCTTACATTTCCAAGTCATTTCCTTACATTTCTAAGACAAGACATTTCCTTACATTTCCAAGATTCTAAAAATGCACACATCACATCCATAACACATAAGACATACTAATGCATAGGCTATAATCCAGGATGTTACAATAGCACTCCCTGAAATCTGGATGATCCTGGAGTTGGCAGAGGTCACGGTGGGGCGAAGGCAGTGGTGGTGGTGTTTTTATGGCCCTGGTGGGGTGGCTACCAGAAATCTCGGTGCTAGATGAAGGAATTGGGTAGCCCATGAAGACTTAGCCGAGAGGCCTAAAGAGACATGAAAAACATGTTAAAAATATAATTAAAGACAAGAAAGAAAAAGGAAAGGAGACTAAGAAGAAAACTGAAATTAAAAGAAAAGACTAATAGACTAAGAAATCCTTATTGAAAGATGGTTCGTGAGTGGGGTGTGATTTCCAAACAGCCTTTAGAATTCCTTGGGCCGCGGTGGTGGTGGTCATTGTTCCCAAGGTATGATTCCCTAGCAGCCTGACGAACCTGACACTAAGAAACTAAAACAAAATAAACTAAACTAAGCATAAGATAATCAAAAGAAAGGAAATTGAAGCAAAGGAGAAAAGAAAAATAAAGACGAAATGGTCTCAAAGACCCTTGGTTTGGTGATTATCTGAAGCTGGCGGCATGAACTCATGTAGTTCGGTCTCCATTGAGGAGGTTGTTATCGGTCTCTTGCGCTTCTTCATCGTTATGGTGTATAGCTCAAGAGTTTAGAAACTATTAATGGAGAGGGGAGAATGCTTGGAGGGGGGAGAAAAGGAGAATTAAGAGCATGAAGAAAGAAAAGGCTAGCATGGAGAGGGATGGGAGTGGTTGGTTTAAATAGGTGCTCAATTATGATGCCTTCCCACGCCTGTGGTATGTGGGCGTGTTACTGCACACGGCCATCTCGCACAGCCGTGTTTTGGGGTGTGTTGGTAGGTACACGCCCGTTGGTACTAAATCAGTAGCTTCGCACGATCTATGGCACGGCCATGTCCTAAGGCGTGTTTTTCAAGTCAATAGCTTCGCACGGTTGAAAGCTTGGCCATGTTCTAGGCATGTTAAGTTTCCCACACCCGTGCCCTATCGCCACGCCCGTTCTTTGGGAAAAATTGTCAACCACGGTCGTGTAGCACGGCCGTGATGGGGTGGTTGAGTCCGTGATTTTTTTGAAGAATTGATTCCTCTGTTTCTGTACTATCCTATTTTTGTCAATACGGGGATTCAGTGTACTTACACGGCCACGGACACGGCCGTGTGTAAGGCCGTGTGACCTGGGAATTTGCATTTTTTATGAATTTCTGGGAAAAAGTAAGATAAAATTTAAGATAAAAAGAAAAAAATAAAAATAACATAGAATTTATTAGTAGTGCTCGGGTTGCCTCTCGAGAAGTGCTTGTTTAAAGTCTTAAGCTAGATTTTCCCTGTATTCGTAAGGTCAGGGTGGTTTAAAAATTTGAATATCTTCCCTCATGTTATTAATGCCATGAGAAGATTTTAGTCGAGAAGCGTTTACCTTAAAAGTATCGAATATCGGGTTGCTTACTCCGACTGTTCCATATGGGAAGATATTGCTTACCTCAAGTAGGATGTCCTCGGTTAGATCTGATGTGGTGATGCGCGGATCTGTTTCATTGAATAGTACTTGCTCTCCTATTTTGAAGTGATTCAATGTTCCTATGAACTCTTTTGGAAATTGTTTCGGTTTTTCTTCGTGTGGTTTTGATTCCTCTTTGAAGCGTGTCTCCCACTCATCTACCTTGTCGCCTTTAATGCTTTGCTTTTCTTTGTCAGGTGGAGGTACATGACTCGATTCAGGATTATGGTTCTGTGGATGTTCCTGTGGTGAAATTTGAAAAGATTCATCATCAATTGGTTTTATTTTCTCACCTTCATCGATCGATGTCCTTGCTGAGTCAAGAGGTCAAGAGCTTGTAAGCTAATCGATTCATTACCTACACAAAGTATGAGTTCTCCTGTGGCAACATCAATTTTAGTCTTGGCAGTTGCTAAAAAATGTCTTCCTAAAATTAAAGGAATCGAATTATCCTCATCCATGTCTAAGACAACAAAATCTACTAGGAAAACAAATTTATCAATTTTTATGAGCACGTCTTCAATAATACCCCTAAGGATTCTAACTGTTTTATCAACCAATTGAATGCTCAACCTAGTTTGTTTTGGCTTCCCTAGACCTAGTTGTTTAAACATTTTATAAGGCATGACATTTATACTTGCCCCTAAATCAGCTAATGCATTATCAATAGTTAATCTACTGATTAGGCATGTAACATCCTAGAAAGGGCCTATGCATTTTCGGTTTAATTGTACGAAATGACATGTCTTAAGTTTTATGAATACATTTTTAACATTTTTGGAAACCTGGAAATGCATGGAAATGGGAATGGAAATGAACATTCTTGGAAACCTAGAAATGTAAGGAAATGATTCAAAAATGGAAAGTAAACATTTCTAGAAACTTGGAAATGTAAGGAAATGTCAAGTTTACAGAGCCGATCAAAAATTTTTGGAAACTTAGAAATGACCTAGAAATGACGAGTTTTAAGGTTTAAAATGGGAAATTAAGGCAAGGTGGCCTTAAAAGAAAAAGTTTGTGAAATTTGACACACAAACAGGCTTGGAAAAGTGGCCTGAAGATGTCACTTAGGGCCTATGAAAATGGCGCCATATGCAATAGGAATGGGCCTGAGTTCGAGTCACTTGGGAAGCAAATAAAGGAGGTTTTATTTTTGCTTCCGGAAGACTGAGGTGGACGGCACATGCTTCTAAAAAGGAGGTGTTTTATTTTCATAAATATTCGATTAAAAAGGTGATAAATAAAGGATTTTTAAATTGGATTGTTTTGAAGAGATAAATGTTGGATTAAACTCTTTTATTTATGATAATTAAAGGATAAAGTTATCAGATAGAAGAGTGGTGGCCAAGTAAGGGACTCCTTAGATGATAACTTCGGCTATAAAAGGAAGGAAGGAGGGCTACTCATCAATTTTTGCTTCCTCCTTTCTCTGCCGAATTCTTAGTGCTCTCCTCTCTTCTTTTCTTTTCTTTTGTTTTGTCAAGCCGAAATTAAGTAATTGTTGGAACCTAGCCGAATATTTTCCTCTCCATTAGAAGCCATAGCCGAATCTCCCTTGAATCTAAGCAAGGAAGCAGTCGACTGAAGTATTAAGGGGATCTCTCGGGTTTCTACAACTGTCGACTATAAGGAGGAATATTTCGGGATCTAAGGTAAGAAACTATAAGATCCAAAGGTCTTGTTTTAAGTTTTAATGTTAGATTAAACCTAACATGTGATTATAGGAATTTCGACATCCCTAGGAAAGCAAGGATACTTTTCGGGATTTGAGATCACAAAGGTATGTGTTTAAGACATTCGGCCAAGGCCTATTGTAAGTATTTGGATTTATTCCCAAAAGCCGAAACTAACCTATGATGTTTTTTAATGTTGGCCGAATGCAAGAAGGAATACAACAAAGTTTTAAGACTTGATTCATAAGTCAATCGGCAACAAGGTAGGTTTTCAGTATACAAATCCTACTAGGATTTGGTTTTAAAGCCAAAAAAAGGTTTATTAATGTGTTTAAATGATTGGCCGAATATAGGAGTTAAGGATCTAAATCAGTAGATCGGTTCTTCGGGATTTTAAGGACTTCGTTAAACGAATCAGGTGTGTACCCCACACTAACTTTTAATATGATTATGGTAATATGTAATATGTACATATGGATAAGGTACTTAGTGTTATGGTACAAAGTACTGTGCACGTTTCCTACTTCCACTAGGATTATGAAATATGTTATTTATAACATGTGAAACTTTATAAGAATGTGAATTTAAGTATGATATGCATGATATGGATAATATGGGTCATTCGGGATATATGAAAAGGGGAAGTGAATGTGATGACTACGGGCCTCACTATATCGAATGTGGTGACTTCGGTCACATTATCCGAATATGGTAACCGGTTACATTATCTCGAATCTGGTGTCTCTTGACACAATTATATCCTGGTGGCTATGCCACAAATTTTATATGGGCGATGAGCACGTCGATCTCGCAATGCGCGCCGATGGTGTGTAGCGGATGGAAGGTCGACTTAGTAGTCCCCACGGTGTGCAGGTTGGTACGAGGATGTGTAGCGGATGGCATCTAGGTTTGTGTTTGGGTTGCATCATTACTGCTATCTGTTGTATGAATAAGTGTTTGATATGAACATGTATGTCTGATCTATTGAATTTTAGTGTTGGTTACACATTGAGTCTGTTGACTCACCTCGTTGTGGGAAACATGTTTTAGGTGATGAACAGTGATGGACCGGGACGGTAGATCTTGTGGTGGCCATGCTCAACTTGAAGTTTTATTCAATATGGATACTTTAATTTTATTTAAGTACTTTGGAATTTTATTTTGGGATTTTACTTGTTGTAATAAGGCCATAGTTACATTTCTTTATTTTTATTTCTAATTACTATGTTACGAATTATTTTAAATTAAAGATCAAGTAAAATTATTTCTTTAAAAATAAACCCTAAATTGTTTTGTCACCTTAATTAATTGGATTTTCAAATAAAATAAATGGGTTTTCAACCTAAGCCCAACCCAAAACGATATAATTTTAAAAATTACACAAATTTTCTCTAAGTAACAAGAACTTTGAAACCGGTTTACTTAAGGAACATACCAGATCCGGTTAAGGCTCGTGGGCCGGGTGTGGGGTGTTTCAGTTTGGTATCGAGCCGATTTTAAACTCTCTACTGTGGGCTAAGGCCCAAAATGTTTTCAAGACGAGCCCAAATGATTTTCTTATGAAATAAGCAGGTTTTCTGGCATGGCACCTAAGTCTACGACCCGTAGTCCACCAGGTAAGTACCCCTAACTATCTATGTGATTATATGATTTATGGATTATGAAAGGGTAGAAAAGGCATGGAACGTAGAATAGCATGATAGGAACTTGAACCCTAGGACTTGTCTACTCAAACACAAACACATAAGACTTAAGGAACGTTAAACAAACCTATGGCTAAGTCACTGAGTTAGGGTGTGGTAACCCTTATACGCATGTCTAGGATTGGATCCAGGAAGAGCACGGTACTTAAGCGATCCCTAGTGACTCACCTCTTCTTCGCAGAATCCTACTGCAGTGCGTAGCTTCTGGTTCACCACAACCTGCAGGCTCTGGGTTGGTGTGGCAACCTGCATGCGCATGTATAGGAATGGTTTCGGTGGGAGCTTGGTATTTAAGCAGTCCGCGTGACTCACCTCCTCTCCACTCAAATCCTGCCTGGTGCGTAGCTTTGGTTCACCCTGACCAAGAGGGCTCGGTCATAGGCTAAACACAAGGACTAAAACCCGAAAGGGAACTAGCCGTGTTTTTTATAATAAAAAAAACAAAACCCTAGTTTTAAAACTCTTAAAACTCTCTTTTAAGTTTGTGAAAACCATCTTTGCAAAATTTTCCAAAGAACTTCCGATTTATGAAAATTACAAAAATACCCTTGGTGGCAAAATTTTCCAAAAAGACCCTGATTTTCAAATTTTTGCAAACATCACCGTTTTGAAAAGTACAATTCTAAAAAAGAGAACCCTCAAAGTTTTGCAACTTTTGAAAAATCCTTGATTTATTAAACTTTACAAATTTATCCCAATTGTGAAAAATTACCGAAATACCCCTGAGGTCTAAAATTACCGAAATACCCCCGAATTTCAAAATTTTTCCAAAATACCCCGAGAATTTGAAATTACTAAAATACTTTGTGACAAAATCACCAAGGACCTTTTTCTTTTGGAAAAAAATTACGAAAATACCCTTGTAGGACAAAATTATGAAAATACCCTTGGGTAGTGGGAAAGCAACAGCAATGAAAACTACAACGTTTCTCTGAATGAACGGAAGTTCATACTTGTTTGATTGATGAATGAATGAATGGAAAGACTGTGTGCATGTATGAATACGAAAGAACCACTCCTAAAACTCTGTCATAAAACTCCTTCGCGGGTAAACAAGTGGAACAATGACTAATTCATAAAACTTCTTAATCAGATTCCGACATTAGAAATGAGCTCTAGAGGACGTGGTCGTCGTAGACGAGGTAGAGGAAGGATGACTGTGTCAGAACCCGTTAGATCGGGACAAGGTTCTGACAATGAGATACCACCGCCACCACCACCCCCAGCTGTTGGTGTTGAGCAACAAGCTCAGACGGGGGAAGATGCTATGTCGCAGGCTGTGCTGCGAGTTCTGGAATTGGTGGCTGGTGCAGGTGGAAATTCGGGAACATGTAAGTGCGTGCGGAGCGGCTCAGGAGCTAATGGAGCGGAAATGTTTCGAGGAGTATTCGAGTGGCACCCAGATGGAGAATCTTGGTTGGAAGCAATCGAGCGCATCATGGATGAGATTGATTTGACCCCGAGGAAAAGTTGAAAGGGATGGTGGCACCATTACTGCGATGAAACGTGATCGGTGGTGGTTAATCGTTTCGGGATGGTGCCACGGCTGAGGATCTGACCTGGGAATATGTTAAGGAAGCATTTCAGAAGAAATATGTGGGAACCAGGTATATAGATGAGCAACGGAAGGCTTTTCTGGGGCTGGTGCAAGGGAGCAAGTCTGTTGCAGAATATGAAGTTAAATTCCTGAGGTTGAGCCGCTATGCTCGAGGAGTAGTGGCAACTGAGCATGAGCGCTGTGTCCGTTTTGAGGACGGACTGAGGGACGATCTGAGACTGTTGATAGCACCGCATCAGGAGCGAGAGTTCTCTACTTTGGTAGAAAAGGCCAAGGTGGCCGAGGGAATTAAGGATTCTACCAAACAGGCTGTGGATAGGAATAAGCCCAAAAGAGGTTTTGGACCATCTGGAAAGGTTCATAAGAGGCCTAGAATTGATGGGCCGCGAAATCAGCAAGCTGGTACAGGATGGTAGTATCGTCCTTGTGAGCATTGTGGAAAGAAGCACTTAGGGGAATGCTGCAAAAAGACGGGAGGATGTTTTCGGTGTGGGTCCAAGGACCATATGCTTAAGGATTGTCCTAAGAAACCAGATGAAAGTCGACCAGCCGCTCAGAATGTTAGTTAGGCTGGTAGAGGAGGACAGCAGCCTCAACGAGGTCGTGGTTCGAGTAATGAGGTAATGATCTTTGGTAGAGGGCGTGGAGCACAGGCGAGAGGTCTTTGCTAATCGCCGAGGCAAGGCAACCGGGTTTGGTTTATGCGGTTCGCCGAAGGGAAGATGGAGACGCGCCGGATGTTATAACCGGTACGTTCTTTATTTTTGACAAGCCCTATTTTACTCTAATTGATGTGGGCTCGACCCATTCATATGTTGCATATAGTGTAGTGGAAACACTAGACCTAGACTCTGAACTCTCTGATAGGCAGATGACTGTAGTAAGCCCATTAGGCCAAGCGTAGTGGTATATAAGATCTTTCGGAATATACCCCAGAGATTCGAGGAGTGAACTTTTGGTGACTTAATGGAGTTACCCTTCGGAGAGTTTGAACTTATACTCGGAATGGGTGGCTAGTAGAACACTGAGCCGTGTTGGATTGTGCGGCTAAACGAATGGAACTAAGGACCTCGGAGGATGAAGTAGTAGTAATGGTTGGAGAAAGGAGGAACTACTTGTCTAACGTAGTTTCGGCGCTGAAGGCGGAGAAAATGGTTAAGAAAGGGTGCAAGGCATTCCTAGCCTTCGTAAGTGCGTTGGGTGGAAAGGAAGAAGGTGTTAGCGGAGTTAGAACGGTCAAGGACTTTGAGGATGTATTTTCGGAGGAACTACCAGGAATACCCCCAGATAGGGAGGTAGAATTTGGAATAGATTTGCTACCGAGAATAGCTCCTGTGTCAATCGCTCCATACCGAATGGTGCCAAAGGAGTTAGTGGAGCTCAAGGCTCAAATCCAAGAGTTGTTGGATCGTGGGTTCATCCGACCCAGTGTTTCTCTATGGGGAGCACCGGTCCTATTTGTGAAGAAGAAGGACGGAACTATACGTATGTGCATAGATTACCGTCAGTTGAATAAGCTGACCATTAAGAACAAGTATCCTTTGCCAAGGATCGATGACTTGTTCGATCAGCTGAAGGGGGCCACAGTGTTTTCAAAGATCGACTTAAGGTCGGGATATCATTAGCTAAAGGTGAAGGAGGCTGATATCCATAAGATCGCTTTTAGGACAAGATACGGCCATTTTGAGTTTGTGGTGATGCCGTTTGGGTTGACGAACGCTCCAGCCGCGTTCATGGACATGATGAATCAGGTTTTCCAACCCTATTTGGTTAGGTTCGTTGTTGTGTTCATCAATGATATCTTGGTGTACTCTAAGTCTGAAGAGGAGCACGATGAACATCTCCGAGTTATGTTGCAACTGTTAAGGGAAAAGAAGCTTTATGCCAAATTCAGCAAGTGTGAATTTTGGCTTAAGGAGGCGGCATTCTTAGGACATGTGGTATCCGCAGAGGGAATAAGAGTGGACCCTAGGAAGATCGAAGCAGTGTTGGATTGGAAACCACCTAGGTCCGTGGCTAAAATCCAAAGTTTTTTAGGTTTGGCAGGCTATTACAGAAGGTTTATGGAAGGGTTCTCGTCTATAGCCGCGCCTTTGACAAAGTTGCTAAGGAAGGAAGTACCCTTTGAATGGACTAATAAGCAGCAGGAGAGCTTTGAAAAGCTTAAAAAGGTGTTGTGAAGCTCAGGTGTTAATTCAAAGGAGGTAGGAAAAGATTTTGTGGTGTACTGTGACGCTTCGCATACGGGGTTAGGCTGTGTGCTAATGCAAGATGGAAAAGTGGTCGCTTATGCGTCTCGGCAGTTAAGGCCTCATGAGGTTAACTACCCAACTCATGGCTTGGAACTGGCAGCAGTGGTTTTCGCCCTTAAGGTTTGGAGGCACTACCTTTATGGAGAAAGGTCAGTTATCTACACAGACTACAAAAGTCTTAAGTACTTGTTGACTCAGAAGGAGTTGAACTTGAGGCAACGAAGGTGGGTGGAATTGTTGAAAGACTATGATTGTTCGATAGAATATCATCCGGGCAAGGCGAATGTGGTAGCTGATGCCCTAAGTAGGAAGGTTGTGTCGGATCTAAGGGCTTTGTTCGCTCACTTAAGTCTGTATGATGGAAGCCTGTTGGCAGAGTTGCAAGTCAAGCCCACATGGCTGAAGGAAGTGAAAGAGGGACAGTTGGCTGATAAGGACCTAAGTGCTAAGTTACAGCAAGTACAGAACGGAGAATTAAAGGATTATGGCGTCAATGATGAAGGAGTATTGTGCTACAAAGGAAAAGTCTGTATGCTGAAGGACGAGGAGTTAAGACAAAGATTCTTCGAGAGGCGCATGGTAGCCCTTATGCTATGCATCCCGGAGGCAGTAAGCTGTATAGAGAGCTAAGGGAACAATTTTGGTGGTCTAACCTTAAACAAGAAGTTACTGAATTCGTAGGAAAATGTCTGACGTGTTAGCAAGTTAAGGCTGAACTCCAAGTTCCATCGGGATTGCTTCAACCAATCGAAATTCCACAATAGAAGTGGGAGAGAATTACCATGGACTTCGTTAGTGGGCTTCCCCTTACGCCTACTAAGAAGGACTCGGTATGGGTGATAGTGGACCGTTTGACCAAATCCGCGCACTTTATTCCGGTGAGAGTCTACTATTCTCTTCAGAAGTTAGCCAAGTTATATGTGGCGGTGATCGTAAGGTTACATGGAGTACCAGTATCGATCATCTCCGATAGGGACCCAAGGTTTACGTCTCGATTTTGGAAGGTACTTCATCAAGCTTTAGGCACTAAGTTGGACTTCACTACGGCTTTTCATCCACAATCAGACGGGCAGTCTGAATGAGTTATACAAGTGTTGAAGGATATGCTGAGAGGCTGTGTGATGGATTTCCGAGGAAGTTGGGAAGATTACTTGCCTCTAGCTGAGTTCGCCTACAACAACAGCTATCAGGCTAGCATTCGGATGGCACCATATGAAGCATTGTATGGTAGGAAGTGTAGAACACCTACTTGTTGGACTGAGTTAGGAGAACGTTGAGTTTTGGGTCCAGAGTTAGTGGCAGAAACTGAAGAGAAGGTTGAGATAATTCGGGCACGGTTAAAGGAAGCCTCTGATAGGCAGAAGTCATACGCAGACCTTAAGCGGAAGGAAATAGAGTTTGAAGTGGGAGACCAAGTGTTTCTGAAAGTCTCGCCTTGGAAGAAGGTTATGAGGTTGGTCGCAAAGGAAGTTAAGCCCAAGGTTTATAGGGCCCTATCGAGTCAGTCTTGAAGCGAGTTGGGCGATGGCATACCAATTGGAGTTGCCACCGAGTTGCAGCAGATGCACGACGTATTCCATGTATCCATGCTACGTCGCTACCCGATCGGATCCGTCTCATGTGGTACTGTTGAAGAGGTGGAGCTAAAGGCGGACTTATCCTACGAGGAAGAGCCGATTCGGATCTTGGGCGTGATGTGAAAGTACTACGGAAGGAAGTCGGTTCCTCTAGTCAAAGTGTTATGGCGCAATCATGGATTGGAAGAAGTTTCGTGGGAGTCGGAAGAGACAATGCGACAAACAATACCCTCAATTATTTTAGTTAGGAAATTTCGAGGACGAAATTATTTTAAGGGGTAGAATCAGTAACATCTGGAAAGGCCTATGCATTTCGGTTTAATTATACGAAATGACATGTCTTAAGTTTTATGAATACATTTTTAACATTTTTGGAAACTTGGAAATGCATGGAAATGGGAATGGAAATGAACATTTTTGGAAACCTAGAAATGCATGGAAATGAAAATGGAAATGAACATTTTGGAAAACACGAAATGTAAGGAAATGATTCAAAAATGGAAAGTAAACATTTCTGGAAACTTGGAAATGGAAGGAAATGTCAAGTTTACAGAGCCGATCGAAAGTTTTTGGAAACTTAGAAATGACCTAGAAATGACGAGTTTTAAGGTTTAAAAGGGGAAATTAAGGCAAGGTGGCCTTAAAAGAAAAAGTTTGTGAAATTTTACGCACAAACAAGCTTGGAAAAGTAGCCTGAAGATGTCACTTAGGGCCTATGGAAATTGCGCCATATGCAAGAGGAATGGGCCTGAGTTTGAGTCACTTGGGAAGCAAATAAAGGAGGTTTTATTTTTGCTTCTGGAAGACTGAGGTGGACGGCACATGCTTCTAGAAATGAGGTGTTTTATTTTCATAAATATTCGATTAAAAAGGTGATAAATAAAGGATTTTTAAATTGGATTATTTTGAAGAGATAAATGTTGGATTAAACTCTTTTATTTATGATAATTAAAGGATAAAGTTATCAGATAGAAGAGTGGTGGCCAAGTAAGGGACTCCTTAGATGATAACTTCGGCTATAAAAGGAAAGAAGGAGGGCTACTCATCAATTTTTGCTTCCTCCTCTCTCTGCCGAATTCTTAGTGCTCTCCTCTTTTCTTTTCTTTTCTTTTGTTTTGTCAAGCCGAAATTAAGTAATTGTTGGAACCTAGCCGAATATTTTCCTCTCCATTCGAAGCCATAGCCGAATCTCCCTGTGAATCTAAGCAAGGAAGCAGTCGACTGAAGTATTAAGGGGATCTCTCGGGTTTCTACAACTGTCGACTACAAGGAGGAATATTTCGGGATCTAAGGTAAGAAACTATAAGATCCAAAGGTCTTGTTTTAAGTTTTAATGTTAGATTAAAGCTAACATGTGATTATAGGAATTTCGACATCCCTAGGAAAGCAAGGATACTTTTCGGGATTTGAGATCACAAAGGTATGTGTTTAAGACATTCGGCCAAGGCCTATTTTAAGTATTTGGATTTATTCCCAAAAGCCGAAACTAACCTATGATGTTTTTTAATGTTGGCCGAATGCAAGAAGGAATACAACAAAGTTTTGGGACTTGATTCATAAGTCAATCGGCAACAAGGTAGGTTTTTTGATTATACAAATCCTATTAGGATTTGGTTTTAAAGCCAAAAAAGGTTTATTAATATGTTTAAATGATTGGCCGAATATAGGAGTTAAGGATCTAAATCAGTAGATCGGTTCTTGAGATTTCAAGGACTTCGTTAAGCGAATCAGTGTGTACCTTACACTAACTTTTAATATGATTATGGTAATATGTAATATGTGCATATGGATAAGGTAAGTGCTATGGTACAAAGTACTGTGCACGTTTCCTACTTCCACTAGGATTATGAAATATGTTATTTATAACATGTGAAACTTTATAAGAATGTGAATTTAAGTATGATATGCATGATATGGATAATATGGGTCATTCGGGATATATGAAAAGGGAAGTGAATGTAATGACTACGGTCTCACTATCTCGAATGTGGTGACTTGGTCACATTATCTCGAATGTGGTAACTTCGGTTACATTATCTGGATCTGGTGTCTCTTGACACAATTATATCCGTGGCTATGCCACAAATTTTATATGGGCGATGAGCACGTCGATCGCAGCAATGCGCAGCCGATGGTGTGTAGCAGATGGAGGGTCAACTTAGTAGTCCCCACGGTGTGCAGGTTGGTACGAGGATGTGTAGCGGATGGCATCTAGGTTTGGGTTTGGGTTGCATCATTACTGCTATCTGTTGTATGAATAAGTGTTTGATATGAACATGTATGCCTGATCTATTGAATTTTAGTGTTGGTTACACATTGAGTCTGTTGACTCACCCCGTTGTGGGAAACATGTTTTAGGTGATGAACAGTGATGGACCGGGACGGTAGGTCTTGTGGTGGCCATGCTCAACTTGAAGTTTTATTCAATATGGACACTTTAATTTTATTTAAGTACTTTGGAATTTTATTTTGGGATTTTACTTGTTGTAATAAGGCCATAGTTACATTTCTTTATTTTTATTTTTAATTACTATGTTACGAATTATTTTAAATTAAAGATCAAGTAAAATTATTTCTTTAAAAATAAACCCTAAATTGTTTTGTCACCTTAATTAATTGGATTTTCAAATAAAATAAATGGGTTTCCAACTTAAGCCCAACCCAAAACGATATAATTTTAAAAATTACACAAATTTTCTCTAAGTAACAAGAACTTTGAAACCGGTTTACTTAAGGAACATACCAGATCCGGTTAAGGCTCGTGGGCCGGGTGTGGGGTGTTTCAAGGCATGGAATTGTAAAACTCCCTGGATCTTTTAATTTTTGCGGTAGTCTATTTTGCAACATTGCTGAGCATACTGCGTTTAATTCCACGTATGGATCCTCGTCTAGCTTACGCTTGTTCGTTAGAAGCTGTTTTAAAAATTTTCTCGAATCTGGCATCTGTGAAAGAGCTTCAAGAAGCGGTAAGTTAATATGTAATTTCTTTTGAAGTTTAAGGAACTTACCGAACTGTTCTTCTGTGTCGTCTCTATTCAATGCTGCGGGATAAGGTATACAAGGTTGGTACTCTTTGATTACCTGTTTTGGCATTTCTAGTGTTTCTTTTTCTTCCTTGATTTCTTATGCTAAGGTGGGGTTGTCTACGTTTGCACCCTCTTGAACTGTTATGGCTTGAATTTACTTTTTTGGGTTGATTTCGGTGTTGCTTGGTAGACGTCCTTGTGGTCGTTCTGAAATCAATTTCTTGAGATGTCCTACTGACTTAGTGAGTTCTCCGACTTGCTTAGTAAGTCCTCCCACTTGGTTCTCTATCCCTTTTATTGATGTTTGTTGTTCATTGAGCGTTGCTTCAGTCTTTTGGAAGCGAGAATCTGTAGCTGCCATGAACTTTGTCAACATCTTTTCGAGGTTCGGCTTCTTTTCTTGTGGGTAAGGTTGATTTTGGAAATTCCGAGGGGGTTGCTGCCTCTGATTTCCTTGATTTCCTTGTCCTCCCCATGAAAAATTTGGGTGGTTCCTCCAACCTGGGTTATAGGTATTACTATAAGGATTATTGTTAGATCTAAAATTATTACCTATATAATTTATTTTTCCATTCTCTGCTTCCAATTGGTAGGGTGGGTACTTAGGATTCGCCACGTTTCCACTCGTATCGCACTACATCACTGGATTTACCTGCGACGAATATAAATTATCAAGCTTTTTATTCATTATCTCTACCTGATTTGATAACATGGTTACTGCGTCGAGGTTAAAAACTCCGGCTGCTGTTGTTGGCCTTGTTCTTGGAACGTGCCATTGATAATTGTTCAACAACATTTCTTCAATAAATTTGTATGCTGCTTCAGGGGTTTTGCTATTCAGGGTTCCACTGGCCGCTGAGTCGATTAGTTGTCTTGTTGAGGGATTTACACCATTTTAAAAAGTTTGTACCTACAACCACAAAGGTAATCCATGGTGTGGGCATCTCCTCAACAGATCCTTATATCTCTCCCATGCATCATATAATGTTTCTACATCTATCTGCACAAAAGAAGAAATATCATTCTGTAATTTAGCCGTTTTGGCTGGTTGGAAATATTTTAATAAAAGATTTTCGGTCATTTGATCCCATGTCATGATTGACCCTTATGGTAACGAGTTCAACCACTGCATTGCTTTATTCCTTAACGAAAAAGGAAATAACCGAAGACGTATGGCATCATCAGTAACACCATTTATTTTGAAGGTATCACAGAACTCTAAGAAATTAGCTATATGAGTATTAGGGTCTTCATCCTGCAAACCATCAAATTGAACAAACTATTGAATCATTTGTATTGTGTTAGGCTTTAATTCAAAATTATTAGCAGCTATAACAGGCCTAACAATACTAGATTCTGCTCCTATTAAAGTGGGTTTAGCATAATCATACATAGTACGCGGAGCATTATTTTCCTGTACGTCTGGAGGTGGTGGGTTGTTCTCTGCCATCCCTTCAGTAGGATTGGAGTTGTTCTATTGCCCTTCCTCTACGTAATTGAGGGTTCGCCTGATTTCTCTGCGATTCCACTGTGCGGCAGCTTCGATATCATTGTCGTATACTAGTGGTCCTTTCGGGTTCCTTCTAGTCATAAACTAGAGATAACTGCTAGAAAAGGATGAAAAGAAAAATAATTAACCTAAAATAAGAATGAAAGTAAATTGCAAAAAATAAAAATAAAAAAAATAATGGCTAAAGTAATAAAAATAGAGTTTTCTTAATATTTTAGTCCCCGGCAACGGCGCCAAAAACTTGATCGTGTCAAACAATCGAGTTTTAATATTTATAATAAGAATGATCGAACCTGGAGACTACTCTGACAACGATTGAGGCAAGTGCACCTATCGAATAGTAGTATAGCTTAGGCAAGACCGGATTATCAAACCCAAAGGAACTAAAGTACTACTACTCACTTTCTTTATATTATTTAGCCTAAAATATGGAGTGATTGGTTTATTAATCTAAAACTAATGAAACACTAGACTAAATGCAAAGATAAAAGAACAAAACTTGGAAAAGACTTATTGGAAAACTCAGTTGATTTAGACGATACCTTAAGAAGAATCCACCTATGATTTCTCTTATTATCTAACACTGAACCAGACAATTTATTCATTTAGTTTGATCCGTAAGACTCCCTAACTTATATTACACCCTCTCTCGAGGCGAATAATGTCTAACCCAAGGTTAATTAGTGGAACTCTCATTCTCTTATAATAACCCCCTAAGAAAGTAGTAAATCGATCTGTGGATTCCCATATTAGGTTTCACCCTAATCCGACAAAATCTCGTCACCCTATCTCTAGGCGTGCGATCAACTCCGTTTAAATATGTTTGATCTTCTCTTAAGCAGGGACTTTTGCTCCACCACCTAAGCACATTCGATTGGAATAAGTTCACATAATTAAGAACAAACTAAATATTTATCATACGATTCAGAAAACGATAACAAAATCCATCATAGGTTTCATCCCCTTCAGATATCTGAAGGGTTTAGTTCATAATTGAAAAATAAGAAAAGATAACACAAGACATAAGAAAAACCCTAAAATCCCCTGAAGGAATTGAAGGAGAAGTCCACTATTTTGAGTAGAATTCCGGCTTCTTGGGATGAATCATCTGGCCATCTTCGAGTAATTCCCACGAATCTGACCTTCTGGCTCAGCTTTTGGCCTAGCTGACTGCCGTATTGACTGCCTCCTTCTAGGTCGTACTTGGGATCTTTATATAGGCTCTTGGAATGAGTTTCTTTCTCCCCAAGCATCCTTTTTCCGAATGGAATTCTTTATTCCAACTAATCGGACACGCCCAGGGCACACGCCCGTGTAAATCGTGGTTGGGAACGTATTTCAATTCTGTCGATTTAGACATGGCAGTGTGAAGTGTGATCCGACCGTGCCCTATCTGATCCACAAGGCACGGTCGTGTTGCTTGAAGTCTAGGCCGTGTCGATTTTCTCTTTGGCCCAAATTGGCCCGTTTTAAGCCAGTTTTAGGTTCTTTTGGTCCTCGGGTGCTTTCTTGAGTATGAAACATGAAAAGAAAGGATTAAGAGCACCTTTTTACATAAATAGGGGCTAAATCATCCAATAAATATGCTAAATATGGGATTAAAATATGTTATTTTTACGGTTTATCAGTGATCCAATTCTCCCTAGAAGGCCAAGGCAGGTTAGATGGGCTCCTCCACTTGGTCTTGCTATTAAGATTAATGTGGACTGTGCTTATTTCGTAAGATATCATAGTGATGGAGTGGGTGTGGTGGCGAGAGATTATAAGGGCTTGGTTTTTATGGGCCTTGTGGGACCACTTAGATACTTATTCTGCAAACCTAGTAAAGGCAAGTGTTTTCATCATTGTCTCAAATTTGCTAGGGATAGGGGCTATCTTAATGTGATTTGAGGGTGACTCCATAGTTGTGACCAACAAGCTTCGTTTAAAAGGAACATATTTATCATTGGCGTGCACCTACTAGAGACATAGAGCATAATTAGCCTTTTATATCTATTTCCTTTTTGTATGTTAATCGTACGGGTAATTCATTTGCACATCATTTAGCTAGATAAGCTTAATAGTGTAGATGTTTTACATTTTGATTTGAATTTGTGACACCCCAAACCCAACCTAGACGTTACAACTAGATTCTGTAGGTCACATTGGCCACCAAAATGGCTAAGTAAAAATGACCAGGCCTTCAGAAATTAATTTTTTTTAAAGTGTTTGCTTATTTTTTGAAAAATCGTAGTGGGCTTGTCTTTACTTATAAAAACATTAATGTTGTCGAGTTTAAAAAAAATCCAATTAAACAAAAGTTCTTATTAATTTTGGAAACATATTTAACTTATAATTTAAATTCCAAACCCATGCCACAGTTCATATAAAATTTTCTACAGTCCCAACTAATTATGAAATTATAAAATTAAAATACTTTAATTAGAAAAAATCGAGACGAGTCCTCTAAATACCTTGTGCAATCCTAACTTTGAAGATTATCTAAAAGGAGAAAATTAGGGGGTGAGCTTTAAGAAGCTTAGTGTGAGTCAAAAAGTAACAATTCAGTCATAGTCATTCTCAGAAAAACGATAAGCCATCCATACAAAGCCAACAATGATGCATAGAAAAACATCAATCAGTACCATCAAAACAAAGTTCATAATAAGCATGGCAATTTTCAACCAATGCATGAGCATGGGTATGATCAAATGATGCAATGCAAAGTGTCAACAGAATAGATCCTACCCCTATTTGCTACATACCATCTCCGTCCATCCAACACACTAATTAGGGTAATTAGAAACCCTTCCAACCCAACACACTAAAATCATTTTCTTTAACCATTAGAAATTATGCAGACAAGTTGCCAGATTTATTGTGGAAATACCGCCAGAAACAGATAATACAGTTTAATTGCCAAATCAGAATTTGTAGGTAAACTGCCAGAATCACAGATCATAGTCTACAAGAATTTCTCCAAATTATACATAACCCAACCCCAACCCCAATGCACACGCAAATAGCATAACAAGCTATTGGCATATTCAGAATATACTAGTTGCACATATAGTTTAACAGATACAAAAAAAAAATATTGGCATATTCAGATAGAATCGATCAGAACATACTAATTGCACATATAGTTTAATGGATCAAAAACATGTTATTGGCACATTCGACCATTACAAAAATAGAAAATATCATTTTAGCAACACAGTAGGGACACATACACATCCGACCAACTCAAATTAGGGCATACTCACATTCAATCATGTCACCCAACTCACATACCCGTTTTCGGCCATAATTGAAGCACACCCACAGTCAATTAGCTTACACCAAATTTTACAGTAAGGGGAAATACTTACATTCGGCTTCCGCCAAAAGAAAACATAGGTCACAACCAAACAATATCAATTAAAACACAACATCATTTTATTGTCATCATACACTCACTGATCACATAGGTTTAGGATTCATACATATACAACTCAACAAGATATATTTATACATGCACCCGGTTATCACCAAATCATACGATTCACTTATGAATAAGACACACACACGGATTACAAAAGATTAGAACCCACACTTGATCTATGTAGAGGATAACTCGGGGTGGCAAACAAGGGCTACAGAACATTGAGAGAATTAGCCGTGGGTCGCCAAAAGGCTATCGCGAAGAGCTGCTGCTATCGGCTGGTGGCACACAGGGAGCGAAAAATTGTGATGGCTGCCAATTGCGTGCAACAGGATACGATAACTACCGATAACTGTCGATTGCATGTGATAGAAGTCGATGATTGCCGATGCAGAAGATAAGGCGGCAAAAGAAAAGAATAACAAAGTGTTCATTGGGAGCTTATGGAAACAAAAGAAAAAAAAGAAAGAAAGAAGAGATGGGAAGGAGCAAAAAATAAAGAAAATTTGATAGAAGAGAGTTACAGCAAGAAAAGAAAACAACGTGCAAAACAAAGTGGAGAATAAGGGGGAAATGGGACAGAGAGAGAGTTTTGGGGAATAATTCTAGAAAATTTAAATAAATATTAAAAGATATCCTAAGCTATTAGATTTATCTATTATCACAATATGGTGGTTTAAAGTTTCATTTGACCCACCCTTTGACTGCAAGGGCGACACAGCAGGGGAAGAGCAAAAATAATTACCACTTTTGCACACAACAGGATGTAAACTTGGGGCCTTAGTAAATGCTAAAGTCTTACCACTGAACCAACAAGCTCATTCTTATTGGTGAGCAAACAAAAATTAAAGAGGGAAGGGAATTAAACACAAGACCTCAAACACACGATTTAGAACACTTAACCACTAAACAAAATCAATATACTTTTTAAAAACGTATAGATAAACACAAAAATCAGAACATGACCACTCTCTTTCGATTCACAAACTCGATTCTACTAACCCTGAATTTTAGGATGTTAATGTTATCCATAACATTGTAATTAGCTACTATAAATACTTAAATGCACTAGCTGTTAAGATACCCTCATTAAAAAAAAAAACCAAGACTAAAGCTTATTATTACTATTATAAAATAATTATTAATATAAAAATAATTACAATAATGAGAAAAAATAATTATTGAGAACAAGGATGTTCTAGCATACCCTTCCTCGGCATGAATTAAGAAGCAACATTCGTCCTTGTATTTTTATTTTTTAAAAGAAATATATTATGTTGGATTATTTTAAATGATTTTCTTGGGAACCAAAACAGGAATCACAAGCAAAATAAAACCTAAAAAAATAAAACCCTATCTAATGGTACAAAGACAAAGATAAAATAAATAAATAAACAGTAAATGAATTTTTTAATAGTGTATAATATTGTATGAACAAGTTAAAAAAAACTGTAGGTAGACATTCGAGATCACCGTCGCACCGCTGGCTTACGTGGACAGGATAGGTTTTTCTATAGACCACTCAATACTTGATCTTGGACACTTTATTTTAGAACTAATAATTTAGGTAAGTAACAAATTATCCTTTTTTTTCTTATATTGGAATAAATTTAGAATTGGTGAAAAAAATCTAAACTAAAAATTTGTACATGATAATAATACAGTAATAATAACTTTGTTCTTGGCTTTGTCTGTGAGAAAATACATAGGTGGTTGGCAATAAAAAAGAAATCATCTTATAATTCATGCTACTAAAAACAGTAAAAAAAAAACAAAAATCTGCATTCAACAATTAGTTTATACTAAAATACGAAACCAGACAAGTAGTTTAGATTGGTACTAAAATATCAGTTGATTAAACCATCTTCAACAACAACTACACCTTGAGGCTTGAAGTTGTAGGATTTTCGAAGAGTTCAAAATTTCCACCATTCACTTTCATGTTATTTGGTCATCATCTAATGGTGGATAAATTACTATCACTTCTTTTGATTATGTTAATGTCATGAACACAATATAAGTACTATCCTTTCGGGTATGCCCTCATCTCTTCAAATCCAAGATCTACAATGTTCTTTCTCCAACTTTGATATATGTTATGCTCATGATAATGATTAGATGCGATCCAAGGAAATGATAGTTACTTTATCGGCCTGCTTATGGTGAGACTTTCATATATTTGTACAATTTTTGTTTCTATTTTCAAGATAAAATTTTTAAGTTATCAAAAAATAGGATATAATATAATAAGCTATTGAAATGCCAAGCAAAATTCACTATAAGAAAATGTACCGTGAGATAAGAAAGGAAAGCTACTTTCTTGGATGCTTCTTTGCAAGACAGCTTGTCATAAACTGGCATTCTCTCTCTTCCCATGTACATTGGACAATGAAAGTATAACACTCTCTTATAGAAGTTTGTCTTCCCTAAAAACTCTTTAGCAATATTTATTAAAAAAAAAAAAACCCAACATTTTATTCCAAGGCGGCTTTTCAGTCCTAATCCATGGTCCCCAGGTGCATACGAAAATTGGACAGTCATGAAGGTAAATAAGTTCCTTTTTTACTTGACAACGAGTTTCTCTTTTATATAGTCTTACGTGTTTCATTAAAAGCTTCTTTCCCCGCGCAAACAAATAGAGTGACATATTGATGAATGATGATAAATGGCAAAAACCAACAGGACATGTTAAAGGTTCCAGTGCTCTATATAATTGGAGCTTTCATTCCAGCAACAATGCTCGCCGTCCTGTATTATTTTGATCACAGTGTAGTTTCGCAACTAGCTCAGCAGAAAGAATTCAATTTGAGGAAGCCACCTTCTTTCCATTATGATTTACTTCTTCTGGGATTCTTGGTAGATCCTGTTCCATCCTATCTCCATTTTATCGTGTTTGGTATTGAGTCCCGCTAAACTAAAGCATGTAAATTTGGTACTTGATGGCAGACGATATTATGTGGTCTTATTGGCGTCCCTCCAGCAAATGGTGTCATTCCACAATCTCCAATGCATACTAAAAGCTTAGCTACATTGAAGCACCAGGTAATTATATCCAACGGCAGTTATGTTTTTCCATTGTCAAGTGGCTCAGCATCATTATTCATAATGTCATGACCGTGGATTTCGATAGATTAAAACTTTTTTTTTGGTCTGCACAGTTGCTTCGAAACCGAATAGTAGAAACAGCCCACAAATATATGCATAATAATGCAAGCTTAGGACAAGTGTATGATAGCATGCAAGAAGCCTATCAACAAATGCAGAGTCCACTGGCTTACCAAGAACCTTATGCTCGGGTACTGATTTTATCATGATTCCTTCACATTGACATTATTTAACCCATTTTTTATCCCCAGAAATCCACAAACCTTGACGCTGGTTGTCTAGTAACCCAGCCTAAACTTCTTTCTTTGAGTAGGGATTAAAGGAACTGAAAGAATCAACAATTCAAATGGCTTCAACCATGGGAAGTATTGATGCCCCGACGTGCTTTCACAATGATGCATCATCTTCAACTCATATACTTGAAACTACATCAGTATCATGCATCATACAACATATATTAAGTAAAACTGAAGCAAGTTTAATGCAGCACACCCGTCAAAATCATTATGAACACCAAAATTCAAGCCTTTGTTTATTACTTGGTTGAGCAGTCATGAAATTTGTCTAATACCAATATCTCAAATAAAAACTCCAACTTTATCAAGAGCTATTGCTGAATTTTCGTCCAGATAGCTTCTCAGACTCATAGAGTATATGGTTAATTAGTCCCCTTGCAGCACTGCAAAAGAAAACAACAAACGTTAAAACATTGCTAAAGGTTTCTGAAAGAGTTAAAATTCAATATGCTGCATATATATCTATGCACATGTATCCCCTTCAATACAACATGAAGATATCAAGTCGCATATCTTTGAAATTCTAGCCAAAGTGGTAAAATGATTACTCTCTTATATTCAAGCAAATCACAAAAACAAATCGCTTGAAAATGCAAGAAACAAGTCAACTTAAGACTTACTCATCCTTCAGCTTCTGAATCTTCTCTGGATCCGTCTCATGCATATGCTTTTTGAACTGCTGTCTCACCATATCAACAACCAATGCTGTATTATGTTGCTGCACGATAATTTAATTATTGACTGGAAGTTAATTTCCATAATCACAATATATTAGAGGCAAAATCAAAGTATATGCTACAGTTTCATTATGTGTAGTAGCCTGTGTAAGTATACATACAAACAACTCTACAGTCAACGCCTCAGCTACACAGAAATCTTGTCAAAATAGAAGCTGCAAGTTCTTGAACCAAAATTTAAGCCCCATTGATCAAAATTGTTCAACCAGGTCCATAGATCTCTAAAGACTATACATTTGCCTTATAAAAATAAAACACCATCCTTTACGAGCAGATTTGTAGCACATACGTACAAACCTTGTAATGTTCACTCAAAGTGAATTATGGAGCTAACTACCGGGAATTAAGCCCCTGTGCTGGCAGCTATGAAGCAAAGACGAATAGAAGACCTTGAAAAGCTATTCATGTCATGGTGGAATCAACAAAAACCTGGGTCCCATGAATACCACTACCAATTTATTTATTCCCAGTACATATTTCCACCCTGAAAATATCTGTAAATGCCAACTGTAGAATGACATATCTTCCTTTTCAATGAGTACAGCTATAAAAGGAAACACAAACAATTAACATGCATTATGATTCTTCTGACTAAATTTTCATTGTCATTTGAAAGCACTTCCCAGTTTCATTAATGGTGATGCAAACATATTCATCCTCATCCTAGCTTTTCTGTTCTCAGAAGTATTAAGTCAGTGATAAAGTCCCCTTAGCTAAGCAAATAAAATCTTAAAAATTATCATTTACCCATTCCAAAACGTTTATGACAATCTAGAATCTGCCGGGGACTTCTATTGCAGCCAGCATATTAGAAAGATAGGAATGAAACTTAAAAGGCCTCCATTTCTATTAGGTTTGAGCTTTAACATGAAAATTAGCCTGCAATTCTCTTCAATGATAAATCTCACCCATTATTGCCCTAACAGTATATGATATCAAACAACCAACCAAAAAGATCCCAGCAAACTACTTAGTAAATAATTAAAAACAAAATGTGATCTCAAAATTGTTAAAAATTAATACAGTTTTATAAAGTGACCAACTCATTCCAGCACAGAAAACGGAAAAATTATGAAGGACCAGAGGCTAGAGGTACAGCATTGAGGTTACCTTATGGCCTATATATTTAGCTCTTCGAAGACACTCCCGGTAAAGCTGAAACCAACAATTAAATCCGCAAACAAAGATCAATAACCATCATTTCGATTACAGTGTTTTGATTGATAAAAGAAAACGAGGTAATGAAAGGATACTAACTCTGATAACGTTGTTAGCAAGCTCAGGGGGCAGCGCTGTTTGTAAAGACGGCATTTTCTTCTTCTTATCTGATCAAATAATTCACAGACATGATAATAAATTAAAAGCGCACTGAGAAAATCAAAATTCTAAAGAAAATAAATAAATAAATCGAGGGGAGATGATGAATAAGAAGAAGGAACCTCGTGCGGCAGCTTAGCACCAAGGAAACTGAAAAAGCTAACGAAAACGAAAAGATTGAGAGGCGGAGTTGGGTCTTATAATATTGGGCCTAATACACCGGTTTTTGTTTTCTCTATTATATTTCAAAACTTGGTGAAAAGTCTGGCCCAATACAATTAATAGTATCTTATTTATTGTTTATCAATTAATGTTAGGTGAATTTATGATTTTTAGTCCCTTTTATGCTTAATTATGTCTTTTAAAAATAATTCACATTCACATTTTAATAGATCTATTAATTATTTTGATTAATTAATAATTTTATAAAAATTAAAGATGTTCATTTTAGAAAAATTATAGATAAGAGTATACAATTTTTTTTATAAATAACCGGGCTGGATTAATAAAATAAAAAAAGAAGTCTGACCCATCAAAGCAACCCAGCAAACAAGGAAGCCCAATCCGAAAAAACAAAAGAAACAGAAAAGGGAAACTAAAAGCAAAATAAAATGAAACCAGCCTGGACAAGAAATGACTCAACTTCTCTGTGTTCTAGAATTCTCTTTTCAGTTCCTCTATCGATTCATTTTCCAAGCGCAGATCTCCTGATGAGAGTTCACCATTTTCAGAGATTTAAATAGCGGTCCGATACCAGTATAGCCGTAATATCGCGATAGCGGCACTGTCCGAAACCGTTACTGTCGAAACCGCTATTATGTTTTACAAACAGAAATCAAAAAGCAAAAAGAACAACAGAAGGTTGATGTTAACCCTTACGCTTTCATTGTTACACTATACTTTTACTTTTATTTTTCTTTATTTTTATACTGTTTTTTTGAAATATTTGTAAATAATAATCGAAAAGAAAAAGGGGAAAACGGACCTAAATCGGAGTCGTCGTCGGGGCTTTTTCACCTTCCTTGAAGCCAAACCGAAGGGGGGAATCTCTTCCTCTCAAAGGGGCTCGGGACGTCAGGGGTTTGCCTTCGAAATAGGGGCTTCGAACGGAGCATCAAAGGCTCCTCTCCGTGTGACCACGGCCACCGAATAAGATGGTGGGGCGATGGAACGTCAGGGAGGCCAGTCGTCGGGCGAAAAAGGGAAATGAAGTGGCAGCCCCTTTCGTCGTTTGAGAGAAATTGGGGGGGAGTCTCTATTTCTTTCTTTTCTTTTTTGAATAAAAGACTACTGATAGGCTTTTTATTGGATTAATTATGAATGTTACATGGACCAGAAATGTTGGGGCCCGATGTTTGCAAAATAATCAGCCCTAAAACTTTATGAAGCAGCTAGCTCCTATTTTTGCAGAACTATCGCCCTGAAACATTTCAGTTTCCCAAACAACTTAGAAAAATTAAAGACCCGAAAATCAAAGAACATTTAAAAAAGATTTAGCAGATAATTGTGGCACCTTATTTCAGGTGCCGTTTGGACTGCCCAATCAGCGTCTGGACACCGCCAAAGTCCCATCAATGTTTCTCCTTCTTCAATGCTGTGCGGGTTTCCAATAAGGCTGGTTGCCTGTTGCTTTGATATTACCAAAATCAGCCTTTCAGTTTAAAATTCTTTTCTCCATCTCTTTCAGATTCCTCCGTCCTTCCCCTTTCGTTTACTTTAAGTCTGCGTAAACACTGATTGAGCGATAGTTTACAGCTATTTCTGATTTCTTTTATTTTTTCGAAAAATGTCTTTTAGATTTTTCTTGACTGAGGTTTATTTGGGTTAGGCTGAATGGGCCATTAGTTTTTGTAAATGATTTTATTTTTTGTTTGGTTTTAATACAAGCCTAATCTGTTTGTACTCAAAAAAAAATTTTGCTGGGCCAAATGTTATGGACATGTTTTATGCCATTGCTTTAGCCCATCCTGCTGGTATGGATCGAATCCAGTAGGTAGGTTCATATCTTAATTTTTGTCTTAATAATAATCCAGCCGTATTTCTTCAAAAAAAAAGAATTCTTTACATTGTCTATTTTAAACAAATTTATTATTGTTTTAAATTGTATGCTTTTACGTTCTATTTATTTTAACTTGTTTTATACTTTTTGTAAACTGTTATATATGTTGCTTAATTTATTTGTCTTTGATTATTGATGTTGATATTTAGATAGTGCAAGTTAGGTGATTATCATTAATGTATGTATTATAATTTGCTTATTCGTATTTTCATATCATTATTATTCATTCATATAGTATTTTGTTTATATATTATTATTCCATGATTGTGCTATTTTCATATTATGCCATCACATTGTGCCTTAAATCTCAACATGTTTATGCAACTTAGATCCCTTCATTTTATTTCAAATAAATAAATGTACGCCTTTATATGTTGCACTCGATATTATTCAAAAACAAAAATTCTTCGAAATAAGGTAATATTTCGCGTTTTGGAAATTCAAGAAAGTCGTGTCCTAACTTACTGAGTTTCGATTCTTCTCGTTTAACCTAAATAGTGGAATATCCTTTTAAGCGATAAAGTTTCAAATAAATAAAAAGCTTATTCTCAAAATTTTGATATGTTGTGTCCTAACTTACTGGATGTGACATTTCGTTATTTCGAGATAAGATTTTCTAAACCAAGGCAATATTCTGCATTTGAAAATTCGAGGAATCGTGCCAAATCGTGCTGGGTTTCGGTTTTTGGCTTGGCCAAATAGTGGAATACCCTTTTAAAATTACAATGTGTGAACTTTGGAAATCATAGAATGATCTTTGGTATCGAGGGTTGAAACATCGTGTCCTATCATGCTGGATGTGATATTTCGTCTTTTCGGAGCAAGAGAATTTCGATACCCAATTCAAATTATCCAAATATTTTCTAAAAAAATTCGTATTTTAAAATTTTCAACTTTCGACATTGAGACATTGATTAATCAATTTAGTACCAATTTTGGGCGTGACGAGGGTGCTAACCTTTCTTCGCACGTAACCGACTTCCGAACCTGTTTTCTCAAATTTCGTAGACCAAAAACACAGTTTAGTAAACCAAAATGTTTTATTAAAACAAATGTGATCTGATCATACCAAATAAAGATCGGTGGAGACTCCCATTTTTATTTTCATTTTTAAAACCCAAGTCGATTCCCATTTTTCAAAAAAATGGTTACGACACCCATGTTCATATATAATAAAATATAGATGTCTCGTATTATGAGTGCTTCTCATTTTCAGCTATAATGTTCCTATAGGGTGTCTTATCGAATCATTGTTTGGGAAAAGTGCAAGCCTCATAGAGGTCGTTTACGCTCTTTCTACCTTCTATCATGGAGATGAATGGAACAGTAAATTATTTTGGTACATAATAACTAGTTATTTCAGTTCATGACATAACTTTCACGTTTCACTTCTAACATTGAAAGAGAATTTACTATTGTTCATATCGTCTCCAAGGAGTTTGACCGGATGAAATAACCTGAGTCGGTTTTTTATTTGAGCTGGTTAGACAATGAAGTGATTCTTGGAATATTTTTAAATATTTATAATATTCCAATAACTATAAATGAATGAGTATAATTAATCAAAAGATAAATCTTTTGGTTATTGGTCAAAAGTTATATCATTTGATTTTTGAAAAAGAATTATAACTATTCAAAAAAGATTATTTGAATGGCTATAAAAGTAAATGAATAATTATTATTTATTTATTCATAAAAACACCTATTGAAATATGTCTTTATGAAGAGACATGAATATTCTTATAAATAGGAATAATATTTCATTTGGAAATCACACCAACAAGTTCTAAAAGTTTTTTCTATCCTTCCTTATTTTCTAATATTATTAGATTGTTCTATAAAGAGTTATTGCAGAAATTCTTTGTAGAAATTAAATTTCTTGCTATATATTGCTTAGTGCTTAGTGGACTATTCTCGTTAGTGCAAAACGTAACTAGTCATTGACTTCATTGTATCATCGAAGTTAATTTACTTGGAACCCATTTGCACACCAAGATAGGTGGGGGCGAATATAACCTTAAAGATAGTGGCTTGATACACGCATTGGAGCCTTGTCCTATTTCTTCTTCTTTTGTTCAAGTTCCGTTCGTGTGTTCGAGATTTTCCTCACCGAAGATTTGTACTAACAATTTTTAAAGTTGTATTTTATGATGACTACCACAACAAATGAAAGTGGAATACTAAGGGAGTTGGCTTTCAACTTTATCAAACTTGATCGGTTTTATGGTGGCAATTTCCAACGATGGCAGAAAAAAGATGCACTTCTTATTATCAACTTTGAAGATTGCTTATGTTTTGGATACTCCAAGACCTAAAGAGAATGAAAACGAATCTGTTGCTGCAACCCGATAAAGGCAAAAATGGGACAATGCTAATTACATGTGCATGGGCCACATATTGAATGGTTTATCTGATGGTTTGTTCGACACCTACCAAAACGAGGTCACCGCTAAAGAATTATTGGACAAATTGGAGACAAGATACATGACCGAAGATGTTACAAGTAAGAAATTTCTTGTCAGTTGTTTCAATAATTATCAAATGGTTGATGGTCGTTATGTTATGGAACAATTCCGTGATATTGAGAAGATGCTGAATTAATAAAGCAATATGATATGAAAATGGATGAAATGATTGTTGTATCCTGCATAATAGACAAACTTCGTCTAAAACATAAGAAAGAGAAAATATCTCTTGAGACTTTGGCAAATCATTTTCGTATTGAAGAAGAATATCAAAAGTAAGACCAGAATCTAAATTATGAAAATGCCAAAGTGCATGTTACGGAGGAAGTATAGACTACTAAACTATTCAAGAGAAAGTTCAAACAGACTGATAGAGCGCCTAAGTTCAAAAAGAAACAAAAGGGCTCATGTTATCATTGTGGTAAGCTAGGACATTTCAAGAATGAATGTCAATTTTTAAAGAAGAAATCATCTTATAAGGCTGATAATAACGAAAAGTTCATTTCAATGATATCTGAAATTAATATGACACAAGATGATAATACATGGTGGATTGATACCGGAACAACCAAACATGTGTGCAAAGACAAAAACATGTTCACAAAGTTCACACAATGTGAAAATGATAGTGTCTTGTACATGGGAAATTCTTCCACTACAATAATCAAAGGCAAAGGGTCTATTAAACTACAATTCACTTCTGGAAAAGTTTTAACCTTAAATGATGTATATTATGTACCAGAAGTTAGAAAGAATTTAGTGTCTGGAAGTTTGTTGAATAAGTTTGATTTCAAACTTATTTTTGAGGCAGATAAGTTTATTTTGTCTAAAGGAGGAATTTTTGTAGGGAAATGGAATATGTATGAGAGTATGTTATTATTAATAAGAATAAAAATACTATTTTTGCCTATATGGTTGAATCTTTTTGTTTAAGGCATTATAGATTAGGTCATTTGAATTATAGAAAATTGAATGACATGTATAAGTTAGATTTAATTCCTGTTTTTAAGAATAATATTGAAAAATGCAATACATGTATATTGACTAAAATTATAAGAAACCCTTTCCCTAAGGTTAAAAAGAAAACAAAATTGCTTGATTTGATACATAGTGATTTATGTGACATGCATAATACTCCTACATGAGGTGGAAAGAAATATTTTGTTACTTCTATTAATGATTATTCTAGATATTATTATGTACATTTATTGCATTCAAAAGATGAGATGCTTGATAAATTTAAAGTTTATACATCTGAAATTGAACTTTAGTGTAAATCATTTATCAAGTGCTTAAGATCGAATAGAGGTGGAGAATACTATAATCCAAGTTATTTTGAATCCACTGGAATTGTCTATCAAGTTTCAGCCCCTTACACACCACAGGAAAACGGTGTAGCTGAAAGGAAAAATAGAGTCTTAACTGAAATTGTAAATTCAATGTTATCATATTCAGGTCTTAGACAAGATTTTTGGGGAGAATCTATTCTAACAGCTTGTCATATATTAAACAGAGTTCCTGATAAGGAAATTAAAATAACCCCCTATGAATAATGGAAAAAAAGGAAACCAAACTTTAATTATTTGAAGGTTTGGGGTTATAGAGCTATTGTCAAAGTTTTAACACATAAACGTAAAAAGTTAAGTGAAAGAGGAATTGAATGCATATTTATAGATATGCACATATTAGCAAGGCATATAGGTTCATGGTAATTGAACCAAATGACTCAATTTCAATTAATACTATTATTGAATTAGGAGATACTATTTTTTTATGAAAATAGATTTAATTCTATTTCAAGATAATTACAGCCATAACAATTGATTCATTCTTCAAATGAGAATGAGATTCCATTGGAACAAATTGATAATAATGATGAATCTTGTCAAGAATTAAGAAGAAGTAAGAGGATTAAAAAGGTCAAAGATTTTGAACCAGGTTCCATTATGTTTCTTGTAGAAGGAAAATGTGAAAGTATATGCAATAAGATGCCTTATTGTTATAATACAGAATCTGATCCTATTACATTTGAAGAGATAATGAAATCTCAAGACTTTACTTTTTTTGGAAAGAAGCAATAAATGATGAGATAGATTCAATAATGGGAAATCAAACTTGGATCTTACTTGATTTTTCATCGGGTTCCAAATCAATATATTGTAAATGGATCTTCAAAAAGAAAATGAAGGTCGATGGAACCATTGATAAATTTAAAGCAAGGTTGGTAGCCGAAGGTTTTACACAAAAACAAGGTATTGATTACTTTGATACCTAAGCTCTAGTAGCAATAATTGCTACAATTAGACTCTTAATATCACTTACCTCTATATATAATTTGGTTGTTCACCAAATGGATGTTAAAACTGCATTTTTAAATGGTGAATTGGAAGAGGAAGTGTACATGGAACAATCGGAAGGATTTGTTGTTCCAAGACAGGAGCATATGGTATGTAAGGTTGTTAAATCTTTATATGGACTTAAACAAGTACCAAAACAATGGTACTAAAAGTTTAGAAAGGCTGTTTTAACTAATGACTATAAAATAAATAAATCCGATAAGTGCATATATAACAAATTTGAAAATGGAAAAGGTGTCATAATTTGCTTATATGTAGATGACATGCTCATTTTTGGCACGAATTTGGAACAAATAGAAAACACAAAGAAATTATTGTTAAACAACTTTGCTATGAAGGGTATGGGTGTAGCAGATGTTATTCTTGGGATTAAAATAACCGGAGATGAAAGCACTATAGCTTTATCACAATCACATTACATTGAAAAGGTACTTAAAAAGTTTGATCTTTTCAACCATATACCAGTATCTACACCCATGGATCCTCAAATAAAATTAGTATCTAATGCTGGTAGGAAAATTGATCAATTGAAATATGCAAGTCTAATTGGTTGTCTTATGTACATAATGACTTGTTCAAGACCAGATATTGCATATGCTGTTGGAAAATTGAGTAGGTACACAAGTAATCCAAGTAGTTTGTATTGGCAAGCTTTGAATATAGTACTTAGGCACTTAAAGAAAACTATTAACTATGGATTGTGTTATAATGGATATCCTCCAGTTTTAGAAGGGTATTTGGATGCTAGTTGGATTACAAGTTTGGAAGATCATGCATCTACTAGTGGATGGATCTTCATTCTTGGTGGATGAGCCATTTCTTGGGGTTCCAAGAAACAAACATGCATTATTGATTCCACCATGGCAGCAGAATTTATTGCATTAGTCGCTGCATCTAAAGAGCAGAATGGATAAGAAATTTGCTTTATGATGTATCTTTATGACCTAAGCCAATTTCATCTATTTCTATTCGTTGTGATAGTAAGGCTACTCTAGCAAAGGCATATAGCCAAGTATATAATGGAAAGTCTAGACACATTGGATTAAGACATAGTTATGTCCGACAATTAATCTCTAATGGAGTGATCACTATTAATTATGTGAGGTCAAGTGAAAATTTGACGAATCTTTTGACAAAAAGTCTTGCTAGAGATGCAATAAAAAGGAACTCAAAAGGGATGGGACTCAAGCCCATTAATTAGAGTCACCCATGATGGAAACTCGACTCAATGCTTGGTATAACGTCAAGTTTTGAGTTCAATGAGACAAAGTAAATCATTAGTATGTGACTGTTAGTACTATAAATAAATCCTTCCTAAGATTAAAGTGCTAGGTACCCGTAATGATAAGGGAAGGATGAGTAATGTACTATTAATGGACTCGTAATATAAATATGTCAGAGTGTTATAATTACGGGAACACTCTTGATGGGATCTACCTATTTGAGTGGAAGTGTAGCCGTTTTTAGGAGCTCAAGGGCTTGGCTTTGACAACATTAATGAAAAGATGATACAAACACATGGCTATAAAAGTGTCCCTAGATACTATGCATTGACCGATGTTGAAATTATTGTGTGAGATGTGTTCAGTTAATCAAATGGAATAATTGGTTCAAAGCTTATTCTACTATGCAATTTCGATTAACTTTCACGTATTTTCACTAAGTGAAGGTTCAATCGTAAGACACCTCCATTTATGCAAATTGATTTATAAGAATATCAAAATCTAAATATTTTGAAAATGGGGGAAGATTGTTTGAATATTTTCAAATATTTATAGTATTCCAATAATTATAAATGAATGTGTGTAATTAATCAAAAGATAAAACTTTTGGTCATTGTTCAAAAGTTATATCATTTGATTTTTGAAAAAGAATTATAACTATTCAAACAATATTATTTGAATAGTTATAAAATTAAATGAATAATAATAATTATTTATTTATTTATAAATACACTTATTGAAAGATGTCTCTATGAGGAGACATGAAAATTCTTATAAATAGGAATGAGATTTCATTTGGAAACCACACCAACAAGTTCTAAAAGTTCTTTCTATCCTTCCTCATTTTCTAATATTATTAGATTGTTCTATAAAGAGTTATTGCAGAAATTCTTTGTAGAAATTGAATTTCTTGCTATATATTGCTTAGTGCTTGGTGGACTATTCTCGTAAGTGGAAAACGCAAATAGTCATTGGCTTCATTGTAGCCTTGAGGTTAATTTGCTTAGAATCCATTTGCACACCGAAGTGAGGGCGAATATAACCTTAAAGATAGTGGCTTGATACACACCTTAGAGCCTTGTCCTATTTCTTCTTTTTCTGTTCAAACTCCATTCATGTGGTCAAAATTTTTCTTACCGAAAATTTGTACTAATAGTGATTTTATTCAAAAGGTTGAGATTTGAATTTTAAACATGATCAAGTTGAATTGCATCAGGGTCAATTTAGTTTTTCAGGATTTTTGTGCAGATATGGTGAAGGTGTAAAGGACTTGTGTTCAAGACTTAGTTGAAATTAGTCTTGAGTTTGATTCCTGGTGTTTACCTGATATAAATAAAATAAAATAAAATGCAGATGAATGATTGTATCGATAATGCCATTTTTACAATGTACTTTTCATAGCATCATAGTTTTTCTTAACTAATCAATAGTGTATCTAGCTCTGTCATCCAGTTTTGGTTGGTCAGATCAAATGAAAAGAATGTATGAATATAAAACATGTACTTAAAAAGAATGGTAGCAGTGAGGCAAATGCGTCGTAGGTTTCCTGCATGTTTATCAATCTATTTTCTGCCTACACTGTTTCTTTTGGCAGTTTTGGTCCATTACTTGTCCATTCCTAACCACTTTTTCCAAGATTAGACGGTCTGACTTCACTTGTTCTTGGACTGAATGGGCCTCTTCCAACATTCCGAGGACTTCCTCGGCCTGCCCTCAGTTCGTTTACTCTAGGGCTGTACCCTTGTTCCGAGAAACGTGGACTCTCGATCTCAGTGCCCTTAAATTCTTTGGATGGTGTAGCAGTGGCGCTTGTCACCTTTAGGCTGCTTATGCGTCTGATCTCGCCCTTGCTTCGTGTAAACATTCCATCTAAAATCTCTCCATCATCAGCAAATGAAGCGGTTCTAATCAGCTCCCCTTCCTGCAGTCATTAACAAAAAATTGACTCAATGTCATTTGTGATAGGATCTAGGTCAGCCAAATATCTCACACACAGTAGAAACAGGTCAATGATGTATATACACTATGTGGCATCCAAATTTCAAAGGCATTCTATTGCTATGGGGCGCCAAATTTCCAAGACATATTCAGACATAGCTATGAAAACATGACCCTCTACATACCCGTACTGGGCATGCATATACCCTTATCTGATACTCATATTCAGGTCTAAGTAACATAGCACTAAAGATCTCTATAATCATTCTTTGTGCAACTAATCAGGAGTTCAAAAATTCTAAGAACTTACAGTTACAAGGCTGAATGGAACAGCTGGTGACTCTTCATACTCCGCAGCATCTAAATCTTGAAGGTGGACCCCTTTGAAAAACTTGGGCAAAATATATTGTCTCACAGGAACCAAAAGCATGATCATTAATGGGAAAAGGACCCCGGCAAGCGGGATCCACGTCATCCCAAAACAAACTAACAAGTAAGCAGTTTGGAAAATTGTAAATACTGCAATTGTCTTGAAAGGTACAGTTTCCACAAAGGTGGCATGGTACTCCTCCAGTACTCTGAAACAAATTATTAGAGTAAATAAGCAGGCTAAACAATTGTGATTCGGTTAATATTTACAAGTGCTCTAGAAGATGGTAAAGTAAATGGATTTAAGAGGTTACTTGTATCGTCTACTTGGTGCCGTGAAGAGCAACAATATTCGCTCCCAGAACTGGTTCCCTGGCAAGCTTTCGATGGCCATGAATGCAAAGTAGCCCCAAAGCACAGAAGTTGGGATCTTTTTAATGAAAGGCATTGCTGCAAGACATCCTCCAACCATTGTAGCTTGAAGCAAGTTACTTAGCCGCTGTTCTTTTACCTCGATAGGCAGCAGATCATCAATTTCTTTCTCAACATCAAATACTGTCTCATCAACTGGGGCATCAATACTTCCCATGGTTGAAGCCATTTGAATTGTTGATTCTTTCAGTTCCTTTAATCCCTACTCAAAGAAAGAAGTTTAGGCTGGGTTACTAGACAACCAGCGTCAAGGTTTGTGGATTTCTGGGGATAAAAAATGGGTTAAATAATGTCAATGTGAAGGAATCATTATAAAATCAGTACCCGAGCAGAAGGTTCTTGGTAAGCCAGTGGACTCTGCATTTGTTGATAGGCTTCTTGCATGCTATCATACACTTGTCCTAAGCTTGCATTATTATGCATACATTTGTGGGCTGTTTCTACTATTCGGTTTCGAAGCAACTGTGCAGACCAAAAAAAAAGTTTTAATCTATCGAAATCCACGGTCATGACATGATGAATAATGATGCTGAGCCACTTGACAATGCAAAAACATAACTGCAATTGGATATAATTACCTGGTGCTTCAATGTAGCTAAGCTTTTAGTATGCATTGGAGATTGTGGAATGACACCATTTGCTGGAGGGACGCCAATAAGACCACATAATATCGTCTGCCATCAAGTACCAAATTTACATGCTTTAGTTTAGCGGGACTCAATACCAAACACGATAAAATGGAGAAAGGATGGAACAGGATCTACCAAGAATCCCAGAAGAAGTAAATCATAATGGAAAGAAGGTGGCTTCCTCAAATTGAATTCTTTCTGCTGAGCTAGTTGCGAAGCTACACTGTGATCAAAATAATACAGGACGGCGAGCATTGTTGCTGGAATGAAAGCTCCAATTATATAGAGCACTGGAACCTTTAACATGTCCTGTTGGTTTTTGCCATTTATCATCATTCATCAATATGTCACTCTATTTGTTTGCGCGGGGAAAGAAGCTTTTAATGAAACACGTAAGACTATATAAAAGAGAAACTCGTTGTCAAGTAAAAAAGGAACTTATTTACCTTCATGACTGTCCAATTTCCGTATGCACCTGGGGACCATGGATTAGGACTGAAAAGCCGCCTTGGAATCCCTTTTGGAGTACTTCCAGCTGGTATATAAGAAACAGCCGTCCATACCAGAATCATTAATGGCACACCATAGTCTGCTATGAAGCCTCGCAAAGATCCTTGGGAAGAAAAAAATATTAGAGTAAATTTCAGTAAGCTGACACTTAATCGACATGCAAGCTATTGGATAATGGCAGGGTCCCGAGGATAGAAATGAAAAACACAATTTGGAGATTAAGTGAAAAAAAAAGGTTTTAAGGACTTGTGTAATATTTATGTTGGATAAATGATCTTGGAGTAGTGGACTAAAAGCATGTAAAGATACTAACAGAAACTCACCAGATCCATATCTCCAAGATCGTGCTTTTCGGCTTCTTAATGCAGTAAAGAGAAGGCCAAAGGACAAAACCAAAGCAAACATTCCATTTGCAAATCTCCATGAAGGTTGAAACTCTAGCAACTTTGGATTTTCTCTTTCAGGTATGTGAAACTCATCAACAAGTCCCTAGTAAGCCGATTCAGCAGTTATAGTTTGAAATTAGTTTGATTTAACTTTATAGTGTTATAAGATACGGAAATTAGTAGTTACTGACAAAAGGATTCAAGTTCTGCAAGTTAATAAAGTCATGACTGCTTAAGACACATAAGCTTCAAGCAAATTTAGAACTTTTATTTGTTTCTCACCTTAATAGCTTCCTGCATGAAGAGCATTGCAATAAGAAGGCCAAACAACTCCCCAGCAAGACGAGTAAATCTGTTGATAATGGAACAAGCTCCTAAGATAGCCAGTAGGAACAGCAAGATTGCAGTCCACACACACACCCTGCATAATATATCATAAATTTCCATAAAAATCAATCATATGGCTATATTGTTAGGAGCATAAATTACAATCTGTTATCAAGAAACAAAGAAGATACCATGCAGTCCATGCAAGAAAGAGCTCTGATCCCAAATCTGGCCTATTTTTGGCAAAATTGAACATAAATGTGTACATAATTACAGTTGGCTCTGCAACTCCAAGGATCAGCAATGGCTGACCTCCTATAGTAGCGTGTATTATTCCACATAGTGCAGTGGAGGCCAATGTTTGAACTGCTGTGAGAATCCCATCTGTTAACACAAAAGAAAAATAAAAAACATGAAGCAATTGAGACCTACAGAAATATACACAGGAAACTATATATACCAGTAAGCTCTAATATAGTCAATTGGTCATTGTCATTCCATTTTAGACTAAATTTTCATCTCCACTCAATAAAATAAGTGGCAAAACATGAACAAAAATGCACTTTCTTACCGGTTTCTCTTTCCAACTGTTCTCCAAATGAAATAACTGGAATTGCAGATGCAAAAAATATATACGTGGTGGGAGCCAAAATCCTACAAAGATTGTAAGGCCAACATCAAAAACTATTTAAAAGTTATCCCTGCAGAATATGAAGTTCTCCAATGTCTGTCATGACTCATGAATGGTGACAAGAGAATGAGGTACCTGAAACCTGCCCCGAGACCACTGGTCCAGTCTTGCTTGTAGCACTTGAGTCTCCCTTCAAGGTCATTCTTGATTCCACGAAATGGTACAAAACTCTCTTCCATTGTCTATTTTTTTTTTCCAAACTAGGGCAATTAAGTTTCAATGGACTGAACTCTTTGAACTACTATAGCATGCATAAGCTGGTCATTGGGAAGCGAACAATCTTAAATCTGTCGAGAAAAAGGAAATCCATATGATACAATCAACTCAATAATATCCTTGGATTTACATTGTATACATAAAGCATTAACGGAATCTAAAGAAAAAGAAAAAGAAGAAGAAGAATCTTTACAACATTACATCAAAATCAGTCTTTAAGAAAAAGGTTCTGGGCAACTTTCAAAACCCAGAATAAGAATGCTGAGCAAATTCAAAATTGATTCAAGCATTGGATGTTTATGTAGCAGAAAAAGTAACCCTTTAGTTCATATTGTCAATGCACAACAGCTCCAAAACAAATATACTACCACATTAAAGCTTGTAGTAAAGGAAGCACAGAGAAAGGGGAAAAAAAGTTAGTAGCTTTCAAGGAATATGCATAAAATGCAAGAGATCGTTTGGAGAAAAACAGGAGATTCAAAGTTAGTAGCTTTAAGAGGAACCTATACACAAATGGAAATGATCATTTAGAGTACTTACCATCAATTGAAAAACAAAGGAAAAATGTTGGGGTTTTTTTTTAATAAATATTGCTAAAGAGTTTTTAGGGAAGACAAACTTCTATAAGAGAGTGTTATACTTTCATCGTCCAATATACATGGGAAGAGAGAGAATGCCAGTTTATGACAAGCTGTCTTGCAAAGAAGCATCCAAGAAAGTAGCTTTCCTTTCTTATCTCACGGTACATTTTCTTATAGTGAATTTTGCTTGGCATTTCAATAGCTTATTATATTATATCCTATTTTTTGATAACTTAAAAATTTTATCTTGAAAATAGAAACAAAAATTGTACAAATATATGAAAGTCTCACCATAAGCGGGCCGATAAAGTAACTATCATTTCCTTGGATCGCATCCAATCATTATCATGAGCATAACATATATCAAAGTTGAAGAAAGAACATTGTAGATCTTGGATTTGAAGAGATGAGGGCATACCCGAAAGGATAGTACTTATATTGTGTTCATGACATTAACATAATCAAAAGAAGTGATAGTAATTTATCCACCATTAGATGATGACCAAATAACATGAAAGTGAATGGTGGAAATTTTGAACTCTTCGAAAATCCTACAACTTCAAGCCTCAAGGTGTAGTTGTTGTTGAAGATGGTTTAATCAACTGATATTTTAGTATCAATCTAAACTACTTGTCTGGTTTCGTATTTTAGTATAAACTAATCGTTGAATGCAGATTTTTGTTTTTTTTTTACTGTTTTTAGTAGCATGAATTATAAGATGATTTCCTTTTTATTGCCAACCACCTATGCATTTTCTCACAGACAAAGCCAAGAACAAAGTTATTATTACTGTATTATTATCATGTACAAATTTTTAGTTTAGATTTTTTTCACCAATTCTAAATTTATTCCAATATAAGAAAAAAAAGGATAATTTGTTACTTACCTAAATTATTAGTTCTAAAATAAAGTGTCCAAGTTCAAGTATTGAGTGGTCAATAGAAAAACCTATCCTGTCCACGTAAGCCAGCGGTGCGACGGTGGATCTCGAATGTCTACCTACAGTTTTTTTTAACTTGTTCATACAATATTATACACTATTAAAAAATTCATTTACTGTTTATTTATTTATTTTATCCTTGTCTTTGTACCATTAGATAGGGTTTTATTTTTTTAGGTTTTATTTTGCTTGTGATTCCTGTTTTGGTTCCCAAGAAAATCATTTAAAATAATCCAACATAATATATTTCTTTTAAAAAATAAAAATACAAGGACGAATGTTGCTTCTTAATTCATGCCGAGGAAGGGTATGCTAGAACATCCTTGTTCTCAATAATTATTTTAGAACATCCTTGTTCTCAATAATTATTTTTTCTCATTATTGTAATTATTTTTATATTAATAATTATTTTATAATAGTAATAATAAGCTTTAGTCTTGGTTTTTTTTAATGAGGGTATCTTAACAGCTAGTGCATTTAAGTATTTATAGTAGCTAATTACAATGTTATGGATAACATTAACATCCTAAAATTCAGGGTTAGTAGAATCGAGTTTGTGAATCAAAAGAGAGTGGTCATGTTCTGATTTTTGTGTTTATCTATACATTTTTAAAAAGTACATTGATTTTGTTTAGTGGTTAAGTGTTCTAAATTGTGTGTTTGAGGTCTTGTGTTTAATTCCCTTCCCTCTTTAATTTTTGTTTGCTCACCAATAAGAATGAACTTGTTGGTTCAATGGTAAGACTTTAGCATTTACTAAGGCCCCAAGTTTACATCCTGTTGTGTGCAAAAGTGGTAATTATTTTTGCTCTTCCCCTGCTGTATCGCTCTTGCAGTCAAAGGGTGGGTCAAATGAAACTCTAAACCACCATATTGTGATAATAGATAAATCTAATAGCTTAGGATATCTTTTAATATTTATTTAAATTTTCTAGAATTATTCCCCAAAACTCTCTCTCTGTCCCATTTCCCCCTCATTCTCCACTTTGTTTTGCACGTTGTTTTCTTTTCTTGCTGTAACTCTCTTCTATCAAATTTTCTTTATTTTCTGCTCCTTCCCATCTCTTCTTTCTTTCCTTTTTCCTTTTGTTTCCATAAGCTCGCAATGAACACTTTGTTATTCTTTTCTTTTGCCGCCTTATCTTCTGCATCGGCAATCATCGACTTCTATCCTGTTGCACGCAATTGGCAGCCATCACAATTTTTTGCTCCCTGTGTGCCACCAGCCGATAGCAGCAGCTCTTCGCAATAGCCTTTTGGCGACCCACGGCTAATTCTCTCAATGTTCGGCAGCCCTTGTTTGCCATCCCGAGTCATCCTCTACATAGATCAAGTGTGGGTTCTAATCTTTTGTAATCCGTGTGTGTGTCTTATTCATAAGTGAATCGTATGATTTGGTGATAACCGGGTGCATGTATAAATATATCTTGTTGAGTTGTATATGTATGAATCCTAAACCTATGTGATCAGTGAGTGTATGATGACAATAAAATGATGTTGTGTTTTAATTGATATTGTTTGGTTGTGACCTATGTTTTCGTTTGGCGGAAGCCGAATGTAAGTATTTCCCCTTACTGTAAAATTTGGTGTAAGCTAATTGACTGTGGGTGTGCTTCAATTATGGCCGAAAATGGGTAAGTGAGTTGGGTGACATGATTGAATGTGAGTATGCCCTAATTTGAGTTGGTCGGATGTGTATGTGTCCCTACTGTGTTGCTAAAATGATATTTTCTATTTTTGTAATGGTCGAATGTGCCAATAACATGTTTTTGATCCATTAAACTATATGTGCAATTAGTATGTTCTGATTGATTCTATCTGAATATGCCAATAGCATGTTTTTTATCTGCTAAACTATATGTGCAACTAGTATATTCTGAATATGCTAATAGCTTGTTATGCTATTTGCGTGTGCATTGGGGTGGGGGTTGGGTTATGTATAATTTGGAGAAATTCTTGTAGACTATGATCTGTGATTCTGGCAGTTTACCTACAAATTCTGATTTGGCAATTAAACTGTATTATTTGTTTCTAGCGGTATTTCCACAATAAATCTGGCAACTTGTCTGCATAATTTCTAATGGTTAAAGAAAATGATTTTAGTGTGTTGGGTTGGAAGGGTTTCTAATTACCCTAATTAGTGTGTTGGATGGACGGAGATGCTACGTAGCAAATAGGGGTAGGATCTATTCTGTTGACACTTTGTATTGCATCATTTGATCATACCCATGCTCATGCATTGGTTTAAAATTGCCATGCTTATTATGAACTTTGTTTTGATGGTACTGATTAATGTTTTTCTATGCATCATTGTTGGCTTTGTAGGATGGCTTATCGTTTTTCTGAGAATGACTATGACTGAATTGTTACTTTTTGACTCACACTAAGCTTCTTAAAGCTCACCCCCTAATTTTCTCCTTTCAGATAATCTTCAAAGTTAGGATTGCACAAGGTATTTAGAGGACTCGTCTCGATTTTTTCTAATTAAAGTATTTTAATTTTATAATTTCATATAATTAGTTGGGACTGTAAAAAATTTTATATTAGGATGCATGTAATATGGTTAAATAATTGGCAAACCAAAAATTTGATCATATAAGTTTGAAATACGATTTCAAACAACAAAATAAAGTCATCGTATTTTTCCGCTGCGAAATTCGTACTTGAATTTCTGAAAAGTAAATTATAAGTTAAATATGTTTCCAAAATTAATAAGAACTTTTGTTTAATTGGATTTTTTTTAAACTCGACAACATTAATGTTTTTATAAGTAAAGACAAGCCCACTATGATTTTTCAAAAAATAAGCAAACACTTTAAAAAAATTATTAATTTCTGAAGGCCTGGTCATTTTTACTTAGCCATTTTGGTGGCCAATGTGACCTACAGAATCTAGTTGTAACGTCTAGGTTGGGTTTGGGGTGTCACAAATTCAAATCAAAATGTAAAACATCTACACTATTAAGCTTATCTAGCTAAATGATGTGCAAATGAATTACCCGTACGATTAACATACAAAAAAGAAATAGATATAAAAGGCTAATAATGCTCTATGTCTCTAGTAGGTGCACGCCAATGATAAATATGTTCCTTTTGAACGAAGCTTGTTGGTCACAACTATGGAGTCACCCTCAAATCACAACCTTAAGATAGCCCCTATCCCTAGCAAATTTGAGACAATGATGAAAACACTTGCCTTTACTAGGTTTGTAGAATAAGTATCTAAGTGGTCCCACAGGGCCTATAAAAACAAAGCCCTTATAATCTCTCGCCACCACACCCACTCCATCACTATGATATCTTACGAAATAAGCACAGTCCACATTAATCTTAATAGCAAGACCAAGTGGAGGAGCCCATCTAACCTGCCTTGGCCTTCTAGGGAGAATTGGATCACTGATAAACCGTAAAAGTAACATATTTTAATCCCACATTTAGCATATTTATTCGATGATTTAGCCCCTATTTATGTAAAAAGGTGCTCTTAATCCTTTCTTTTCATGTTTCATACTCAAGAAAGCACCCGAGGACCAAAAGAACCTAAAACGGGCTTAAAACGGGCCAATTTGGGCCAAAAAGAAAATCGACACGGCCTGGACTTCAAGCAACATGACCGTGCCTTGTGGATCAGATAGGGCACGACCGGATCACACTTCACACTGCCGTGTCTAAATCGACAGAATTGAAACACGGTCCCAACCACGATTTACACGGGCGTGTGCCCTGGGCGTGTCCGATTAGTTGGCATAAAGAATTCCATTCGGAAAAGGATACTTGGGGAGAAAGAAACTCATTCCAAGAGCCTATATAAAGACCCCAAGTACGATTTAGAAGGAGGCGGTCAATACGACAGTCAGCTAGGCCAGAAGCTGAGCTAGAAGGTCAGATTCGTGGGAATTACTCGAAGATGGCCAGTTGATTCATCCCAAGAAGCCGGAATTCTACTCAAAACAGTGGACTTCTCCTTCAATTCCTTCAGGGGGTTTTAGGGTTTTTCTTATGTTTTGTGTTATCTTTTCTTATTTTTCAATTATGAACTAAACCCTTCAGATACCTGAAGGGGATGAAACCTATGATGGATTTTGTTATCTTTTTCTAAATCGTATGATAAATATTTAGTTTGTTCTTAATTATGTGAACTTATTCCAATCAAATGTGCTTAGGTGGTGCAGCAAAAGTCCCTGCTTAAGAGAAGATCAAACATATTTAAGCGGAGTTGATCGCACGCCTAGAGATAGGGTGACTAGATTTTGCCGGATTAGGGTGAAACCTAATATGGGAATCCGCAGATCGATTTACTGCTTCCTTAGGGGGTTATTATAAGAGAACGAGAGTTTCACTAATTAACCTAGGGTTAGACGTTATTCGCCTCGAGTGAGGGTTTAATATAAGTTAGGGAGTCTTACGGATCAAACTAAATGAATAAATTGTTCGGTTCAGTGTTAGATAATAAGAGAAGTCATAGGTGGATTCTTCTTAAGGTATCGTCTAAATCAGCTGAGTTTTCCAATAAGTCTTTTCCAAGTTTGTTCAATTTGATGGTTTGCAGGATGAAGACCCTAATACTCATATAGCTAATTTAATAGAGTTCTGTGATACCTTCAAAATAAATGGTGTTACTGATGATGCCATACGTCTTCGGCTATTTCCTTTTTCGTTAAGGAATAAAGCAAAGTAGTGGTTGAACTCATTACCACGATGGTCAATCACGACATGGGATCAAATGACCAAAATTTTTTTATTAAAATATTTCCCACCAGCCAAAACGGCTAAATTACAGAATGATATTTATCTTTTGTGCAGAGAAATGTAGAAACATTATACGATGCATGGGAGAGATATAAGGATCTGTTGAGGAGATGCCCACACCATAGATTACCTTTGTGGTTGCAGGTACAAACTTTTTACAATGGTGTAAATCCCTCAACAAGACAACTAATTGACTCAGCGGCCGGTGGAACCCTGAATAGCAAAACCCCTGAAGCAGCATACAAATTTATTGAAGAAATGTCGCTGAACAATTATCAATGGCACGTTCCAAGAACAAGGCCAACAAAAGCAGCCAGAGTTTTTAACCTCGACGCAGTAACCATGTTATCAAATCAGGTAGAGATAATGAATAAAAAGCTTGATAATTTATATTCGTCACAGGTAAACCCAGTGATGCAGTGCGATACGAGTGGAAACGTGGCGAGTCCTAAGTACCCACCCTACCAACTGGAAGCAGAGAACGGACAAACAAATTATATAGGTAATAATTTCAGATCTAACAATAATCCTTATAGTAATACCTATAACCCAGGTTGGAGGAACCACCCAAATTTTTCGTGGGGAGGACAAGGAAATCAAGGAAATCAGAGGCAGCAACTCCCTCTAAATTTCCAAAATCAACCTTACCCAAAAAAAAAAAGAAGCCGAACCTCGAAAAGATGTTGACAAAGTTTATGGCAGCTACAGATTCTCACTTCCAAAAGACTGAAGCAACGTTCAATGAACAACAAACATCAATAAAAGGGATAGAGAACCAAGTGGGAGGACTTACTAAGCAAGTCGGAGAACTCACTAAGTCAGTAGGACATCTCACGAAATTGATTTCAGAACGACCACAAGGATGTCTACCAAGCAACACCGAAATCAACCCGAAAGAGCAAATTCCAGCCATAACAGTTCAAGAGGGCGCAAAGGTAGACAACCCCACCTTAGCATAAGAAATCAAGGAAGAAAAAGAAACACTAGAAATGCCAAAACAGGTAATCAAAGAGTACCAACCTCGTATACCTTATCCCGCAGCATTGAATAGAGACGACACAGAAGAATAGTTCGGTAAGTTCCTTAAACTTCTAAAGAAATTACATATTAACTTATCGCTTCTTGAAGCTCTTTCACAGATGCCAGATTTGAGAAAATTTTTAAAACAGCTTCTAACGAACAAGTGTAAGCTAGACGAGGATCCATACATGGAATTAAACGCAGTATGCTCAGCAATGTTGCAAAATAGACGACCGCGAAAATTAAAAGATCCAGGGAGTTCTACAATTCCATGCCTAATCGATAGATTAACTGTTGATAATGCATTAGCTGATTTAGGAGCAAGTATAAATGTCATGCCTTATAAAATGTTTAAACAACTAAGTCTAGGGAAGCCAAAACAAACTAGGATGAACATTCAATTGGTTGATAAAACCGTTAGAATCCTTAAGGGTATTATTGAAGACGTGCTCATAAAAATTGATAAATTTGTTTTCCCAGTAGATTTTGTTGTCTTAGACATGGATGAGGATAATTCGATTCCTTTAATTTTAGGAAGACCCTTTTTAGCAACTGCCAAAACTAAAATTGATGTTGCCACGGGAGAACTCATACTTTGTGTAGGTAATGAATCGATTAGCTTACAAGCTCTTGACTCAGCAAGGACATAATAATTAATAGATCTATTAAAATGTGGATGTGAATTATTTTTAAAAGACATAATTATGCATAACAGGGACTAAAAACCATAAATTCACCTAACATTAATTGATAAATAATAAATAAGATACTATTAATTGTATTGGGCCAGACTTTCCACCAAGTTTTGAAATATAATAAAGAAAACAAAAACCGGTGTATTAGGCCCAATATTATAAGACCCAACTCCGCCTTTCAATCGTTTCGTTTTCGCCGACTTTTCCAGTTTCTTTGGTGCTAAGCTGCCGCACGAGATTCCTTCTTCTTATTCATCATCTCCCCTCGATTTATTTATTTATTTTCTTTAGATTTTTGATTTTCTCAGTGCACTTTTAATTTATTGCCATGTCTGTGAATTATTTGATCAGATAAGAAGAAGAAAATACCAACAGCGCTGCCTCCTGAGCTTGCTAACAACGTTATCAGAGTTAGTATCCTTTCATTAGCTCTTTTTCTTTTATTAATCAATACATTGTAATCGAAATGATGGTTATTGATCTTTGTTTACGGATTTAATTGTTGGTTTCAGCTTTACCGGGAGTGTCTTCAAAGAACTAAATATATAGGCCATAAGGTAACCTCAATACTGTACCTCTAGCCTCTAGTCCTTCATAATTTTTTCGTTTTCTGTGCTAGAATGAGTTGGTCATTTTATAAAACTGTATTAATTTTTAACAATTTTGAGATCATATTTTGTTTTTAATTATTTACTAAGTAGTTTGCTGGGATCTTTTTGGTTGGTTGTTTGATATCATATACTGTTAGGGCAATAATGGGTGAGATTTATCATTGAAGAGAATTGCAGGCTAATTTTCATGTTAAAGCTCAAACCTAATGGAAATGGAGGCCTTTGAAGTTCCATTCCTATCTTTCTAATATGCTGGCTGCAATAGAAGTCCCCGGCAGATTCTAAATTGCCATAAATATTTTGGACTGGGTAAATGGTAATTTTTAAGATTTTATTTGCTTAGCTAAGGGGACTTTATCACTGACTTAATACTTCTGAGAACAGAAAAGCTAGGATGAGGATGAATATGTTTGCATCACCATTAATGAAACTGGGAAGTGCTTTCAAATGACAATGAAAATTTAGTCAGAAGAATCATAATGCATGTTAATCGTTTGTGTTTCCTTTTATAGTTGTACTCATTGAAAAGGAAGATATGTCATTCTACAGTTGGCATTTACAGATATTTTCAGGGTGGAAATATGTACTGGGAATAAATAAATTGGTGGTGGTATTCATGGGACCCAGGTTTTTGTTGATTCCACCATGACATGAATAGCTTTTCAAGGCCTTCTATTCGTCTTAGCTTCATAACTGCCACCACAGGGGCTTAATTCCCGGTAGTTAGCTCCATAATTCACTTTGAGTGAACATTACAAGGTTTGTACGTATGTGCTGCAAATCTGCTCGTAAAGGATGGTGTTTTATTTTTATCAGGCAAATGTATAATCTTTAGAGATCTATGGACCTGGTTGAACAATTTTGATCAATGGGGCTTAAATTTTGGTTCAAGAACTTGCAGCTTCTATTTTGACAAGATTTCTGTGTAGCTGAGGCGGTAGACTGTAGAGTTGTTTGTATGTATACTTACACAGGCTACTAAACATAATGAAACTGTAGCATATACTTTGATTTTGCCTCTAATATATTGTGATTATGGAAATTAACTTCCAGTCAATATTTAAATTATCGTGCAGCAACATAATACAGCATTGGTTGTTGATATGGTGAGACAGCAGTTCAAAAAGCATATGCATGAGACGGATCCAGAGAAGATTCAGAAGCTGAAGGATGAGTAAGTCTTAAGTTGACTTGTTTCTTGCATTTTCAAGCGATTTGTTTTTGTGATTTGCTTGAATATAAGAATGTAATTATATATATATGTGGTGTCTTACAAGAGAGTAATCATTTTACCACTTTGGCTAGAATTTCAAAGATATGCGACTTGATATCTTCATGTTGTATTGAAGGGGATACATGTGCATAGATATATATGCAGCATATTGAATTTTAACTCTTTCAGAAACCTTTAGCAATGTTTTAATGTTTGTTGTTTTCTTTTGCAGTGCTGCAAGGGGACTAATTAACCACATACTCTATGAGTCTGAGAAGCTATCTGGACGAAAATTCAGCAATAGCTCTTGATAGAGTTGGAGTTTTTATTTGAGATATTGGTATTAGACAAATTTCATGACTGCTCAACCAAGTAATAAACAAAGGCTTGAATTTTGGTGTTCATAATGAGTTTGACGGGTGTGCTGCATTAAACTTGCTTCAGTTTTACTTAATATATGTTGTATGATGCATGATACTGATGTAGTTTCAAGTATATGAGTTGAAGATGATGCATCATTGTGTAAGCACGTCGGGTTATATTTTGTTTTAGAATGTGATATATTCTCATGCCGTGCTCAAATGGGTTGCTGCATGCTAAGTGAGCTACAAATACATCCATTGGGGAAGTGAGGTATGGAAGATATTTCTTGCAAGGTCTCAATCGTCAAATGCTGTAATCTTGAAAGTCACCACACCCATTGTAGGACCCAAATTTTGCCCGGGCCCATTAAAAAAACCCAATAATAAAAATAGTCCAAATATCTAATTACAAGCCCAATTAGACCCAAAACCAAACCTAAAAAACTAAACCCAATTAACAGCCCACTAAACCAGAAACCCTAGCCTCAAGAGCGGTTCTTCGCATATGTTGGAATAGCTTGCAAAACCGCTTTAATAAAAACTTCCTTTCCTCCTTGTGACAACAGCCTTGTGCTCCAATTATCTAACCTCTTTTTAACTCGATCTTTCAATGTCTGGAAAGCAATTTTCTTTTGCCTTCCAACCATATTTAGAAGACCTAGATATCTTTCAATCTCATTTGATAACCAAACCCCTAAAATTCTTGATATTCAATTTTGATCTTTTTCATTCACGTTTGGACTAAAACAAATGGTTAATTCATCGTAATTAATACATTGACCCGAACAAAGTTCATACTACTTTATGATTCTTTTTAAATCATTGGTCCCTCTATCATTAGCTTTTCTAAAAAGCACACAGTCATCTGCAAATAAAAAATGTGTAATTTATGGACCCCTCCTACTTGCTTTGGCTCCCTTAATCAACTTGTCCCCTAAAGCCAATCTCATAAGAGTAGATAAACCTTCACTACAAATAAGGAAAAGAAATGGACTTAAGGGGTGTCCTTGAAGAAGTCCTCTACTTAGCACAAACCTCTCCCCTACCCTCCAATTCAATACCTTAGAATAAAAGACTGAAGAGATACACCTTATAATAGTTTCTATCCAACTGCCTGCAAAACCCATTCACTCCATCATTTGTTTCAAAAATCCCCATTCCACTCTATCATACGCCTTGCTCATGTCAAGTTTAAAAGCCATAAAACCTTTTCTCTCTACCTTTTTTTGTCGAAAAGAATGTAAAATTTCATAGGCCAATAAGATATTATAAGAAATTAATTGCCCTGGCACAAAAGCACTTTGGGCCTCATCAATGCAATCCCCCAAAACCCTTTAGAAATAACTAGCTATCATTTCAGCTATAATCTTATAAAGAACTGTGCATAAACTTATAGGCCAAAATTCACTAAATTCATCGTGCATGAATTTTTTGGAATAAGCACAATGTTTGTAAGATTTAGAGGAGCTAAGGTTCACTGCAGCAAAATAGACTTTTAGCGGCGTTTTTTAGGGCTTTAGCAGCGCTTATAAGAGTCGCTAAAACTATTTACGGTGCAGCGCCACAAAAAACGCCGACGATGCCGTTAAATTTTGCGGCGTTTATGTGAAAAAAACATCGCTAAAGAACATGACCTTTAGCGGTGCTTTTTCCACAAATGCCGCTAAAGAACATGACTTTTAGCGGCACTTCTTACAAGAACGCCACTAAAGAACATGACCTTTAGCGGTATTTTTTTAAAAAAACGCCACTAAAGAGCATGGCCTTTAACAGTGCTTTTACGAAAAATCCCGCTATAGAGCAGGGCTTTTAGCGACGTTTTTTTACAAATGCCACTAACTTTGGCAGATTTGCAATATCTTATTTTCATCCATATACAACCCTTCCTGTAACATACAATCCAACCAAATACAGCAAATCTAAATGATATGTAACGCCCCAGAATTTAGGCCTAGAGCAAGGGAACAGTTAGGAAACTGTGCATAAAAGTTTATGTGAGCTAGGAAATGACACAATTAAATGTCTGCTCAAGTGATTAAGGGTCCTGAGAGGAGTTGGAAAAGTCCTTGGTTCAAACCTGGGCTTTAGCAAAAATTTTGGTTTTAAGTGGATAAAACCCTAGGAGTAAGTAAGTAGGCTTTAAGAATAAAATGTGGTAAAAAAATGACACAAGGAAGCATGTGGTCTAGTGGTTTTGGTGTCATTAAGGTTGCAAGGGAGCCTTGGTTCAAGTCTTGGCTCTTGCAATGTATTTTGGTTTTTCTTTTAAAGGAACCCAGACTTTGGCCTTTAGACCTTTTAGTTAATTGAAGATAAAATATGACACAAAAGAGCTTGTGGCAAGGAGGAAAGTGGCGTGTTGAGCTATTGAGGGGGGCTTGGGTTCGAATCCCATTGCAAGCAAAAAAGATATTTATTTTGCTAGCTTGAGGCGGCAAGAGTTGGCGTTGGATTTGAACTCTGTTGTTGGAGAGTTTGAATTGGTCTTGGAGTTGTTATGGAGGATATCAAAAAGGGATAAGTGGAGTGATTTGTGGAGATTTTCAAGGAGTTTGAAGGCTTGAGAAGTTGTGCCGAAATAGGTTTTGTGCTCTTGGAAATTCGGCTAGGGGATTTTGTTAGGGATATCCGAAGTGCCGGAGTTATTTTCTTTGCTTGCTCTTTTGTATGTTGCTGATTAGTCTCTCCTTTTCAGCTTTAGTTTTGCTTCTTTTCTCTAAAAGAAACCGAATACTGTATCTTATCTGCTTGAAACTTCCTACTCATCTCTTCTTTAATCATTTTCTGCTATAGCCGTCCCTCTCTTTTACTTTCATCTCTACTTCTTTTCCAATTTCGTTTTTCTTTTCTCTGTTAAGCCGAATTCTCATACTCTCTCCCTTTCAAATCTCTTTGTTCTTCTTATTTCGGGCCGAATCTTCTTGACTGACTATTGCCGAAATACATTTTTTTTATTGGTAAAGGGGTGTTACAACCACTTTATTATTTTGTTCTTAGTCAAATTTCTTTTGCGGCTCTTTTAACAAGCTTTAGTTTTCCCTTTTCTTTCTCTTGGGGGCCGAATGTACGGTTGTCTTCTAACAACTTTTGATCTGCCGAATCATGTTAGGAGGGGGAATCGCCCTTGATCAGCAGTGTGGCGCTAGTATCTGTTAGTTCTAGCAAGGTGAGTGTTTGTGGTTTAGTAAATAAAGCTTATGGATTAAGAGTATGCGTTAATCTTGTGTTGTGTTGGTTATAGGTTTTGTGCTCCAGATTATTCGCACTCTTCGTTGTTGCAATCAGGTGTGTATTTATATGCGGTATTCGATGTTCGGCTGAAAAGTCGAAAGTATGTGTTGTTTACACTGCTATGACTGTAGATCGACAAAATGTTGAAAAGTAAAAAATATGGCGTATGATGCCACACGAGTGTGTGATCGTGCGTGTGGTGAACCGAGCCCACAAACGTGGGTATTAGTCTGTAGAGTCCACCACGAGCGCTCTCGTGGTCTTGGGCTATTCTGGGCCTCGATGGTTCAAAATGGGCCGAATATTAGGCCTTAAGCCCATTTACACCGTAATAACCGTAAACCCCTGTAGGATAAAATGATCGTAATACCCCTGTAGGGTAACATGACCGTAATGCCCCTGTAGGGTAAGATGACCGTAATACCCCTGTAGAGTAAGATGACCGTAATACCCCTATAAGGCAAAATGACCGTAATACCCCTGTAGGATAAAATGACCGTAATACCTCTGTAGGGTAAAATGACTGTACTGCCCATGTAGGGTAAAATGACCGTAATGCCTTTGGAGGGTAAATGATTATTTTGCCCTTGTGGGTAGATGACTGACTTAGACTATGAATTTGATTGATTTGACTGTGGTCGTATGACCGTGTTTTAACTGGCTTGACTGTGGTCGTGTGACTTATATGATTTTAATATATGTTTAAATGACTGTTACTGAGCATGGTCATTCTGCATACACATGTGATTATTGAGCATGACATACACGACATCTTGCATGGGGTTGGGACATTGTTACGGAGGAAGTGTACGGTCGTTGCCGGTCTGTACAAGGCTTTCAGCCTTTCTGTGATATTTATGGCTTTTAGCTGTTCTATCTACGGCACTAAGCCATTCGGTTGACTTAGTGCCGCAACCGGTACTAAGCGTGGTGTGTTGGCTGGGTGGGTCGATTTAATCCCCATAGGAGTTTAGGGTTGGACAGGAGACGGAGTGCAAGGTTGGTTTGGGTATTTATGCATTACATATACTGATTCTGATATTGAGATGGGCTTAGGCCTAGATACATGTGATATGTGACTTTTGATATGGGCTCAGGCCCAACCGAAGCTGATGGGGGCTAAGGCCCAGTTGCCACCGTGATGATTGAGCATAACATACACGACATCTTTCATGGGGTTGGGACATTGTTACAAAGGAAGTGTACGACCATTACCATTCTGTACAAGGCTTTCAGCCTTTCTGCGATATTTATGGTAGGGGTGTTCAATCGGTTAACCGACCTGAAATAACATTAACTGAATTAACCGACCTTTCAAAATTTTTAACCGTTAATCGAACCGAAATTTTTCGATTAATTCGGTCGGTTAACTGAATTAACCGAAAATTATATGTTTTTTATTTTTGGTTAAAAATTAACCGAATTACCCGAATTAACCGAATTAACCGAATTACCTGAATTACCTGAAATGAATCACTACATAATTAAAAAATTACATAATTTTAGTTTTAGTTTTAGAATTTTATTTTTATTTATTAAATTATTTGTAATTTTTATGATTGGATAATTGGGTTGGGTTGGATATTTGAGTTTGGGTTGGGTTTAGGGATTAGGTTTAGATGAATAGTGGGCCTATTTATATATTATAATTTTATTTATTAATTTTTTCGATTAAACCAAAAAAATTTGGTTAACCGACCAGTTTCTAACCGAATTAACCGTTAATCAAAAAATCACAAAATAGTTAATCGACCCCGACCGAAAAAATTCGGTTAACCGACCGATTAACCGAATTCGGTCGGTTAACCAAATTTTTTAAGTTTTACCCGAATTTTGCATATCCCTAAATTATGGCTTTTAGCCGTTCTATTAACCGGCAGCGGTGCTACGATATTTAGCACCGAGCCGTTCTGTTGACTTAGTGCTGCAACCGGTGCTAAGTTTGGTGTGCTGGCTGGGTGGGTTGATTTAATCCCCATAAGAGTGTAGCGTTGGCCAAGAGACAGAGTGCAGGGTTGGTTTGGGTATTTATGCATTGCATATACTGATTATGATATTGAGATGGGCTTAGGCCCAGATATATGTGATATGTGACTTTTGATATGGGCTCAGGCCCAACCGAGGCTGATGGGGGCTAAGGCCCAATTGCCACCGTTACTGAAATGGGCTTCGCCCAATTGGTTCTGTTATGGGCTGTGACCCAAATGATATTGTTTTAGCCTTTGGCCCACCTATACTCGAATCGAATCAGATTTATTACTATTATCGGGCTCGAGCCTGATCGATTCTCGTTTTCAGATTCGATTGTTTCTTTAATAAGGGGATTACACACTGAGATTTTCGTAAACTCACCCCGTTTTTAACCTTTCAGGTAATCACCAGCGTTAGACAATTCGGTGCTACGAGGGACTCGGAGATGGCCGCACTAGTGCTTCTGTTTTCGTTTACTTGGCTTTTATTTACTATTAATTTTCGTCTGGGATTTTATATTTGTAATAAGGCCTCTCCAATTTTGTAGCTTTCGATATGAGATTTTAGTCATTATGACTTATAATTGTTAGAGAGAGAACGCGGTTTTCCCAAAGCGGTAACTTTTTTCAAAACACTATGTTTCTGCAATGATTTTTAAGCTTCTGCAATAAATAAGGTTTTAAAGGTAATAACATTTTAAAAAGGGAATAACTTTTTAATAAATCACGATTGAAGATGAACAAACGCGAACTGAGGTTTTGTACAAGTTTTACATGGTTTCAAAGTTTTAAATTTCAAGAAGGGTTTTCAATGAAAACATGGTTTTTGAAAAACACTTCAATGTGACACGCCAGATTCGACCATAACGTCTAGACTGGGTTTGGGGTGTTACATGATACTTCAAATTCAACGAAATATATACGATATAAATTAATAAATGATGTATAATTCAAAATATTCTTACAATAATGTTAAAATTTAGAATGTTAAAAATATTCTTACAATAAGAAAACAAATGTCTAAGACGACGGATTTTGCGACTGCTGAAACATTTTCATCATATTCTGAAGCTGTAGCTGGAGTGCGTCGTACTTTTTGCTCTGCTTTGCTTCCCTCGTTGCTGCCTCTGCTTTAAGTTGTAGCTGGAGTTCTTCGTATTTTCTTTGAACCTCAGCCTCCCTCGCTGCTTCCTCTACTTTAAGTTGTAGCTGGAGTTCTTCATATTTTCTTTGAACCTCAGCTTCTCTCGATGATGCATCCACTTTAAGTTGAGTAATTTGCTCAACTGTGCTCGCTTGCATCTGAGCCATCTGTTCTTTTAACCTCATAACTTCAGCTTGAGCCTGACTCCCCGAAAACATGTATTGTTATGAGGTGGATCCAAAATATTGGGTTAGGTTAACAAAATATCCTTGAAATTGAACTCGACCATACCTTTCAAAACCCAAAACTTCAGTAATAATTCTGTTATCAATGTCGTCAAGATGAGCAGAACTATCACTTGAAGCAACCGCTTCATACTCCGCCTTTTTCTCATTTAGTTTCTCCTAATAAATTAATAAAAAATTTAGAAACGAAATATATAATAAAAACAAATGCAACATAACTTAACATTATTTAGAACTACTAACGACGAATTAAACCATTATAATTAACCATTATATATATTTAAAATAAATCAAATTTTATTAAGTAAATATACCATAATTTCCCCAGCTTCAAAGGTCATAAGAGATCCATCTTCCTTCCTATGTGTAATGTCAAAAAGCTGAAGGCGTCTAACTTTCTGACCAGACGAGAGTTCCTACAATATAATAGTAAAAATATAATTTAATAGAAAGTAATTAATATATGACACAATTAATAAATTCAAAATACCTCAGCCTCAGCTACACAAGCAAAACTTTTCAACCCTACTGTGTGCGTGAATTTTTGTTTTTGCCTGCTTGTTGTTCCAACTCGCTCACGATCCTACACTGTGAAATTATTATTACGTATATAGTAAATACTATAAACCGAAATAATTATAAGAGTTTGGAAGTACGTAATACCTCACCTTTCTTTGAATTCCAGAATCTAACCGCATCTTTCCATTGGTACCTCAGCATTCTCAGCGGGACATTTCACAATTTCTCTTCGAGGCTTATATTTTCCTTAAAATATTCTTTCTTTAAAGTGCTTTTATGGTCTCTCCATTTTTTTCCCAATGTCTTCTTGACATAATTATCCGAGACCTTTAAAGCAAATCTCTCCTACAAAAAACACAAGTTTAGAAAGTAAATATAAATGAAACTTAAACCAAAATATTATAAATTACATTCACGTTTTGTTACCTTAATATTATTGAGAGCTTGATTTTTGTTACTATCAGGCATTTGATGCCATGACTCGTAATTGATAGGCAACATATTGGCATTTTGTGCTATAATGCCCAAATATCCTGCTAAAAGTCGAGCTTCTGATCCAACAGGCTGACCATGATTGTTTCTAGATACTTTGACACGCTCAACAGGATTTAACTCGTATAATTCTTTTAGTAGAGTATGTCCTCGAGCTTTGCGCGTCCCACCACTTTCAGTTGAAAAATGGTATATTATAATATAAGAAGTTGAAAAAGAAATCAATAATAAAAGTTAACACGCATGTAAATTAAAGTTAGCATTTACTCTGAATTTCTGCAGGTTCGTCAGATGTATGCGGAATATTCGAAGATCCAATGGCATCTGTTGTTCACTATTTGTTTCTTCTGAATTTACAGTATTCTAAACAGTACTTAGATCTCGCAATCTTCTTCTAGGCATTTTTTCTGCAATATACATAAAATAGTTGAAATTTTAGTAACTAATTACAACAAGAATAGTACATATAAAATAGTTGAAATATTTAACAAGACCAAGATTTAAATTATAATATTACACATAATTTAAAAATCGTAAAATCTTACTACATCATAATTCCTAAATATCTTCATCCACATCCTGGCGAACCCATTGAGATTGTGTACTAGTACTAGGGATATTTTCATTTAAGTTTTGTTCTGGAAAAGGCAAAATTTCTGACCTTTCGATGATGTCATCTCTACTTCCATTGCCCATGTCAAACAAGTCTCTAGGGTTGTTTTGGAGTACAACGTACCAACCATCATCAATTGGATCTTTCGAGTAAACAACTTGCTTCACTTAAGAAGAAAATACATACGGCTCATCTATCAATTGTTGTCTAATGTGAATCAATCGAGAGAAGTTCACCATTGTAAAACCAAATTGATCTTTTTTAATTCCAGAGCAGTATTAACATCAGCCCAATCACATCGAAATAAGACAACTTTCCATTTGCCGTAGTAATCCAACTCAATAATGTCAGCAAAAAGTCCGTAATACTCCACATTTCCCTTAACAGGATCACTGTCCGTAGCACTAGCATAACTTGTAATTGAAGAATTAACAACTATTCCACAATTTTGAGTTCTCTTCATTCTCTCACGATATTTTGTATGAAATCTGAATCCATTGATGAGAAAGGCACTATATCTTTTTACTACTCTATTCGGACCTTAGGAAAGCAATTTAACTTCGTCATTGACATCCTTTCCACTCCAAACCTATTGAATCGAAAGTAAATTGAGTAATTATAAATGTTATGAGAAAACATTATTTGTCAATGAAAGCTTCAGTTGCATACTGTTTGGCTTAAACATTCATGAAAATATTCTGTGAATAACTTATTAATCTCTCGATGTTGTAATCTTCGGGAGCGTGAATGAGATCTCAAGATTTGTTTGTACTCGCTATGTTAAAAAGTAGATTACTTGGTTAGAAGATAAACAAATTGTAACATCCCGAAATAGGGCCTAAACGGAATAGTGGTTGCGAAACCACAAATCCGAGTCAGTAAAATATTTTAATATTATTTTCAGTGCTTATAATGTGTGAATTATTATGTGTGAAATTTTCGTGATTCAATTTTATTGTTTGGGTGCTTAATTTAATAAAAGGGCTTAATCGCGTAAAGTGAAAATTTAGTGGTTATTTTTAGAAGGGCCAAATAGTGGATGTTCTTTTAATTTGGAGGCTTTATGTTGTAATTTACCCATAAGTGAGAGTAGTGGGCGGCTATGTCAAATTATATAGCTTGTTTTATTATGTATAATGGTTTAATAATAATAAAATAATATAATTTTAATATAATAAAACAAACACAAGTTAAAAGCCATTATCATCTTTTTTTTCAACTAGCCGAATGTAGAAGAAAAGAAAAGAAAAGAATAAGCTTAGATTCGGCACTTTTGAAGCTTAAATTGAAGGTATGTTTTAGCTTGGTTTTTGATAATTTTTACGTTTTTGAGATCGTTTCTTCGAGTGCTACAAAACCCATGTTTCAATTTTAAATTTTGATGAATATTTTGAGTTATGCCATTGATGAGAACTTGTGATTTTTGTTGTTTGATGGTGGAAAATGAAAGATATGTGTTATATTAACAAGTTTTGTCTTTGGATTTTTGATGAATTTAAGTAGTTTGGACTAAATTAGTAAAAGTTGTTATTGTTCGTAAGTATGTGTTATGGTAAGAATTTGAAGTTGCTATAGAAGAGAAAAATGTTCAGCATGTTATAAAACATAAGAATAAGGGCTGAAGTTTAATTTTCGAGCCTAGGGGCAAAATCGTAAATATGTAAAAGTTTAGGGGCAAAATTGTAATTTTGCCAAAAATGAGAGTTAAGGACTGTTTTGATAAATATGAGTATTAAATAAGCTAAATTTGCTATTATAGATCAAGAAGAACGAAATCCAGAGTTAGATCGGGGAAAGAAAAAGATAGAGGATTAAATCGATATAATTTATCGATTTTATTTCGAGGTAAGTTTGCAGTAAATAAATGCAATATTCTATTACTTTACATTTAATGTTGTTAAATTTCAGCATTTACATATTTATTCTGTAAATTTATTATTTAAAGACTCAATTATGAATTGATGGAGAAGCAATCTCAGAAAGTTCCGGTTGAACCTTAGGAATGTGTATGATACAAATGTCATGACATTAGGGTTTAAGGAAATCATGTAAGACCATGTCAAGACATGGCATTGATATGTTACCATAAGGCAAAGGTCCCATGTAAGACCATGCCAAGGCATAGCATTGGTGAGTTCATAAGGCAAGGATACCACGTAAGACCATGTCAAGACATGGCAATGGTTAAGTTTCATAAGGAAAGGTACCCGAGTATCCTTAGTATTCCAAGTGGTTCAACGGGAAAATTCAAGGAGTATTCCAAAGTAAAGGTAAGACAAGTTCAAGCTAAAAAGGTAAGGTAAGATAAATTCATGTTAAAAGGTAAAGCAAGTATACAAGTTTTAAGTATATTGAGTTAAAAGCTTAAGTGATCTTGATAAGAAAAAACATAAGATAATTCATTAAGAATATTGTTATCTATTTACATGTAAACTTACTAAGCTTTATGCTTACACCTATTCTTTATTTTTTTTTAGTATTACAAGCCAACTTGGGGATCGAAAGGACGTCGGAGATCGTTGCACACTATCAAAGGATTATATTGGTATTTTGTGACTTGAACGTTTTAAGTTATGGCATGTATAGGGACTTAGCCATTTTATGTGTGTGACCTTATGATATGGCTTATTATGGACTTGTAAATGTTTGGTAATGATTAGCCATTAAAATGTTTAATTAAGAACATGTTTTTGATGTTATGAAATGCCTGGTTGATAGTTATTTTAAATAAATTATGTAATTATATGCAGGGGAATAGTTGGACAGCAACAGTGACGTGATTTTGAAAAATCACCAAAAATAGTAGAAATTGAATTAGGTTGTGAATGAGATATATAATTAAAGCTTATTGAGTCTATTTTTATATGAAAGAAACGGTGTAGGAAAAAGAGTTGTATATTATGAGATAATTGATTTTTAGTGAAGAGAGGTCAGAACTGTCAAACTGTGTAACAGGGGAGACTTTAACTAATAAACTGTACTAATTGGCCACACCAAAAATTCTGGAAAAATTATAGTAAGAAGATATATGAGTCTAGTTTCAGGGAAAATTTACGGATCTATATTTCGAGTTTCTTAACTCGAGTTATAATTGATTTAGTGAACATGACGCAGACGGACAGTTTCAATTTTTATGCCCCGAACTAGTAAGTTAAGTTTAGTAATGCCTCGTGCTCGACTCCGGCAATGGTCTCGGGTAAGGGGTGTTACATTTTTTGGTATCAGAGCAAGGTTTAGTCGGTTCTCGGAATATTTAGTATGAGTAAGAGTCTATCTATACATGCCATACTTATATTTTGATAGTGTGACGACTCTTGACGATTTAAATTTTTTTATAGTTATGGATCCCGAACGAGTGGGTGCAGAGATGATGTGAGAGTAGTGCACCCACTCTCGCTGAAGGGACGGTGCCACAAGATAGTCGTGAAAGGCCCGTTACATGATTAGTCAGGAGGAGGGGCTCGAGAAGCCTTCTTCCAAGCTTTGAATGAATGGTTTGTCGAGTTCGTTCGCATTTAACCCCGGCTGTTAGACCTCCACCCCTCATGATCCACGCTGACCACCCATTTAGCTTCCCATCCACAGATACTGATAAGAGAGAAGCCACCCGTTGACAAGATCGAAAACAAGGGCTGAAGAGTTTCAGCTACCAAAGATGACGATGCAGAAAAAGCTGAATTTTGGCTCGAAAATACTATTAGAGTTTTTGACGAGTTATCCCGCACACCGGAAGAGTGTATTAAATGTGTAGTGTCACTTCTTAGAGATTCACCTACCGGTGGTGGAAGACACTTGTATCAAGAGTACCAAAAGAAAGAGTTACTTGAGATTTCTTTTAGGAGGAGTTCCGTAAGAAGTATATCAGTCAGAGGTTTATTGACTAGAAAAGAAAAGAGTTTCTTGAGTTAAAACAAGGTAAGATGACTGTGACCGACTATGAACGTGAATTTGTCCGACTCAAAGCAATTATGCTCGAGAGTGTGTGTCTCACAGAGGCTATCATGTGCAAAAGATTTGAAGATGGGCTCAATGATGATATCCAATCATCAGCTTGGTGTTCTAGAGATAAAAGAGTTTGTTGCTTTAGTTGAACGAGCACTGTAAGCGTAAGAGTTATTAAAAAGAAAGGGTAAATCTGAAATTGGGATGCAAGACTCGAAGAAAAGACAGATGAGCAAGTCATTTCAGTCTACATCCAAGAGGCCTAGAGAGTTTTCTACAAGATCTAATTTTTCAGCTGGGTATTCTAGCCGGAACAGAGGTGGAAGATTTATAGATTCAAAAGCTCAAACCACTTCGATTGCGAGTGTTGGCGTATTCAACCCGAAGACCGAGTGTCCTCAATGTGGTCGACGTCATCCAGGTCAATGTCGAGCAATTGAGATTGGTTGTTTCCGATGTGGTGCACCGAATCATTTCATTCGGGAGTGTCCCGAAATGGTTAAAAGAGAACTAATACTAAGTGCAAGATCAGGTAATGCCCCCGTTAGAGGCAGATCTCAGAGAAATTCAGGAGTAGGGGCAGGTAGAGGTACATTTAGAGATACAGAACAAGATCGGATGTTAGAGCACCCACAAGGACTTATGCTACCCGTGCTCTCGTGAAGAGGCATCTTCCCGACGTAATTACGGGTACATTTTCTCTTCATGATGTTAATGTTATTGCTTTGATTGATCCGGGGTCAACCCATTCCTATGTTTGCATGAAATTAATGCCTAGTATGAACATGCCCATAGAGTTTACAGAATTTGTGATTAAAGCATCGAACCCATTAGGTCAGCATGTGTTAGTAAACAAAGTATGTAAAAAATGCCCTTTGATGATTAGAGGTTACTGTTTTCCGGCTGATCTCATGCTATTGCCATTTGATGAGTTTGATGTGATTCTTGGTATGGATTGGTTAACTGCACATGACGCAATAGTGAATTGTGGAAAGAAATTCATTGAGTTGAAATGTGAAAATGGTGAAATCCTTCGGGTTAATTCAGATAAGTCAGATAGTTCAATTTCCATGATTTCTATTATGTCTGCTTAGAAATGTTTAAGGAAAGGATGTGAAGCTTATCTTGCTTTTGTGTTGAATACTAAAGATCCAGAGTTGAAAATTGAATCAGTGTTCATGGTAAATGAGTTTTCGATGTGTTTAGGAAGAACTACTGTGTTTGCCTCCTATCGAGAAGTTGAGTTTGGTATTGAATTGATTCCGTGTACCACACCTATTTCTATTGCTCCTTATAGAATGGCTTCAATAGAATTAAAAGAATTGAAAGCTCATTTCACAGGAATTAATCGATAAAGGCTTTGTAAGACCTAGTTATTCACCATGGGGTGCACCGGTGTTATTTGAAAAAGAAGGACGGTTCCATGAGATTGTGCATAGACTATCGATGACTTAGCAAGGTAATTCATCAAGAACAAATATCCATTACCTAGAATAGATGATTTGTTTGATCAATTGAAGGGAGCCACTGTTCTCGAAGATAGATTTGAGATCCGGATACTATCGGGCCATGAGTTAAAGAGTCGATGTTCCAAAGATCGCCGAACTAGGTATGGTCACTATGAGTTTCTTGTGATGCCATTTGGCTTAACTAATGCTCTGCTATTATTTTCATGGATTTAATGAACCGAATTTTTAGACCTTATTTGGACAAGTTTGTAGTCGTGTTCATTGATGACATTTTGATTTATTCTCATAATGAGATCGAGCATGCAGAGCATTTGAGAAACAGCTTTTCTGATTTTAAGAGATAATCACTTTATGCCAAATTTAGCAAAAGTGAGTTCAGTTACGGAAGTTTGTTTTCTTGGACACGTTGTCTCGGGTGAAGGTATTAAAGTTGATCCGAATAATATTTCAGCCATTGTTGATTGGAAGCCTCCCAGGAATGTATCGAGGTCGAAGTTTTCTTGGTCTTGCGGTTATTATAGACGATTTGTAGAGGATTTTCCATGATAGCTACTCCATTGACAAGATTGCTACAAAAAGATGTCAAGTTTGAATGGACCGAGAAGTGTCGCAGAGTTTCGACAAGTTAAAGGCATTGTTGATCAAGCTCTGTTTAGTACAAACTAACGGGTAAAGAGTTTGTGATTTACTGATGATGCATCCTTGAATGGACTAGGTGTGTACTTATGCAGGAAGGAAGGGTAATTGCTTATGCCTTTAGACGATTAAAGCTACATGAGAAAAACTATCCGACACATGATTTAGAGCTATTCGCTATTGTATTTGCATTGAAAACTGGAGACATCACTTATATGGGGAGAAATGCCGAATATTCACTGATCATAAAAGTTTGAAATACTTGATGACTCAGAAAGATCTGAACTTAAGGCAAAGAAGATGGCTAGAGTTGATTAAAGATTATGAGCTAGTGATCGATTATCACCCGGGTAAGGCAAATGTTGTTGCTGATGCTTTGAGTAGAAAATCTTTATTTGCATTGAGAGCTTTGCACACCAGTTTGGCATTATCAGATGATGGTTCTATCTTAGTTGAGTTGAGAGTTAAATCGACGTTTCTTGAAGAAATTTGTGAAGCTCAGAAGGATGACAGTGAGTTGCAAGCCAAAAGAGTTCAGTGCGAGTCAGGTGTAGAGTCTGATTTTCAGATCGGTTCTGACAGTTGTTTGTTGTTCAGAGACAGAGTATGTGTACCAAAGAATGATGAGCTTATTAAGAAAATCTTACAGGAAGCACATAGCAGTTCTTTGTCTATTCACCCAGGTAGTACAAAGATGTATAATGATGTGAAGAAAATGTATTGGTGGAGAGGAATGAAAAGAGATATTTCAGAATATGTTTCTAGATGCTTGATCATCAACAGTAAAGTTGAACATCGTGTATCTTGAGTTTATTGCGGCTGTATTAGTTCCCAGTGGAAATGGGACCGAGTTACTATGGATTTTGTGACGGGATTGCCTTTGACACTTTGAAAAAAAAAGATGCGATATGGGTTGTGATTGATAAGCTAACGAAGTCACTCATTTTATTCCATTCAGTATGGATTATTCACTTGACAAGTTGGTGAGTTGTATATTTGAGAGATAGTTAGACTACATGGAGTACCATTATCGATTATCTCGGATAGAGATTCGAGATTTACTTCACGGTTTTGGAAGAAATTACAGAAGCTTTAGGTACAAAGTTGAGTTTTAGTACGACTTTCCATCCTCGGATGATGGTCAATCGAAAGAGTTATTCAGTACTTGAAGATATGCTCGGATGTTGCGTATTGGAATTTCAAGGTAGTTGGGAGAAATATTTGCCGTTAATAGAGTTTGCCTACAATAATAGTTATCAATCGAGTCTGAAGATGGCACCTTATGAAGCTTTGTATGGACGTAAATGTCGCACACCTTTGTATTGGACAGAGCTTAAGGAAAATCAGATTTACGGGGTTGATCTAGTCAAAGAAACAGAAGAAAAAGTAAAAGTCATCAGAGATTGCTTGAAAGCAGCTTCAGATAGACAGAAATCCTATGCAGATTTGAAAAGAAAAGACATTGAATTTCAAGTTGGTGATAGGGTATTCTTGAAAGTATCCCCGTGGAAGAAAGTTCTCAGATTTGGCAAGAAAGGCAAATTAAGTCCCCGTTTTATTGGACCGTTTGAGGTGATCGAGAGAGTTGGGCCATTGGCATATCGTTTGGCTTTGCCAACTGAGTTAGAGAAGATTCATAATGTGTTTCATGTGTCTATGCTACATCGTTATCGTTCAGATCCATCGCATGTGATTTCGCAAACAGAGGTTGAGATTCAGCCAGATATGACTTACGGGGAGGAACCAATAAAAATTCTAGCACGAGAGAGGTTAAGCAATTAAGGAATAAAAGTATTGCACTTGTGAAAGTATTATGGAATAGGCATGGAATAGAAGAAGGTACATGGGAGCCCAAGAGACTATATAAAACAGTACCCAAATCTCTTTACTGAGTAAGATTTTTGGGACGAAAATCCCAAAGGGGGAGAAATGTAACATCCCGAAATAGGGCCTAAGCGGAATAGTGGTTGCGAAACCACAAATCCGAAGTCGATAAAATATTTTAATATTATTTTCAGTGCTTATAATGTGTGAATTATTATGTGTGAAATTTTCGTGATTCAATTTTATTGTTTGGGTGCTTAATTTAATAAAAGGGCTTAATCGCGTAAAGTGAAAATTTAGTGGTTATTTTTAGAAGGGCCAAATAGTGGATGTTCTTTTAATTTGGAGGCTTTATGTTGTAATTTACCCATAAGTGAGAGTAGTGGCGGCTATGTCAAATTATATAGCTTGTTTTATTATGTATAATGGTTTAATAATAATAAAATAATATAATTTTAATATAATAAAACAAACACAAGTTAAAAGTTATTATCATTTTTTTTTTCAACTAGCCGAATGTAGAAGAAAAGAAAAAGAAAAGAATAAGCTTAGATTTGGCACTTTTGAAGCTTAAATTGAAGGTATGTTTTAGCTTGGTTTTTGATAATTTTACGTTTTGAGATCGTTTCTTGAGTGCTACAAAACCCATGTTTCAATTTTAAATTTTGATGAATATTTTGAGTTATGCCATTGATGAGAACTTGTGATTTTTGTTGTTTGATGGTAGAAAATGAAAGATATGTGTTATATTAACAAGTTTTGTCTTTGGATTTTTGATGAATTTAAGTAGTTTGGACTAAATTAGTAAAAGTTGTTATTGCTCGTAAGTATGTGTTATGGTAAGAATTTGAAGTTGCTATAGAAGAGAAAAATGTTCAGCATGTTATAAAACATAAGAATAAGGGCTGAAGTTTAATTTTTGAGCCTAGGGGCAAAATCGTAAATATGTAAAAGTTTAGGGGCAAAATTGTAATTTTGCCAAAAATGAGAGTTAAGGACTGTTTTGATAAATATGAGTATTAAATAAGCTAAATTTGCTATTATAGATCAAGAAGAACGAAATCCAGAGTTAGATCGGGAAAGAAAAGATAGAGGATTAAATCGATATAATTTATCGATTTTATTTCGAGGTAAGTTTGCAATAAATAAATGCAATATTCTATTACTTTACATTTAATGTTGTTAAATTTCAGCATTTACATATTTATTCTGTAAATTTATTATTTAAAGACTCAATTATGAATTGATGGAGAAGCAATCTCAGAAAGTTCCGGTTGAACCTTAGGAATGTGTATGATACAAATGTCATGACATTAGGGTTTAAGGAAATCATGTAAGACCATGTCAAGACATGGCATTGATATGTTACCATAAGGCAAAGGTCCCATGTAAGACCATGCCAAGGCATGGCATTGGTGAGTTCATAAGGCAAGGATACCACATAAGACCATGTCAAGACATGGCAATGGTTAAGTTTCATAAGGAAAGGTACTCGAGTATCCTTAGTATTCCAAGTGGTTCAACGGGAAAATTCAAGGAGTATTCCAAAGTAAAGGTAAGACAAGTTCAAGCTAAAAAGGTAAGGTAAGATAAATTCATGTTAAAAGGTAAAGCAAGTATACAAGTTTTAAGTATATTGAGTTAAAAGCTTAAGTGATCTTGATAAGAAAAAACATAAGATAGTTCATTAAGAATATTGTTATCTATTTACATGTAAACTTACTAAGCTTTATGCTTACACCTATTCTTTATTTTTTTTAGTATTACAAGCCAACTTGGGGATCGAAAGGACGTCGGAGATCGTTACACACTATCAAAGGATTATATTGGTATTTTGTGACTTGAACGTTTTAAGTTATGGCATGTATAGGGACTTAGCCATTTTATGTGTGTGACCTTATGATGTGGCTTATTATGGACTTGTAAATGTTTGGTAATGATTAGCCATTAAAATGGTTAATTAAGAACATGTTTTGGATGTTATGAAATGCCTGGTTGATAGTTATTTTAAATAAATTATGTAATTATATGCAGGGGAATAGTTGGACAGCAGCAGTGATGTGATTTTGAAAAATCACCAAAAATAGTAGAAATTGAATTAGGTTGTGAATGAGATATATAATTAAAGCTTATTGAGTCTATTTTTATATGAAAGAAACAGTGTAGGAAAAAGAGTTGTATATTATGAGATAATTGATTTTTAGTGAAGAGAGGTCAGAACTGTCAAACTGTGTAACAGGGGAGACTTTAACTAATAAACTGTACTAATTGGCCACACCAAAAATTCTGGAAAAATTATAGTAAGAAGATATATGAGTCTAGTTTCAGGGAAAATTTACGGATCTAGATTTCGAGTTTCTTAACTCGAGTTATAATTGATTTAGTGAACATGACGCAGACGGACAGTTTCAATTTTTATGCCCCGAACTAGTAAGTTAAGTTTAGTAATGCCTCGTGCTCGACTCCGGCAATGGTCTCGGGTAAGGGGTGTTACACAAATAAAAAACATGAACATTTATCAAATCCTAAAACTTACTTGCGTAATGGTTCAATCGAATCGTGGTGAAAAATAACATATTGGTGTGCTTGTACCCAAGATATATCATCTAATTCTGCAATTTCAACTTTATCGATTGGTTCCCCATAACTTTAAAATAAATAAGTTTCGGCCAAGTTATGATCAGTGAGCCCAGCTTTTCTACTTGGTCTATTCAATCTTGTTTCAACATCTTCTAAATATCTAGAATAGAAATTCATACACTCCTCTGCCAAGTATCCTTTAGCTATTGATCCTTCTGGATAATGCTTATTACGACAATAAGACTTTAATTTGAATGGGAACATAAAGACGATATACAACATTATCAAAAGTTGTAACTCAAGGTATATTAATGAATGAATAAAAATAATTTACAAATAAATTAGCACCTCTCTATAGGATACATCCACCAATAGAAAACTGGTCCACCAAGTTTTACTTTGTGAGGGAAATGGATTATCAAGTGCACCATAATACTGAATAAGAAAGGTGGAAAGATCTTCTCCAATTTGCATAAAGTCAAGGCGGCTCGATCTTGTACTTTTTCAAGTTCTTCAACATCCAAAACTTTTCCACAAATAGCTTTCATTATATTGGATAGTTCAATTATACAATACGTCACCTTTTTTAACATACAACGCCGTAAAGCAACTGGTAGTAAATCTTGCATCAATATGTGATAATCTTGTGATTTTAAGGAATACAGTCTTCGATCTTTAAGACTCACACATCGAGATATATTTGATGCATACGCATCTGGGGCCTTTATATCCTTCAACACCGTGCAGAACAGTTCTTTTTCTTTCTTCGACATTGCAAAAATTGAAGGCCGCAACCTATATTTCCCATTTGGAAATACTTGGGGATGAAGTTCACGTCGAATTCCCATGTCAACTAGATCAAATCGACTCTGAATATTGTATTTTGATTTTTCATCGACATTCAAAATTATCCCAATGATGTTCTCGCAAACATTCTTCTCAATATGCATAACATCAAGATTGTGTCGCAAAATGTGATGCTCCCAATAAGGCAACTAAAAAAATACTTATTTTTTTCCACAAGTCCGCCTCATTAGGATTATCCTCTTCATCAGATTCATCATCAATCTGCTCATCAACATCGCCAACATACGCCTCCTTCGGTCTTCTCTTTGCTTGTGTGTTGTGTGTTTGATTCTAACTGAAAATGGTATCTTTTAACATGAACAAGATTTCAGATCCAATGGTTTGCTCTGGAGCTTCTTTGAACTCTTTAGTACCATCAAATAGAGTCCTCTAAAATCTAAATCTATGATTTCCATCTAACCATCAACGATGCCCCGTATAGGAGAACTTCTTCCCATTATATAACCATTTCGAACATGTTTGCCCCGCACAACAAGGACAAGCATAACGTCCTTTGGTACTCCAACCAGATAAATTGGCATAAGCTGGGAAATCATTAATAGTCCACAATAAAGTAACACGTAAAAAAAGTTCTCCTTTCTCAAGACATCATATGTTTCAACACCCACCCATAACTATTTCAACTCCTCAATAAGTGGCTGCATATAAATGTCAATATCATTTCCGGGACCTTTCTCTCCAGGGATAATATAGATAAGATAAAAGAAGATTACTTCATACAAATCCACAGAGGCAAATTGTAAGGAACAAGCACTACAGGCCAAGTACTGTACGAAGTACTCATAATTTTATAAGGATTAAACCCATCAGATGCTAGCCTAAGCCTCACATTCCTAAGATTAGTTGGAAAGCTTGAAAATTTACTGTCAAATGATTTCTAAGCTAAAGAATTCGCAGGATGCCTTAATAATCCATCATTGGTTCGTTGATCATGATGCCACCTCATAGACTCAGCTGCCTTTGACGACATGAAAAGCCTTTGAAGCCTTGGTATTAGTAGAAAATATCGCAAAATCTTTACTGGCTTATTTCTTGACCGTGCCTCACCTTCATCCTCATTCACATCTTTTGTATTCCTATTCATCCAACGAGAGTTACCGCAAACATGACAAGATTGTTGGTTTTTCCGATCACTCTTTTACAACATGCAGTCATTTGGGCAACTATGAATTTTCTCGTACCCAAGGCCTAAATCTTTTATCAGTTTCTTCATATCTTTACATGAATGAGGGATTTTTGCAAACGGAAACATCTCTCTCAAAAACTCTAACAGTATTGTAAAAGAGTTTCTGGTCCACCCTCCTAAACATTTTAAGTTAAATAAGTGAACGCAGAAGGAAATTTTTTAATATTTTGATCCCTCGTAAAGTTCTTCATTCATTTCATTAAGTAACTTGTAGAACTTCGCCGCTTCTCTATTTGGCTCTTCATCACGCACACTTGTTCCCATTTCAGTAAAAGCATTTCCACCAATATTACAGTCAATTTCTGTTCATCTTTTTCTTTTTCCCCAAAATAAAATTTTTGATTTTTTCTTCTCCTCTTCTCCCTCTTTGCTGCCATTCCCTTTTCCATTGTCTTCTTGCTGTTGAATTTTCTTCTAATTTTTCCCTCATCCTTTCCTTTTCCGATTCTTTTCTTTCAATTTCGTTATGCTTCGTGAACTGCACGCATTCAGTAAGTTTAGTTTTAGGCTAAAATTTAATTATGTTTTGATCAAATATTAAGAAGGGTTTGTTTGGTGTTTAGGGGAATTTTCAAAGGGCTGAATATCAATCAATGGCGTTCTAAGGACGTGGAATTTCTGATTATTTGATTGAAGGTAATGGTTTTTCGTTCGATAGATGAATACCCTATTTCGGGTTTAATTCAATTTAATTGTTTAAGTGATTAATGGAGTGAGAAAATGATCAATTGAATGTTGGGGATTGCTTGGAGTTGCTTTTACGTCGAAAATAATATAGGTGTGTACCTTAAAGGCAGAAAACGGGATTCGACGAAAAGCCGAAATTGCTTGTTGTCGAGAGATAAGAGAAAATAGTTTTAGACAGCAGTAATAGCCTAACATTGAAAAATCATAAAAAATGGAAATTAAGTTAGAGGTTGAATAAAACATGAAATTAAATTTTATTGAGCCTAGTTTTTCATGGAAGAAACAATGTAAGCAATGGAATTGTAAATTATGAGATATGATAATTTTGTGAGACAAGGTTAGAATGATTTCAGGTCCCCTTGTTCTAACTTTGGAAAATCATAAAAAATGTAAAAAAAATAATTATGGGTTAGAATTTATATACTTAAAATTCTTAACGAGTCTATTTTCAAGAGAAACAAACAAGAACATCATCTGAATCCTATACTAGGAGAAAATAACTTTTTATTGAAGAAGGGCCTAAACTGTCAGACAGCAGAACAAGGATGAATTTTAAGAATTAACTGTACTTATTGGCTAAACCATAAATTCTGAAAATTTTATGGTAAAAAAATATGCGAGTCTAGTTTCGGAAAAATCAAGCGGATCTTAATTTGGAATTCTTTAGCTCAAGTTATAAATAATTTAGTGGCAATGACTCAAGTAGACAACTTTGAATGAACATATAAGTAAATAGTGAAAACATATATGAATATTTAGCTAGCATGGGTTACATTAAAAATGAATCACACGGCCAAGGCCAATTTGGGCCGTCGGGGCCACACGGGCAGGCCATATGGGCATGTGAGCCCATTTTTCTGAAATATTCTATAAGGTTGCACGGGTCGCCCAAGTCGACTGTGGACCTACTGTAGGGTCGGTAAGATTTACTTAGACCCCTATAGAAGTGATATGTCTGTCTGATTTCTGTACTAAGCATGTATATTGATCTTAATATATGAGTTTAAATTGCATAGTAGCATGTCGTTCTTGAATGTTGCATTGCATCGGGGTGAGTTGATTATGATTGGAGGAAGTATCTGAAAGGCTCTTAAGCCTGTTATTTGGCAGCTCAGCTGCAAATTTCTGATTATATGTCGCATTCGGTACAACATAGTGTGTGGGGCTAGGTGGGTTGATTTTATCCCGACATGGTGTGTAGGGTTGGACGGAGTTGGTGTTTAGAGGCTGGTGGGTAGGACTTTGTTCTCTGCATATCCTGTCTTAAATGGGTTAAGGCCCTATAATATGTTTGATTCTGAATTGAGTGGGCTATGGTCCACACCGTTTCTGTAATGAGCTCATATCTGAACTGTGAGATTATGTCTACTATCTGATATCTCTATGTGTATGTTTTCTGTGGGATTACACACATAGTTTGCGAAAACTCACCCTTTTTTGTTTAATCTGTTCAGGTAATTCCCAACAGTAGGCAGGTCAGTGCAGTGGAGGACTCGGCTGTGACCACAGTTCTGGGTACTTATTTATGGTTTATTTTTAATTCTGATTTGGTTATATTTGGGTAAATTTTATGTAATAAGGCCTTTCAGATTTTAGTTTAAAATTGGGATGATTATTTCATAAACTGCTAGTAGTAAGACAAGACTCGAGTTTTCAAAATAAATAAAGGTTTTATCAAAATACGTACGACCTTGCAAATCATTTTAAAAGCTTCCGCAGTTTATAAAGTTTTGAAAATGGATAATGAATATATAAACGACACGTTTTGACGATAGCCTAAGATACCTAAAAATGGTTTTAACGCAGTTACGTTTTCTAAAGTACTATCATGTGACATCGCCAGATTCGGCCATAACGTCCAGGCCGGGTTTGGGGTGTTACAAAAAGTTTGTACTCCATTTCGATAGTCGTTGCTTACCCTTGACAATTTCATCTAACTCTTATCCATTTCGTAGTTCTTGAAGTCTAAAGTTGACAATAAATTACGGTTACTTAAATGTTCTCAATTGATTTAAATCATGTCATTGTACTAAAATAGATAATACATATCAAGTTTCAAGTATTTAATGGGTGTAAACTAATTCATGTAAGTTGCGGGATTTTCAAGTATATATTTATGTATTACGTAAGTTAAGTAAATTTTGTAAGTTACGTAAGTTATGATATGATATATATTTATGTAAGTTATGGTATGATATATATTTATGTAAATTACGTAAGTTATGTAAGTTATGTAAGTTATGCTATGATATATATTTATGTATTATGTAAGTTATGTAAGTTATGATATGACAAATATTTATGTATGTTATGTAAATTATGTAAGTTATGTAAGTTATGTAGGTCCATAGATATGATATATATTTATGTAAGTTATTTAAGTTATGTAAGTCCATAGATATAATATATAATTATGTATTATGTAAGTTATGATCCAATGTTTTCTTTAAATGTTTATGTAAGTTATTTAATTATCACATGTAATGTATAACATGATATTTTTTGCAGTTTTTCTAGATATTTATTGAAGCGAGCCAAAAAATGATAGCTTAATTTACTTGACAATATCTTGCATTTTTTATATGCATAAGAAAGACTCTAAGATTTTGATCTATTAAAAGGAAACTACTATAATTATCTTTCAACGTAAATTTAAGATAACTTTTATTTTAATTACGGAATGTATAAATTTAATAGAAAAAGAAAAGATAAGAAAGATGAAATGTAACATCCTAGATTAGGGTTATGCGTTTGGAGCATAACTCAAGTATTAGTAGGCTTTAAGTGTGTTTGGTGATGTTTTAGGAGTTTTTAGAACCCAAGGATGAAGGGGAAAACTTTGGGAAAATGTTGGATTTTAAGTATAAAAGGGGAGCTGGGTGAAGGAGGCCTTAAGGAAAAATGTGGGAGTTTTTGGACATGAAAAGGGGCTTGGTAAAGTGGCTTAAGGACGCCACTTAAGGCTTGGGCAAATGACGCCTTGAGCAGGGAGGTTCGAGTCTGGGTGATGGCATGGGAGTGTTTTATTTTTCCTATTTGCGTCAACAAGTGAAATTGGGCTAGGAAGGCCTTAAAAATAAATGGCAAGGTTTACGGACATGAAAGTCGGAGTGGTAAAGTGGCTTGGGGCTGCCACTTGAGGCGCTATATGCGGCTTGCGACAACAAGGGCCTTGGTTCGAATCCCGTTGGCGGCATGGGCGTGTTTTTATTTTTGCTTTGGCGTTAGGACAAGGGGGAGCTTGGGAAAGAGGTGTTAAAAGAAGTTCAGGGTGAATTATATCACAAAGAGGCGTCTTGGCAGAGTGGCTGGGGCGTTATATGCAGTGAAGCTCCAGCAGGTCTTGAGTTCGAGGAGCAGCAGTTGGGTGTTTTAATTTTGGTTTTTGGCACCAGGGAAGAAGGAAGCAATGGACGACAATTGGACTTGTAATTGAAAGAGGATTAAGTTTTTTTTATCCTTTTAAAATTCGGCTGGGGTAAGGATAATTGTTGGATTTATTTTTGTTATTTGTTTATTTTGAATAGGTAGAGATAATGGTGGTATTATTTATTCTAGATAATAGAGGTGTTATTTTATTCAAATGTGGAGACAAGAGATGAAAAGGAGATAGAGTTTTTATTTTATTTGAATAGGTGATTAAGGGATAAAGATTGGCTTAATTCAATTATTTTTTTTGAATGAGTTTGGGAGAGGAAAATAGGTGCCGAAATTCCTTTTTAATTTAGCATTCATCTTTTTCTCCCTTTTAGTTGCTCTGCCGAATTTCTTCCCACTTTCTTCTCTTCTCCTTTATTTTCTTTCAACCTCAATTCCTTCCTACTTCTTTGAAAGCCGAATGCCCTTGGCATTGAAAGTTATAGCCGAAACTTTGCTACCATTGTTCTCCATCTTTTTGTTAGAACCTCAAAGGTTAGTCTTTCTTCTTATTCATTAAAGCCGAACCCCCTATATTGGTAGCCATAGCCGAATCTCTTAAGGGCTGTCGACTTTTCTCTTGTAGTTTCTCCAAGCGGCATAGTGGTAAGTATTTCTTCTTTAAAGCAATCGGTTTGTTTCTTCTTTTTTTGGGATGGCCGAATGTTCATAGGATCACAAGATGGTATTTCTTTGTTGTAGCTAACATCAAGGTGCATTGAGGGAGCTTTTCGTGGTTTCAATTCTGCAAGGTAAGCCTATATGGTATTCGGCCATAGGCCACTTTCCATAGATTTGCTTATAGCCGATTTTAACAAGTGACATATAGGGATTTCGACAGTTTCAAAGGATAGGAGTGGCTTTACGGGATTTCAATTTGCTTTGGTAAGTGATAATAAAGATTCGGCCTAGGGCCATATTTTGGTTAAGGGTGCGATTAGTCCTTTGGGATTATTAGTTTAGCCGAATAAGGCTTTTTGATACTAACCTAGAGTGGACAAATGTAGGAGCAGTACGGGAATACGTTTCGGAATTTTGTGATATCGCATAGATTCGGGATTTCTCCTTAGATCTTCGGTTAAGCAGGTGTGTAAAACTCTTACACACTTTATTAGTTGGCATTGCTTCTTATGTTACCGTTAACTATTGTGATAGTTTTGCCTTGTGGGCATGAGCATGGATTCCGGGTAAGTCTCTTGTGACTTTAAATATGTATTATGAATGACATGATGGGCAACATTCTATGCCATGACTTATATGCATGATTTATGATAATATGTTAAGCATGTTATGAGCATGTTGGTAATGGGATTGAAGAGAGGAGGGGGAATATTCTCTATGGACTGTCACCAGTGGTTTTGACCACGAGATAGGTTGGCCCCATCAGTTCAATTGTGACTTCGGTCACCAGTGGTTTTGACCACACCATTGATATAAATTGTGACTAAGTCCCAGTGGTTTGGTACCACCAGTGGTTTTGACCACATATTAATACTTGTGACCTATGGTCATCAGTGGTTTTGACCACACGACGGGTTGGCCCATCACTTGATTTGTGACTCCGGTCACCAGTGGTTTTGACCACCAGTGGTTTTGACCACACGGGGTAGTTAAAGGAGTATGGATGGCTAGTTTTGGGTTGCATGTTTTGCATGTCATATTAATATCTTGTGTATGAGTTTGCACTTTCGGGTTGGGGATTTATACACTGATTCGTGGTGACTCACCCCTTCCCATATCATTTTGCAGATGAGTAGATTGCGGAGATGGAGCCGGAGAGGACTCGAGGCGGCCATGCTTGTTCCTTGGATTTAAAATTTTATTTAGCACAGATAAAGTTTATTATTTACTAAATTTTGGTTTGGGTTGTAATAAGGCCGCTAGTTATTATTTTGGACGTTCAAGTAGTTGTTTTTACTTTACTTCTACTATACAACAAATGATTTTTATGAATTGTTAAATAAATCGGTTAAAAGTAACGTTTCCCAAAATAGGTAACTTTTACGAGTTTTCAAAGATGTTACCATCGGGTAGCAAAATTCACCAAATTAACTATAACTCCGATGTTTCTAAAAATGGTCAAATGTTTTCAAAGGAAAAAGGGTTTTCAACTCAACCATGTTTATAAAATCAATCCCATCTGAGTTTTAATAGACACCGTTTTATAACCTCAACAAATTTTCAGATTTTCACCTATTAATCAAACTATTTTTACTCTGTGACATACCGGATTCAGTCAGGGCTCATGGGCCGGGTTTGGGGTGTTACAAGAAATTATACATGTTAACTTGTCATTGGTAAGAGAAAATGTTTGGAGAGAAAGTCAATTTTTCAATAACGGAAGAAGTGAAGATTTATTTGGTCAAGAAATTGAGAAAAAGAGGTATCGAGATCTTGGTGTTATAAACCGAGCCATAAATATTTTTATGAATATTTACGGAGTGTCAATAAGGTAGTATTAAAATTTCATTAGAAAATTTTGATGTTCGAGTGGTTAATTAAATAAAAAGGACTAAATTGAAAAAGGTGTAAAAGTTGCTAGAAGGATTAAATAGCTCAATTGTCAAATGAGGAAGGACCTAAAGTGAAAATAAGCCCAAAGGAGATATATATTTTTTTTTAAGTAACAAGAGTGGATATTATTAATAATAAACAAACAAATTGGGCTTAGGTCCAAAAATAGAAACAGAAAGAAAACAGAAAAAATAAAACAGAAGAAACACCAGGCCTACTAACTGCCAGAAAAAACAAAAACCAAAAAAATGTATAACAAAAGCTATCAGACCCTAATTCGAAAAGTCTTATCCAGTCAAGTCAAAAACGCCAGCTGAGAGTCATTTACGCTGCGCTTTGTCACCTCCCACCTACCGGCAATTAATAGGAGCAATTTACCGAGGCGTGATAATTAGTTTCTGCTCCTATACCTTGAACCTCCCCATTTTCCAACTTTTCATCTCCAACTTGCTAAACAAGCCATACGCTCTTTCAAAAATACTCCCTTTGCTGAAGTAGACAGAAAAGAAAAACGTTTGAGATCCCTCTGCTTCCTCTTTTACTTCTTTTCTCTCTGGCGATTAGTCTGGCTCCCTTAGACTGTCGTTCCTCGCCTGACTCTCAGCGTAGATAGGCACTCCCCCTACCAGGTAAATTTCTTCTTTATTCTTCAAAGATTCTGTTGCTATCAGATATGCTAGGGAATTAACAGAACTAGAAATGAAATCGAAGCTTATCGCCTTAAACTCTGACTTCTTGTGATGAATATCAAAGATATATGAACTTATCTGGGATCTACTTGTTAAAACATTTCGACATTTCTTAATCACTGTAAGGGAATCACCCTCAATAATGACTTCTTTCTTTTTCATGTCGATTCCTACCTGAACCGCATCTCGGCAAGCCAAAGCCTCTGCCGCAAAAGCAGAGGCCACCTTCTCATGTAATCTGGACTTTGAAGCAATAACTGAACCTTTATCGTCTCTGACCACAACTCCTGATGCTGAGATCTGCTCTTTCATGTCGAAAGCTCCGTCAAAATTGATTTTCACGGTCTGGTAAGGTGGATGTTGCCATCTGCTTGCAACTTTTGAAATTTTGACTACTTTTGGATTGGCTCCATCGAGTTCTGTTACATAGTTTCTCGTAAAAACTACTATTTCCTTACCTGATCTGCTTCTCTTTTCATGAATCCGAGCATTCCTATCCCCCCATGAGGCCTATAAAACAACACAAAAAAGTCTGCACAAGTCAAAAGAAAGGAGAGCGAAAGACGAGGTGAGCCCCTGTTTAAAGTCTAAATTAGAGTCTTGTATCACTTTTATTTCAGTAAGATGTGACCACATTTCAACTGATATTGGGCATTCTTGAAACAGGTGATTCAAAGATTCTGACCCCAGACCACAACGAGGGCAAGAAACGTCTGAAGTTAACTTTTTCAATGATAAATTTACCCTTGTGGGAATGTAGTTCCAGGAAACTTTCCACACGTAGATTTCAATCTTTGTAGGTAAATCCATGCACCATAGCTTTTTGTAAAAATCAGAGCAGAAAAGTTGTAATGCATAAGCACTAGGATCAAAGCTCTATAATAGTTTATAAGTGTTTTTGACCGAAAAATCTGCAGTTGGTTCACCTCTCCATGCCATAAAATCATCATGCAGATGCTTTGCTAGAGGGATGCGAAGGATCTTTTTCGCCTCAACAGCACCGAAGGTACATTCTACCACCTCTCTATCCCATTCTCGTGTTTGACAATTAATGAGTTCATCCACTTTATTATCAATTGACCCTGTATAAGAAGATAATAATCTGGAATTAACTAAATCTGGTACCCACGCATCATTAACGATAGAAATACTCGAGCCATTTCCAACTTTCCAAATCAGTCCTTTTTCCAAAATACCCCATGCAGCCCAAATACTACGCCAAGCATAAGAATTTCTATTTCCCAAAAGTGAATTAAGAAAATCACTTTTTGGAAAATATTTTGCCTTAAAAACCTGTGATACTAAAGACTTCGGATTTTCTATAAAACACCAGCCCTGTTTAGCCAACATAGCAACATTAAATTGGGCCATATTTTGAAAACCCAAACCCCCTTCATTTTTCAGTCTGCATAAATAACTCTATTGGCACCAATGAATACCTTTCTTGCCCTTTCCTTTCTTCCACCAAAACTTGGCGAAAATGCTGTCCATCTTTTTACATAAAGAATTAGGTAGAAGAAAACATGACATTGCAAAAATTGGGATAGCTTGTAAGACTGATTTGATAAAAACCTCCTTACCCCCTAATGATAACATTCTGTTGCTCCACCCCTCAATACGCATAGAAATTCTATCTAGGAGGTTCTGAAACGATTCTTTTTTCCTTCTACCAATCATGTTTGGGAGTCCCAAATACTTCTCTGGATTCGTAGCAACTCTAACTCCTAGCAACCGAGACACCATTTCCTTCTCTTCTACAGTAGAATTCGGACTAAAGAAGACTGTGGACTTTGAAAAGTTCACACACTAACCCGAACAACTCTTGTATTCCTGTAAAATGGCCTTCAGAATTTTTGCTGCTGTGTGAGATGCCTCCCCGAACATAATACAATCATCTGCAAATAGCAGATGCGATATCGCTGGCCCCTGCCTACTTGCTTTTGCTCCTTTGATCAAACCTCATCTCTGAACTGTTCTCATGAGAGAAGAGAGTCCCTCGCTGCAAATCAGAAAAAGAAAAGGACTTAATGGATCCCCCTGCCTAAGTCCTCTGAAAGGAAGAAACATGTTCCCCCTTCTTCCAGTAATGTTTACCGCATAACTGACTTTGGTAATACATCTTCGTAAAAGTTCCACCCATTCACAAGCAAAACCCATTTTTTCCATAACCCCCTCGATAAACCCCCATTCTACCCTATCATACGCCTTACTCATATCCAGTTTGATTGTCATAACACCTTTCTTCCCCGTACATTTTTTATTAATCATATGAAAAAGTTCATATGCTAAAAGCACATTGTCTGTGATAAGACGCCCTGGTACAAAAGCACTCTGAACTTTATCAATACATTTGTCAATGATTTTCTACAGTCTATTAGCAACAACCTTAGCCACCACCTTGTAAATAACTGTACACAAATTGATGGGTTTGAAATTGACCAATTGCATAGGTTTTGGGATTTTTGGAACGAAGACAATATTTGTACTGTTGAAACCCCCAAAATCCTGATTACTATTCAAAACACCCAAACAGAATTTAGTGACATCTTGACCTACAATATGCCAATACCTTTGATAGAACAGAGTTGGAAATCCATCTGTGCCTGGAGCTTTTGTGGGGCCCATTCCTCCCAAAGCTACCTTAATCTCTTCTTCACGAAAGGGAGCCAATAGGAACTCAATTTTAGGTGGCAATAGCCGAGAAAAATCAGGAAATGGGTGAAATAAGCGCAAAATTGGAAAATTGCCAAAATTAGTTAAATAAAAATGGGACCAAATTGGAATATCTAAAAATCTCATCATTTTTCTTCATATTCATCAGCTGAAAAACAACCATGGAAGAGGGTTCAAGCTGGTTTTCATACTCTAGCTTCATGTAAGTTTAATTCTTGCTTTCTCCTTAAAATTTCTAAGTTTTTGGACTTTTACAATTGGGTCCAACTTACTATGTCATTAGTTTTTTACTCCATGGCTAATCTTTAAAGTTGATATGGATGAGTTCTGAAAGCATATGATGAATAAACATAGAATTGAAGCTTTAATTTTGATATATGATGATTTTATCAAGTAAAATTGATGGAAATTGACTTTAGGATCTAATAGTGAAAGAGTTTGGAATTAAGGTCTAGTGCTAAAGTTTTGATTTCCAAAGGTTATGAAGTAGTTTAAAATGATATAATAAAGTATTAATTGAGAAAAATTAGCTTAATGAGGGATTAATTGAGCAAGGACTGAATTGTATGAACTGTGAAATTTGGGGCAAAATGAAAATCAATATTTTGCACTAAAACGGTTTTGGACAGTAGCAGTAGTCTAACTTTGAAAAATCACTAAAAATTGTAGAAATTGAATTAGAGGATGAAAAAAATATGAAATTAAATCTTATTGAGTCTAGTTTCTTATAGAAGATAACAGTATAATCAATGGAATTGTGAATCATGAGATATAATAAATTTTGTGAGATAAGGTCAGAATGATTTCGGGTTCCCCTGTTCTGACTTTGAAAAATCATAAAAAATTGGAAACAAATAATTAGGGGTTTAAACTTAAATTTTTAAAATCCTGAATGAGTCTGGTTTCAAGATAAACAAACGGGAACATTATCCAAATTCTTTATGATGAGATAATTAATTTTTAGTGCAGAGGGGTTGGAACTGTTGGGCAGCGAAACAAGGGAAACTTTAAATAATAAACTGTACTTATTGGCTAAACCAAAAATTATGAAAATTTTATGGTAAGAAGATATGTGAGTCTAGTTTCAGGAAAAATTAGCAGATCTTAATTTCGAGTTCTGTAGCTCAATATAAAAATAATTTAGCAACTCTGACACAGATGGACAACTTGAATATCCATATAAGTAAATAGTAAAAATTATAGATAATGTTACTTACAAGTGTGTTATTTACACTAAGGATGTAGATGGAGAGGAGGAGGAGGAAAAACATATGAATGACTTGTGTATAAATTGATCACATGCCTAATTATAATCGATAAATATTAAATTAGAAATGATATAATATTTTATTTCGAATATTTACTATGAAATTATGATTATCGTTATGATATAAAAATTGAATTTGTAAGTTTGTATGTAAAAAATACATTTTTTTCATTTATATTTTAATATTTTGTTATATTATATGAGATATGGTCGAATATGGAGTATTTATTTGATGTAAATTATGAATTGTGATTGATTATGGGTGAATTGGTAAAATGTTGAAAAGTGAGAATTCCCGCTTGAACCTTCGGAATAGAAAAGATATGAATGAGGTAGCTAGGTCACATGTGTGGTACTAAGTGTAGGCCACTATGTGTACAACAGAGCTACGAGATGGTTTTAAATCACGTGTGTAGTACTAAGTGCAGGCTACTACGTGTACCAGACGGATAGGTCGTATGTGTAGTACTAAGTGCAGGCTACTATGCGTACCCAATAGTTTCGATCACATGTGTGGTACTAAGTGCAGACCACTATGTGTATGTAATGGTTTTGGTCACATGTGTAGTACTAAGTGTAGGCTACTATGTGCACCAGATAGCTTCGGCTACAAGGGTGGTACTATGTGCAGGCCACCGTGTATATGTTATTATTCTGATGAGTTCAACTGGAAATTGACTAAGTGAAAATACATGTAATCATGTAACGACTAAGTGTAATTGAATATGACTATGTGATGAATAAGTACAGGTAAAAGTGTGAAAATTTATGAACAATGTGCTCAATATGTGATCGAACTTTGGTAAGATTGACACAGAGTAAGTGTTACATGGAATTATGTGATATAAGGAAATACGAGTTGATGAGACATGAACATAAATCTTGGTTGATGAATGAGTTCATTTGTGATTATATATTTGTACACATTGAGTGTATTATCCTTATGAATTGGTATTCCAAATGAGTTAATAAGAAAAGTTCTAATATGAAATAATCTGAATTCGAAATGAAATATTATGAAAACGTTGTTGAAATACATTGGTATATATTGTATATGTTATTTGAGTTCATAATGTGGAAAGTAAATGTATGTGGAAATTTGAGATGATGATATCTGTACATGGAATCTATTGGTGGATACGTACATCCAAATTTATATGATAAATTTTAGTGAATATTGAAATTGGACTCATTAAGTGATTTGTCAATTTAAATTGTGATTGGCAGGAAGAGTTAGTGAGTTGCATGTTTATGAATTGTTACACGTATTTGTCTAAAATACGAGGAAATGATGGTACTTGAGACATGGAAATATGAGACTGTGATATATAAAAACATGGAATATGTTTGATAAATCTGTTTATTCATAATTATAGATCTGTACACCTCAAGTGTGCTATTTGTGTAAAGATGATGTTCAAATGATTTGATGAGTAGAACTCAAATATGAAGTAGTTAGAAACCAAGACAAATTGTTATGAAAATGTATATGAAATACAGATGTATGATTATTATATGTGATATGAATACATAATGTGAAAAAGTATAGGTATAAGAGGAATTTAATAAAAATTGAGCCTATATACGTTTTTTGTTATTTATATGAAGTGTACGACTAACAAATGGTAATAAGTATAAGGTTTGGTTGAATATCTTAAATTGGTTCTTGACTGTATTAAAATGTTGGCAAAGATAAAGGATCAAGTGAGTGAGAAATATGGCTTGGAAAATAGCCTAATTTTTGTCCACACAGGTAGACACGGGCGTGTGACCCTTATATACAGGAAAAGTTTTAAAAGCCGCAAAAACTTTTTCTGAGGATCCAGTTTAGTCTCGACCTGATCTTAATGCATGATTTGGACCTCGAAGGTCCGTTAAAGGAACATTTATAATTAGTCTCGGTATTTGAACGATAATGATTTCAAATTATCTGTAAGTGTTCTGTACTCCTTGGTAATGCATCGTAACTGTAATATCCCAAAATTGGGCCTAGGAGAATTGAGCCCAATGGGCCTTAGGCGTAGTAACGTTTAAATTTTTAGAGAATAAGAGATCGGCTTAAATGCAAGTTAGACTTATTAGATAAGTGATTTTGGAAGATTAGAGGGCTTCATGAAGTCCAGGGATCAAATATTGGCTTTGGGGAAATTTTGGTTTTAGGTGAAAAAACCACGGAAGTTGGGAGATAGGCCTTAAGAATAAAATATGGAGGAAAATGACCCAAGTGGAGTGTGTGGTGTAGTGGCAAAGTGACGCCACATAAGAGACAAGGAGTGACACCACAAAGAAGGAAGGAGGTCCAAGGTTCAAGTCTTGGCTTTTGCATTTTGGTTTCTTTTTGCTTGGACCTTAGAATTTGGCCCATAGTTTATATTTAGTTGCAAGATGGTCTAAGACACAAGTGGAGCTTGTGGTAAAGTGGCTAGCAGCGTGGATTATGTTGCAAGGGAGCCCGGGTTCGAATCTCATGAGAAGCAAGAGGAGTATTTATTTTATGATTGACTGCAAGAGTTTGATTGAATTTAAACTCATCGTGAAAGGATCCCACATCGGAAAGACACAAAGAATGAAGGTGAAGAGCTAGCTATATAAGGAGCATCCTAGGAGGAGAGTAAACACATCTTGGAGGCGTTTGGGCACAAGAGTGGTCGGAGCGCGGATTAGCCCCGCAGTCCTATCGGTGTGTAACTCTCTACTCTAGTTGTAGAAGCGGCAAAATGTCGAAATGTCGGTTACACGGCATTAGTAGCCACACGAGCGTGCGGCGCAAGTGTGGGGCTTCGACGCGATAGTTGAGGCCATCAGTAGTATTCTCGTGGGTTGGGGCTGCTTGGGCCTCGATGGGCCGAAGTGGGCCCAATGGGCCCGTGGGCCCATATGAGTAAATTGCATGATTGGTTAGTGTATGTTGAACTAGGCTAGGTGGAACTTATATACGTGGCTAGATTTGTGCTAGGTGGGCCACACGAGCATGTGGGCCCGGATGGGCCGAAATCGGGTTTTAGGCCCAATCGTCCTAAGACAACCTGAAATGGTAAATGAGTCGCTAGTGGCGACATTAGGCCTTGAAGGCCATTGCGGTGTGAATTTACGAAAATACCCTTAGTAGGTAAAATTACGATTATACCCTTAGAGGTTGATTAGCATGATTATGTTGTTTAGTTTTGGCCGATTGTAGGGGAAGGCTTGATCTCGCATATCTCGGGTTGTGGCTAGTGCTCGAAAAGTGTTAAGGAAGCGGGATCTAGTGCGTTAGATCTTGATCTACGGGATTTGATAGTCACATTAGTAACCAGGTGTGTAAACTAACACACTTCTTGCTTTGTATATGTTTGATGAACCGATTGATTGGTAAAATCAAACAGTATGGTTGAGTGATATGATACCCTATGGGGGTATGTGCACGGATTCGTAAGTCCGTTTCATTATGAGTACTGTTATTGATACATGATGTCATGATTTATGATGTATGAGATGCAACGTTAAACATGTTTGCATGATTTGAATACTATACATGAGTTGGTATAATGATGGGTGATATGAGAGGAGGGGGCAGTGATATTTTGTGCTGACGAGCACCAGTGTTTTGGTAACACAACTTTGTGACTTTGGGTCACCAGAGGTTTGGCACCTCCAGAGGTTTGGCACCTCAGCGTCTCGTCCCCGTGGTTTCGCACCACAGTGGGTTGGCCCCACAAGGCGGTATTGAGGGATTGACGCCAGTGATTTGGTATCACACGATGGGTTGGCCCCATCATCGGATTTGTGACTTCGGTCACCAGTGGTTTGGTACCACATTTGTGTCTTTGGGACACCAGAGGTTTGGCACCTTATTGCGACTCGTCCCTGTGGTTGGACACCACCGTGGGTTGGCCCCACTTGAGAGATACGGGATTGTCGCTAGTGATTTGGTATCACACGATGGGTTGGCCCCATCATCGGATTTGTGACTTCGGTCACCAGTGATTTGGTATCACAAACGTGTCTTTGGGACACCAGTGGTTTGGCACCACATTGACGGATATCGTGTCTTTGGGACACCAGTGTTTTGGTAACACATTGTGACTATATGTCACCAGTGGTTTGGCACCACCAGTGGTTTGGTACCACACGGGGTAGAAAAGGTGTATGGATGGTTAGGATTGGGTGCATATTGATTGGATGCATGATGGTTATGTTTATGTTGCATATGATATTTTGCTAATCTGGGAAAAAGGGTGGCACACTGAGTCTTGGTGACTCACCTTTTCCTTTAACCATTTTCGTGTATTGCATAAGGTCGACCAGGGATCGGAGAGGACAAGGTGGCCTATGCCGAAGATGATGATTTAATATTTTATGTTTGGTTTTGATATAAGTACTTTATTTGAATTATTGGGTTGTAATAAAGGCCATTTTATTATTTGGTATTACTTGATTATGGTTTTGTTATTTTAAATTCTTATTAACTCAAAAATGTTTTCACACAACAAAAGAAATTACATGAGTTTTAAGTAAGAGGAATTCGTTTTACTCACATATCTGATATAGTTTTCAAAATTGAATTCTTTCATGCTTTATGCTAAGTTAACGAGGTTTTTCAACCGTCTTTTCGCAATAACATAACCAGATTCGGTCGTAGTGAATGGGCCGGGTTTGGGGATGTTACAGTAACTATGTTCTGGCGACGGATACGGGTTGGGGGTGTTACAGTCGGGAAGTGTATAATTTTAGCTGTCAGAAAGTAACCAACCAAGCAAAAATCAACATCCTGGTCTACTGACTCCGGATCTCTTTGTGCTTGCAGAACTTCGTCCTCCTCGTCATCTAATGAGAGATTTGCCAGATCCTTCTCCATGTTATCGAGATCCAGTACTTTTACCAAAAGCCAAGAGAAACCAGTTTTGAATAGAAGAAAAAGCCAGTAAATTGTTGAAAGTAGAAGATTTAGTTGATACCAGCCCCTAAAGAGAGGAAAAACACAAAACAAAATCAAACAAAGACCTGCTAAGGAACGCAGACAGAGACGTGCTAGGAAACAACAAACATTTAAATTTAGAGTATACAAATTAAAACATAGAGATTAAAGCAATTTTTATTGGGTCAAGTGATATTAATTATTTTGATTAATTAATATTTTTATAAAAATTTAAAAATATTCATTTTAAAAAAAATAGAGATAAAGAGTATACAAAATTAAAGTATAAATATTAAAGCAGTTTTTATTGGGTCAAGTGGTAAATAATTCGATGACACTTGAAATTAAGTCTAGTGAATAAAAAAAAATATTTTGAGATAGTTACACATCTTATTTAAAGATTTGATCTAATCCAATTTGACTTTAAATTTACACAAAATAGATATGTATAAATTAAATCTATGGTAATGAAAACTAGAATTCGCCTTTAATTTCATCTTATTTTGAAAGTATATAGAATAGTTTTGCAAACCAAGATTTGACTCGTATCTCCAAAGCATTCATAGTTATGCCATGCCTCCTGTATTTACAATTAACCATGTAAGATTTGTATTGTAATTGATTCTCCTTTCAAATTTAACCATGTTTAGTTTGAGTGTGTTTAGTATTATTTTTTAAAAATGCTTTTAAAGTAAAATGCATTTGAAAAATGCTTATGAACCAAAAGGTAAAATAAGTTCTTTTTTAGCTTTTGCGTTTAAAAAAAAAGTATTTTTAGATTCAAAAGACACTTTTAACACTTATTTATAATTTAATGTATTTTATGTAATATTTATATTAGATGTAAATATATTTTTATTGAAATTTATTTCAAATATATAAATTATATATTTAAATTCTTAATGGTTATATTTTAATATTTAAAATATAATTATATATTCAAATTAAATTTTATAAATAATTAATATTAATTACTTAAAAATATTTAAATTTTTATTTCATATATTGAAATATTAATAATGAGTTATAGTAAATTATTTTTTATATTTTATTGAGATATTGTAAAATAACGAATTTAAATAGTATTTAAATGCTTAATTTTTTTTAGTTTATTATATCATGTTTAAAATGAACATTTTATTTTTTGAAAGTACTTTTTAACATATAATATTAAACACTTAAATCTTAAATCTTAGAGCACTTTTTCATGCACTTTTTAAAAATACTTTTTAAAAAATAAATAATTAATAATTTTCCATGTGATCATTTTCCTCCTTGAATGCATTAATATCAAAACCATAATTAAATAAAAAGTTTTAGTTTTTAGTTAATTTTTTAAAAAAAAATCAATTGAGTTCTTAAAATAATTATTCAATTGAGTTGTTATGACAAAAAAAATTAATTAAGCATTAAAAATATCATTAATTGACCAAATTTATTAATAATGACTTGTGAATAATTACGTCAACATATATTCAAAAAGGAAAAGACTAAAAGGTATTAAAAAAAACATTTACATCTATAATGAATTTAGATAAATTCTAAATGTAAATTTCAAATATTTATTAAAAGGAGAATTATTTAGTATATTATCAGTAGAGTTTAAGGTTAGGAGTTGACAAGTATATTATAAAGGTATAGTAAAATATTAAAAAAAAAAGACGTGTCAATTTTTTAAAACTGTTTGTGGAATAAAAAAATCTAGTGTACCAAATAACCCCTTCATAAAAATGTTAAATAATTATAAATAGTTGTTAAAAAATCTAAAAATTATAAAAAATGGTAATACTATATAAATTATTAATTATTAAGAAAATATTAAAAATATGTAAAAAATTTAAAATTTAATTTATGATATTTTCTATTTTATTATTTAAAAATTCTAATCCAATCATGGTTTTTTTTTTTGCATAATGATTTTTTCCTCCAACTTTATAAAAAAATATTTTAACCTTCCATTTATTTTTTCGCCTTTTTTAGCTATTGAATTTATATTTTTTTATTAAATCATCCCAAAATGGATAAAAAAATTAACGTATATTAACTTAACTTACATAAACGTGGGTTGCTATATAAATAACACGTCAATATTTAATTAATTTTTTAAAATTTAAAAATATTTTTATAATTTTTAATGATCTTTAATTTTTAAAAATAGTTTTATAACTTTTTTTGAATTTCTAAATTTTAAAAAATTAATTAAATGTTAAACGTGACAGTTCATGTGTATATAACATCAGCAAAAATTAAAAAATTTAATTTTTTTTCATTCATTGTAAAATTAAGAATTTAAAGACAAAAAACAAAAAATTAAATAAAAAATAAAATATTTTTTTATAAAATTAAAAGGGCACATAAATTAGTATACCATTAAGAAAGTAAGTTGTTATCAACTTAATACAAATTATTATTAATTTTTAAATATAAATATTAAATTTCAAATATCCACGTAGATTTATAAATTTCCGATGGCACAAAATTAGCTTGATCCAATATTTTCCGGATAGGTGCTCCTGGTAAATCACAATTTTCTGCCACCTTTCTAATACAGCTTTTAGCTCTGGGTCATTTCTAGACTTATTTTTCGTTTTAGAAAATTTTATAAAGTTTCAAAACTTTTATTGAGAAATTAACTCGACTTTTTAAATTCTTTTTTAAAAATAAGATTAGATTAATAAAACTTATAAATTAAATTAAATTTATTTCTGCAATAATAAAAAATTATGTCAGCTTCCCGAGAGAATAATTAGCATATTTAATTTAAAAAGTTAGTAATTAAATAAAAATTAATAGTTGAATGATTAAAGTGAATCTATTATAATTAGGTAACTTACCATCAATTTTAAATTAGAATTTTGGATTCTAAAAAATATTTTTTTTATAAGAAAATTTATAATTCATAGTGTGCAACTGGAAAAGGGATAACTTATGGATTAACAAGATGGTTTTATTCACTGCAGGTTAAGTTTCACAACTTAATCACACATTCATATATAAAAGTCACTTATTTCAAGCTTCAAACATACAATTTCGATCAAACCGGTACAAAAGTTGCAAATTTTTAGCCAGAAATCTCAACAGCCTTAACATCAGGCTTTTTAACTTCCCGCTTGGGTACAGTGACAGTAAGCACCCCATTCTCCATGGAAGCCTTAACCTGATCCATCTTGGCATTGTCAGGCAACCTGAACCTCCTCATGAACTTGTCGCTGCTCCGTTCAACCCGGTGCCACGTATCATTCTTGTCTTCCTTCTCCACGTTCCTCTCCCCACTTATCTGCAACACCCGATCATCTTCCACTTCCACTTTCACTTCTTCTTTCTTAAGCCCCGGCACATCGGCCTTGAACACGTGGGCTTCCGGGGTTTCCTTCCAGTCGATCCGGGTGTCGACAAAGGCAGAGGTTTCCAGCGTCCGTGTCGTAGAGACAGCGAAGTCCCTGAATGGGTCCCAAACATCAAGTGAGAATGGGTCGAACACGTTGCTGCGTCTGTTGCCGAAGAAGCTTGGAATCAGAGACATTTTCAGAAGCAAGATAAGAGCAATATATGAAGAAACCTTGAATAAGATATCTTAAAAGCTGTCAATCTAAGCTTTGCTTGTCTGAGAATGTAGGGGCCCTGAAATGGATATTTATAGTTGTAGTTGTGGAGGATTCTAGCATGGGCCAGATTTTTCTATTTCCTGGGTTTAAATCATTTTTCTGGAACATTTATCTAGAAGCCTGTAACGACAGCACATTTCATTCTAGGACATTCGTGAATATTTTGTATTAGTATGGGCTTTATAATTAATAAGAATTCGTTCTAGGAAAATATTCATCAGCCTCCTTGTGAATATGGGTAGGTTGAATTAAATTGTCGGATACTCAAAAGTTCCATTTTCGCCTATAGAAAATAAAAGGGTTTTACTAAAAAATAAAAAATTAGTAATGATGCCTTGGTAACTTATCAATTTGATTGTTAACAACGTGATTAAAAGAGTTGATTTGTGGATAAATTATTAACGTGGTACGCCACATCCCTATATTTTTAAAAAATAATTTTTTTCCAAAAATATAAAAAAAATACTAAAATATTTATATCTATAATGAATCTAGAACTTGGATAACTATTTATCTAATATAAAACAATTGGAGATAAAAATTGAGATTTAATATTTATAATTAAAAAGTATAATGTATGCTTATTAAGTTTATGATAATTTATTTTTAAAATTGGTGTGATTCCATGTACATGTTGATGATACCTTTTAAGGAAAATACTAAAATAGAAAAGATTAGGATTAAATATTCAGTTTTATTCGACATATTTTTTAGATTTTTAAATAATTTTTACATATTTTTAAATATTCTTTTATAATATTTAAAAATTACATTAGAATGAATTTAAATAACCATTTATTTAAATACATTTTTAGCGTGTCTTTATAACTTTTTAAGATTTTTTATAATTTTTAAAATTATTGAGAATTATTTATGATTATTTGTATTTTTCCATTTTTTATATTTTTGCATATTTTTTTACAATATTTGAAATTTATATTTATATTTGGACCCAATATTTTAGTAATTTTTAAAATATTTTTTTAGATTTTTTATTTTCAAAATATGTGTGCTTCATCAACTACAACAGTTTCATTAACGATTAAACCGGTTAACTAAAGATTTTCATTAAAAAAAACCTAATTGTTTTCTTTTTCTACCCATAACCGCTCAAGTAGGTGCCTTAATTGCTTTTTCCATTTTTTAGTAAGAATTTTTTTTGCTAAGAATTTTTATACCTTTTGCAAGCCAGAAATTAATATCAATAAGAACAAATACTTCTATGTAAGGATTTAAAGGATAAAACACTCTAGGCCCAACTTGGTATACAAACCAGCACATCTCATCTCATCACACGCTAAGGGATAAATAACCCCCTTAAAGGGATGAAAGAAGCCTAAACCAACACCACAAAACAAACCAATTATATAATATATATTCAGATGATTGTGCTATGTCATCTCTCCCCCTCAGCCTCTATCTATATAAATTGTACTATGCAATCATTAATATTAATATATATATATATAAAACACTAAAATCTACCATTCTCATTTGAGCAACTATACTGAGAACTCTCTGTTATGGCATGGGGCATCCCTTTCAGTAAGCAACCAATGGGGGGTATACTTAATGTCTCTTCAATTCCATAAGCATTCCAACAAAATGGTTCCTCCATCAATTCACCTTCGTGTGGCATAAGCTCGACATCTGCCATTGTTATGTTCGTGCAAGCCACCGTGTCGCTGCACGCGAAATGGATCGGAGTATTTCTCACGTCATAGCTGCCTTTAATGTTCCTATATTGCACATCTCTTACATAAACAGCCGATGTTTGGTTTAGGCATGCCTTTTGCAAACAGTAGTATTGGTCTATGTTTATGCAGTTTCTAACATTCTCCATCTGGATGTTCTCAAATGATATGCCTGATACAGAACCTGTTCCCCCTTGCCATGTCTTGATCCTTACTCCATTGTCTGATTCTCTTATTACCGCATTTCGAACGGTTATGTTTGAAACACATGCCTGCGAATTATGCACCCCAAGGCTCCCAATGCTGCAGAAATAAACTCTCTCAGTTAAGTCACTCTAATTAGTTTAAAAAAACAGAGCCAGCTTCATTTATATCTTCATTTAGTTCCAAAAATGATGGAGAGACCGCTCTTAACTGTCTGCGTACGAATCCAAAGATAAGAGAATGAATTGTATAAGCCGAAATCGATTCAAAAAGGGCTAGTATACCTGATCCCGTGACTTGGACCACAAGTAACACCTTCAATGTGCACATCCGAGCATCCTGGACCGATCGAAATGCAATCATCTCCTATTTAAAACCATGAGACTTGGATCATTGCAAGGAATAATACATAAACAGTACAATGTAGGATAAACTGTTCAATAGAGTATGATAGACACAAGTTCCATTTTCCTTACCGTTGCTTATCATTGAATTGTATATGCCAACAGATTTTGTGTTTCCAATGTGGATTCCATCGGTGTTCGGGCTAAGTTTAGGGGTCAATATCAATAGTTTTTCTATCAAAACCCCTTCGCACCCATCGAATTTCATATGAAACTGAGGACTGTTTTGTATCTTTATGCCACTGACTACTAAATTGGAGCTCATAAAGAACCTGATAATCTGAAACAACAAAAGTGCAAGGGCAAGAAATAGAACAGGTGAGCTGGTTTGAACATCATGAATTAAAGAACTTAAACTTCTGTTATGTACTTACAGTAGGGCTGTCACATGGTCCTGGCAGAGTTGAACCATTTGGACCCTATATAGTCACATCACTAGAATTTAGATGTGCATGATTTAACTTGAAACAAGTAATTATTGATGAGTTGATGAGGAAATGGATACCCTGTGAGGTTTGCAAGGGAGATCCCACCACTTCTGTCCATTTCCTTCAATGACACCATTCCCAGTGAGTTTCATATCATTAAGTCTATAAAACACAAGCCATTGCTGACGGCTATCTGCTTTTGGCCAGCAATCAGGTCCATCTGGTGGCATTAGGACCCCATCAACCTATCACATTCAATGACACAAAAACTGTCCGTCACTGAGAATTAAGGAAAACAAAGGAAGATGATGAACTAGATATCAGATTCTCACTTGAAGGACAAGTCCAGGTTTGCATGGCCCTGGGAAGATAGTGGAAGTGATCATGAAAACTTTATCTGAAGGAACCAAAACAGTGGCTGATTCTACTGCACAAGCAGCTTTCCATGCTTCCATGAATGCTGCAGTGTCATCTGAACAACCGTCCCCCACCGCACCGTAAGAAGTGACGTCGAAGATGCTGCCTGTTGTATCCCCGGGATCATTGGGATAAGGTTCTGAAGGAATAGATGGAGGGTCAGGGTTTTTGGGAGGAGCAGGGATATGAACAGGTGACTTCCCATGGGAGCCTTTGGGTTTATGCTTCTTGTGGTAATGATATCTTGCATTTGCATTGCTTGAACATTGATGAAAGGAAAGAATTGCCAAAATCCAAATGAATAATACTCCACGACCAAGTTCCATTAGCAGCAGACAATAAGCTGAAGCCAAACCAATCTGAGAAAATGTATATAGGAAGTAAAAACCAGAAATCTGATTCCAAAGTTTCAATTTTCAAGAAAACAAATATACAAAATACAATGAGTTAAAGGGTCAGATGAAAGGCTTGACCATAACCTCTAATTTATACTCTTTAACAACAATTCCAGAGATCAAAGCTGTTCTTTAGTGATAGTTGAAGACACATGTCAAATACTGGTTGATAGCTATATCATAATCAATGCGAATAAAATATTTGAAATGCATTTGGGAGGTTAGCCTTTTTGTGGCTAATTTGGCAGAAGGTTGTTGGCTTTATATTGATTTTTTTTCCCCTTTGTTTTGCTTTTCTATGTCACGTGGTCTGTGGACCTGACAGAGATCCTTATGTTTCTTCAATTCTTCATAGTTGGATTTTAATTCCCCACTGTTTCTTTTCGGCTTATGTTGCCAAGCACTGTATCCTGGACCCTTGGTCAAGGTTACTGTAAGCTTGTGAACTGTCTTTGCGGCCTACATTTTCTAGAATAAAGTGACAAAAACCTCAAGATGAATCTTTTTAAGACATTTTCCTTCATATTTCAAGCTTTCAAAAGGGGCAAAAAGTTTCCTCCATTACATTACACTGCAGTATTACTAACCATTTGCCATTTTAAGCTTCATGTTTTATGTAACATGACCGGAAAACGTATCCGTTCCCGCAATTTAAATCCCTGTATTCCTTATAGAATTCTGTTTATACACAAAGGCTGATTAGGAATTTTCAATGATCTTGATCATGTGAAACCATTTATGGCCTAAACTGCTCTTTCATGAAACTTTTCTAGATAAGCTAGCTGGTTTAGTCGATGTGGAGATGAAAAGAAAAAGAAAGAAATATGTATTGATGAAAAATGGGGTTTCTTTTTTTTTTTTTTTGGTTATGTAAAAGCAACAAGTCTCGTGACTCTCTGTTGTTGTTTAGCTCTTGTGGCCATACATAGTGATGTAGGAAACATGTACTACAAAGTGGACGACAGCGGAAATAAATTTAAACCAGTCACGGGTGAATCCAATTCTATATATGGTCCATAAGCCGAAAATTACCCTTTAAGAAACTCTCGTCCAATAAACCAATACTAATGAAACATATATCCCAATTCCTTAATCAAGTGTAAAAATAAAATAAAATTACCTGACACAATTAAAAGAATCAATCCAAAGATGGTGTTGACGAGCAGCTACATGCATGCATAGGTATTTTGTTGAAGAAATGTTGTAGAAGAATGAGTGACAATGTAGGTTGCGTTTAAGTTAAAGAGTGAAGTTGAAGAGGCTTTTTATAGAGGTTAGTAGTTGATACATGACATGGAATTTATGCATGCATGGGTTCACGGGTGGGGGTTTAAAGGCTCAAAAAGTTTTTTTTTTTTTTGGGGGTTGGTGAGAGAGGATTCGAAATAGTGCACTCTACTGGCACAAAAAAAGCATTGAATTTGTTGAGTTTGTGGCTAGGAGCTATGCCACATAGGATTGCTATAGTATGCACCATTGCTTGCTCTGGTTGGTGCATTGTGATGGGACCAGCCATTGCCAGCCGGGCCAGTTTAGTTTATGGCTAGGTGCTCGTGGGGCCTCCATGATGGGCGGAAAAAAAACCGAAGGTGGTGGTTTTAGGCTGGTGCAGAATGGTAATCTGTAGCATCATCAGTGTTCCAAAATTCAACATGAACAAAATTCACATGCAGATATATCTGGTTGAAATGAATGTGGTGAGAAGGTGAAATAAAAAGGTGGCACGTATCACCGGAGGATTCACGGGTTGTAATTCCTGTGTGTCACGGGTGAAGAATTGATTAGTAATTTAGATTCTTAAATGTCTCTGCTTTTCCAAGGGCTTTGGTCTTAAAACAAGACAAACTGGCAGACAGAGAAAGCAGCCTAGCTGGACTCTCTAAATTTGCTTCTCTTTTGATTTGTCCTAAATTATGTTATTTTTAAATGAAATGTGATCTATGTTATGAATTATTTTGAGGAGTTTGGTCCAATGAATGTTATATTTTTGTAGTAATTTTAGATTTCGAATTATATTCTTATATTTGGAGAATAAAGATTATCTTAAGCAAATAATATGATATTCTCAAAAGTATTAAACTTTGGTAATTATACATTATTTATTTAATAAATTATAATGAATAGATTTGCTTGTATAAAATAGTCATAATTTTATTTCAAATTTTAGAGAATGCACTTCATAACTTTAAATGTTGTTAAATAAAATATAAAAAATTAATTCTACTAAAAAATTGATTGTTATAGCTAAATGTCATCATAGCGAGTGGTTGTTAATTTTTATGTTTTGTGTTTGTTAATTATTTGTTTGTGTTAAATTTTAGAGTACAAATTTGAAGGCTAAATTATAATCTAATCCTACTTTAATTTCAGGAATTTAGACACTTTATTTTTTGGATTTAAAAATTTAGGTCCAATTGTTATCACTATTAAAATTCTTCTTTTGAAATTAAAGATATAAGAACCAGATCATATTAATAATTAAAATATATAAAATTAAATCTCAAATTTAAATATATTTGAGAATTAACCGTGAAATTTAACTATATTTATAAAATAAAAAAATGAAAGATAGAATCGTGAAAGGACGACGTGTCAGTAGAAGGAAAGTCCAAAAAATCTTTTAAGAAACAAAAAGTGAAATTTTAACTATTTTTATAAAATTAAAAAAACCATGAATAAAGAACCACGTGTCAGTTTATATATAGGTATGTAAATAATAGTTTTATTTCTCAAACACATTATCAAAATTAATTTATAATAATAATAACAATAGTTTTGTTTCTCAAACACATTATCAAAATTAATTTATAATAATAATAACAATAGTTTTGTTTCTCAAACACATTATTAAAACTAGTTGGTATGAGAACACAATGTGATGGCCTCATGATCAAGAGTATTTACTGTCTCAGGTTGTAACAGCCCGTTTTCAGTTAAATCAGAACAATAGTTTTGGGACTACAAATCTGATCCTGGAAGGAATTTTTTTTTAAATATTATTTCATGGTCTGTATTATGATTGAAATATCATATAAAAATTTTGTTAAGAAAATTTTACCAATTACATGTTTAATTGAAAAAAGGACCAAATTGCATAGCATGCAAAAGTTGAATTCTAGTAGCTAAAGGGATCAAATAGCTATGGAATTCAACATTAGAGGTCCTTATATGACAAATAGACCATTAATAGGAGTTAGTAGATAAGTATGATGATTCATCCATGGAAAATTAAATAAAGAAAAGGATAAAATTGGAAAGATGATAAAATAAAGATGCTAAATTAATTACATAACAAAATATCATTATTTTCATCATCTTTCCCAAAATTAAAACATGGAAACCTTAGCCATGGAAACCTAAGCTCAAGCCAACTTATTTTGCTTAATTAGGTAAGCATTCTTGTCCTGTTTGTAATAATTTTGATATTTCCGAGATTGTGATAACTTAATCTAGCTATCTTGGGGATTAATTTGTAAAGTTATCAAAGTACTAGGGTTTTTCCATGGATGAGTATGTATGAATTGTGAAGTTTTATGATAGAAAACGAAAGGTTGTTGATAGATAAACAACTTTTGTAAAGAGAAATTTGATGAAATTATGGTTTAGGGATTAAATTGTAAAGATGGAAAATTTTGATTTTTGTGAAATACATAAACTGTTATTGTTATGTGTGAAAATTGGCTAGGCTTGGAATAAGGATTAAATTGCATGAATTTTATTTTCCGAGCTTAGAGACGAAATCAAAATTAATTAAAAGTATAAGGGCAAAATGGTAATTTTGCCTAAAATGTGAATTTGATTGAAATGAGTATGAATTGTATTAAATTAATGTTAAGTTCATTCATATAGATCTGGATAGACCAAATACAGAGTTAGATCGAGGAAGAGAAAAAGTGTCGGGTTAGTAGATTTTGCGTACACGAACACTTGTCAAGGTAAGTTCGTGTAACTAAATTGTATATTTATATTTTTGAATTGAATATTGTGTATGTGATTGTATTATTGCCATGTAAATGAAAATAATCACATATCCGATGATGATTGGCAAGTATTAAGTCCCGTTTGAATAAATGAAATTCTATGGATATAGGGTTCCCGAATTGGTTGTGGTCCTGCATGTGTTGCGAGCACACCACAGCTCGAAAGAGCATCCTGTTATTAGCTCTCATGAGCTTCCCGTTATATGTTTTTTTTGAGCTTCCCATTAATAGCTCTTCAGAGCATCCCGATTAGTTGTGATCCTGCATGTGTTGTGGACACACCGCAGCTCTTATGAGCATCCTGATATATGGCTATTCGGAGCTTCCCGATTAAAGGCTCTTTCATGAGCTTCCCAATTAATGGCTCCCTAGAGCTTCTTGATATTGGATCGCTAGAACTTCCCGATTATGACTCTTATGAGCTTCCTGTTATACAGCTCAAATGAGCTTCCTGTTACATGGCTCACATGAGCTTCCTGATATATATATATGGCTCAAGAGAGAGCTTCCCGTTTATGTGCTCGTATGAGCAAACCCAAATATGAATTGAAAGATTACAGACTTGTACACTTTGTGTGTACTACTCGAGTATCCATCGATTTTTAAATGGTTCAACGAGCAAAGTTCTGATAAGAAACAATCATGAAATTGAAATGAACTATGTCTGTATATACCTGAAATATATGAGAACGATATTACTTGATAATTGAAAATAAATTGGTTGCTATACGAATATCGATCTTGTTTGATGACCTTGTTTATCTATGCTTATGGTTTATTACTTTTGATTACTTGGTTAATGTGACATGGATATGTGTTTAGGCTTTTAGCCAAGTTGTTTGGAATATGTTATGTATACTTACCCTAAATGTAAATGAATGGTAAGTTAATTTTCTGTTATATGAACTTACTAAGCTTTAAAGCTTACTCTGTTTATTTTCTCCTGCTTTATAGTACTCGGAAGCTCGTTAAGGTTGGAGGCTGGTCGGAGACACATCACACTATCCATCGGCCCATTTTTGTATAAATATAAAACTAATTTTGGTTATAATGGCACGTATAGGTTAATTGGCCAATGTTGGCAAGTAAATGTTTTGTTGAGATTAGCCATTTGAATGGCTAGTGTTTGGTATTAATGTATATATATATGTATGTGGTATCCTAAATTGAGTGTATGTGGATGAATGAATGAATGAAAGTGAAATAGAGATTGAATATGCATATGAGTATTAGGTAGACATGAAAATAAATTGTCATTTGAGGTGTCTAAAGGCACATTGGTTGAATGTGGTAATATGTCATGTTTAAGACATGATTTTGGCATGTTTTGAGTGCTTTGATATGGTTTGTAAATGTGAAATTCATTGTGATAGGTTGATGCCAAAATTGGGTGAGAAATTTGCCTTAGAAATTGCCTTATTTCGTCCACACGGGCAGAGACACAGGTGTGTGTCTCAACCGTGTGTGACACACAGCCTAGCACATGGGCGTGTGTTTTGGCCGTGTGTTCCCTGCATCTTAAAAATTTCAAAACAAAATGCTCAAAATTGATCACACGGCCTGACACACGGGCATGTGGTTTGGCCATGTGACCCCTGCACCTATTTAATGCAAGCTATTATGTTTGCACGGCCTAGCACACGGGCGTGTAACTTGGTTGTGTGACCTAAGCTTGAGAGTTACACGGGCACAGAAACGGGCTAGGACACGGCCATATGCCCTATTTTGAATGCCCACACGGTCGGAGACACAGACGTGTCTCTTGACCGTGTTATTCACACGACTTGGCCACACGGGCGTGTGTCCCTTACACTTTAGAAAAATTTTGAGATTTCTGAAAAATTCTCTAAGTACCTGGTTTAGTCCCGACTTGTTTCTAATGAATGTTTTGGGCCTCGAGAGCTCTTGTAAGGGACTATATGATTGATTCCTGGTATGATTGTATAAATGATATGAATTGTCTGTATTTTAATCTGTAAATTTCGGTAATACTCTGAAACCCTATTCTGGTGACAAATATGAGTTAGGGGTGTTACATAGGTGTAGTTTGGATTTAAGTCGTACTAGTCGCATTTGTTGTTCGAGCTTTATCCTGTTATTGTAATTAAAAAATAATAATTGGTATGATTATATCATTAAAACTTGCATGATAATATAAAATTAAAAGATTTTCTTTTCTTTTTGCTTGTTTAGGATCAGAATATTAAATCTTGCAATGTTTTCAACCAATTATAAAGGAATATTTTTCATCTTTTATTTTTCACTATGAAGACTATAGAATTGTGGCCTTAGTTTTCCACATGTAACCCCGAGTCACGTTTTTTATGAAAAAAATATTAATAAACAAAGCAATTAATGATAGTTAAATTATACTCCTCTTATTCTAGTACTTAATTTTTTCTCTCATAAATGATATTTAAATTACTTTTTCTTTAAATTGATATTTTCGTTAAGGCTTTTTTCATTTTAATATCTGAACATTTTTTTATTACAAATTATATCTAAATTGCTTTTTTTCCAAGTTAATACTTTTATTAATTTAACAGTTAGTTAAATTGTCAAACCTATTGAAAAAAGATAATCAATTAAAAATCACTATGTGGCAAGAAAAAGACAAAATTTATTATTATTATTTTTATATATTTTCCATTTCTATTATATATTTTTTTCTTTTATTTTTGTTTTATGGTTTTGATTAAGGTTTGTCCAATTCAATTAAATAAATTATTAAAAGATCATAAAAATAAAAAGAAGATTATAAATGGAGAAAATCAGTTCGACTGTATTGGTTTGTGGCTCAATCGATTCAACCCCTATCTCTAGACTTGTATCCCAGTCGATTCTTGGTCCAACAGGCTTGGTTCTTAAAGTACTAATTTTGATCGATCAAATAGCTTTTTCAATCTTGTCAAGTTGAGCAAATAAGCAATAAAGTTCGAAAACAAAATTAATTGCCAAAGGTGAATTTCAAGCATTGTTGGCATTGCCAAACATTACAAAGGAAGAATAAAAAAAATTAGAGAGAAATAATATAAAAAAATAATTAAAAAATATATCTCTTTTTTTGGTGAACTACAATAACAAGGCAAAACCCAGCCAACAAACATGATTAGCGCGACTTGAACCCAAGCCACACCTGGAGTGATAAACACCATTGACCATCAAATCATCACATGGGGTTCTAAAGAATATATCTTTTAAAGTTTATTTGTTGTGACAATCTATTATTAGTTAGAATTTTTTTAATGGGTATAACATTTTAGTGTAAAATAAGTAACGAAAGAATAGTTTATGTCATGATGGTCGGTTTTGCACCAGTTTCAATCGTATTGGTCAGTGCACACTATTCTAGTGTAAAGCTGAACAAACAACAACCTTTTTCGCACTGGTGAAAGTTTCGGTATGTAATGGTTGCATCGACTCGTTTTGGTCAATTCCGATTGCAAAGGTGGAACATGGTGCACCGACCTATGCATGAATAATATTTAAAAATATATAAAAAATTTGAACTATTTACTATTATGCTAAATACTTAATTGGAATGTATTGACCAATAAAAAATATTATATTGAAAAATAAAGTTTATCATTTAAAAAAATGGATATACTTTCACATTTAAAATATAAAAATTAAAATATAAAAAAGTCACTCTCCCGATTATAAGAAAAATCCTTCACTATTCAACTTCTTTTTTCTTGTTAATTTTGAGTGACAATTTTGTAGCTTTTCATAGTTAAGTGACCAAAAAAAGAATAAATTCATATGATGTCCTTGATTCCTTTAAGTTAAATTCGTTCACTCAATACAATCCTATTTTATCTCATTGCCACCATTGTGTCTTTTTAATGATTAATATGACCACTATCAATAAACCACTGTGATAATTTGCTCATTCGAGGACAAACAACCCGTGACCGTGTTCCATATTGATCAATCTGCACAATGCAAATGAAATGATATCGTTAACTCTTTAATTGAGTTATAAATTTCACTGTTGCTAGTAAAGTCATGCCATACACAAGTCATGTACCTAATATACCAGCTATCAACTCAATCATCTTTAGAGCACAAACTTCCACTTAAATCAAAGCACATGAGTTACATATGCATGATCAGTGACAAACTCAGAATTTAAGTAAATCAAACTATGAACGTCACAAGTGAATTAATTCACAAACGGATTCAAAATTAATTCATCTTGGGTCCAGTCCAATGTATCATTTTACCAATGAATACATCTATGTCTCTACCCGTTGAGTCAACTGCTCCGATAGAAAAGACTAGCCATCTCCTCAATTGGAATTGTTGACGATATAATAATCCTTCTAAATATTTGAATTAAATGTTTACTTTGATTCTTTTATGAGATTACAAATTCGTTTAGATTATCTACTGAAGTAAGTTGTCTTTTTCGCAATGTAAGCATTCTTACAATGCCACTTATCATCTGTTTGAACTTAGACAATAAATGAACTAATATTTGCTAGTCACAATTTCGCTAAGCATGCAAAATATGAAAGACAGAAATACAAAAGACATAATAGTGAAATGTGAAATTAACTTATTTATTTATTCATCGTTCAAATAAATAGAAAACAGATACATGTTTACTACAATATGTGCACATTTTCCAACAAAAGGAATGGTCATAATAATTATTTTCACCACTAGAAGTGAAAAAATGAAGATATTGTGGAGATGGATAGTATGATTGATATTGAAATTTAAATGAATAGTTTCATATTATGTTCCAACTTTTAATTGTTGCGCATTTATGGTATACTTATATGATCTGCTTCAAATTATGCTAAATCATTTTATATGTATATGTAATTTAGGCTATGATTTTATTGTATTAAGTTTAGCATTTCATATTTGGATGCTTCAAATATGATATCTATAATTACCTCTAAACTAATTATTTGGTGTTTTCTTTGATACAATGTTAGTATATCTATTTGTATGGTTAAATCACATGAAATGGTAAACCAGAAGTTTACATTAGTATTGTTGAATCACATGCATAGTAAATCAGAAGTTTACTAGTCCAAATATACCAATTAGTTGGCATGACTGGTTAGACCATCTCGATCAATAATGATGCAATATGATAATAATTTACATGGATATTTATTAAAAAAACTTGAAGATTATTCATTTATCAAGTATTACTTGTTCTCAAATAAGATTTATTAAATTGTACTAACAAAAGTTGATATCGAATCTCTTGCATTTTTGAAAGAAATATGGACCCAATTATTCAACAAGTGGATGCTTTGACATAATTTTGGTAGATACATTTACAAGTTAATCACATGTAAGTTATCAACTCATAATCTGTAGTTTGCGAGATTACTTGTTTAATGATTTGTTTAAGAACAAAATTTATCAGATTATGCAATCGAGACAATGCTTGTTATGTTGGTGAGTTTACTACTCAAGTTGTCAATAAGTATTGTATGCTACATTGTCGATACGAGCAACTATAGCAAAAGCCTATTGTTTATACGTATAAAATGATTTAGCATAATTAATATTTAAATACCTTTAGGTAGTAACTAAATCATATTTTTTTAGAATAAATGTTTTTTTAATATATGAACAAGGATATGATATTTTATATGAATTAACACTTGTATGCATGTTAATAGATTTTGATAAATACTCTCTATTATTATTGACTTTTAGTCCGGAGTCAAATACAACCATTTTAGAATTTTTGAGCGTGCAATGTATGTTCAATTTGCTCTACCACAATGCACTAAATGAGTATTCAAACAAAGTTGAGAATATACATTAGTTATGAGTCTCTTTGTATTATTAAACGAGAGAAATAAATATAGTTGGATAAAATAATTATTTAGAATGAATTATCATTATCTAAATCATTGTAAAAAGTAATTTGAACTAGAAGTTCAAAAATATAATTCACTTTATTGTAAGTTAACTCTAAAATGCATTTATTGACCAAATGAGAATAATCAAGTGTTATATACCAACTAATATTTTGATTTGAATTGAAGTCCTGCTAGAATAATCTTTTAGAATGAATGAAAGTAATGCATATCTGAAGCAAAGTAGATGTAAACATTATCGTAAAAGAAAATAACAAATTTAAATGGTCATATAGTGGAGATGGGATCTCAAAGTATTTAATTGTAATTTTTAAACAATCATTTTAGTTTTGAAAAAAAATATGGGCAATAAAAACCGAACCTAAATTCTATATAAGGTAAACTTGGATACGATAAAAAAATCATATTTTGAATTGAATTAAAATTAAATAAAAAAATATAAAGATATTTTGCATGAATTTAACCCATACCATAACATTGTCCATGAACACCTATAAGCTTTACCATAGTTCCATTCATTTTGTACCATAACATTGTCCTCGTAAGTTCTACGAGCAAATTGATCTAAGCTTTGCTTATAAGCTATTTCTTGCCAACACATTTTGTTTGAGCCAAGTATGGTGTTAATAGATGTTGATCTCCTAATGAATTTTAAAAAAAAAATCTTAAAATTAAATATACAAAATTATATTATATTAACTACAAATCTTAATTATACATAAAATAACTTTATAAATATATTGTACTTTTAACTTTTTTTCAACTTAAAATATTTGTTAACTTTATAAATACACTGTACTCCTATTACATAATGTCTCATCTTATTTTTTGTTAGTATTTTTTTCTTTCAGAATTTTAATTCCATTTTTAATGAATTGAATGTATTTTTCTTTTCCATTATTTAAAGATAGCATTATCATTTCTTTTTTTTTTTTTTTAACTTTCATGTTTTTTCTTCTAATAGGATATACTATTTCTCACACTTTTGTTTTTGTCTCCGTGATATATTTTTATGTATAACACTTGTACAAAATCATGAAATGTGGGTTGAGTTGTTCTAATTTTCCGAGTATTTTCACTACGAACAAGTCAAAGATTTTGTACATCCTGAATTTCATCTCCTCATGTATGTATTGAAGTAAAACTTAATGATTACAATTTCATTCATAAAAACAATAAATTTTCAATTAGGTTTAGTTTAACAATATTTTTTAAAAATAATTTTTTCTCAAAAACACTTTTAGGGAAAAGTTAAAATTTTCAATTTTTCAAAAAAGTACTATTGGATCAATTTTTGACTTGGTAAAAATATTTTTTTCTCTAAAAAATAACTTGTTTATGAATATTTTTATCTTAAAAGTACTTTTATTCTAAAAATACTTCTTAAAAATAATACTAAACACACCTTTACTCAAAATTACAAAAGGTAATATAAAACAAATTCTAACATATAGTATTTTAAAGATTTAGTAGAATGTCTATATTAAACGCATAAATTCCAGGAACGCATCCCTACAGTAAATTTGCAGGAATTAACTTTTGAAACACTTTGCTTTATTGCGAAAATAATATCACAACCTTAAAATAAATGTAGGCTTGAAAATAGATTATTTAGATTTTTTTTTTATGTTGAAATTATTTCTTGAGTTGACGTTTTTATATTTTCTTATAATATTTTTCTCGATTAACAATCAATTAAAACAATAAAAGATATTTATAAGGCATTTTTTGTTTGAAAAAGGACCGACTTTAAGAACATGGAGTCGCCACCAATCTTTTTTGAAGTGCGATTGGGCCACTTAGAAAATGTTTTGGTCTACGAATTTTAAGAAAACGGGCTCGGGAGTCGGTTACGCACGAGGAAGGATTAGCACCCTCGCAACGCCCAAAATTGGTACCGTATTGATTGATTAATGTCCTTAATATCGAAAATTAAAAAAAATATTTTAAAATATGAATCTTAAAAAAAATATTTGGATAACTCGACTTGGATACCGAAACTCTCTTGTTCCGAAAAACTGAAATACCACATCCAGCACGATAGAATACGATGTTTCAAACCCTCGACACCAAGATCATTTCATAATTTCCAAAATTCCTGTGTTATAATTTGAAAAGGGTATTTCACTATTTGGCCAAACTAAAAATCGAAACCCAGCACGATTGGGCACGATTCCTTGAATTTCCAATCGGGAAATATTGCCTTTATTTCATAGAATTCGGTCAAAATCTCTGAAGGATGTTTGGTCATTTGGACGAATAGAAAATCGAGACCCACTACGATTGGGCACGAATCCCTCGAACTTCCAAACACGAAACATTGCCTTATTTTCAACAAACACGATCAAAACCTTTCAATGATATTCAGCGATCTAGACGAACGAAAAATTGAAACCCAGCACGATTGGGCACGATTTCCCGAACTTCCAAACACACAAATTACCTTTTGAAACATTGTTTTAAGTTTTTTGGAAAAAAACAAAAAAAAAAAGTAAATACGTGGAAATGTGGACACGGTTAATAGGGAATGACAATAATGAACACAAAAGGGGGAAAAATAAACCATAATATTATAATAACAGAAATAATATGTGACAAATAAACAAGTGGTAATAATAATAATAATAATAGTAATAATAATGAAAAAAAAGTTTAAAATAAAAAAAACTAATAATAAAACTAGTAACAATAGATTTAAGATAAAAAATATTAATAATAAAAATAATAATAATATTAAATGTAATAGTAATAATAAAAAAGAAAATTAAAATCATATTGGCAAGAACGAAAATAATAGGAATACTAAAATGATAATGTAAATAATAAAAGTAATAACGGTACTAACAATAATAACAAATAAAATACTAATAACAAATATAATCATAGATAAAGAACGATAATAAAGATGAATGAATATAATAATAGTAATTTTAAAAATGAATAGCAATAACGAAATAATGATAATATAATAATTATAGATAATGATATATGTGTAAAATAGGAGTACTAATAGCAAGCATAATAATAAGAATGCTGCTTACCAAAAAACTAATAATTATAAAAATAAGAAAAGTGGTAGTAAAAATAATATAAATGAAAATGATATAAAAATAGTAAAATGAAATAGTATTAATAATATAATAGTAACAATATTAGAACTAATAATAATAATAATAATAATAATAAGCAAATGATAAAAATAATAAATAGAAATAAATAAAAAATAAAAAAAGGCAGAATAAAAGAATATGAAAAAAATCAAAAAAAACCAAAAGAGGACAAAATTGAACTCAAAACTAAAATATGGGGCGAATTTAAAAAATAAAAGAGTGAAATGGACACGATTGAACCATGGCGCGAACAGGAGGGACCTATGACGCAATTTACCCATTAAGGGTGAAAATGCACAAACCCACTTGCACAAGCAAGTGGTCACATGGGCCTTCCCCCCTCTTTTTATCCAGGTTTTAAAGGCTAATAAAATAAAATAAAAATAAAGTTCCCTTCATTTCCCCTCTGTTGCAAAACACCAGACCCCAGAGCCACCTTTTCCTAATTCAAAACTTAAACCCTAGCCCCATATGTTTTAATCCCTCAACCGCAGAAGGAAGGAACGCAGATCCGACCACCTCAACGCTACCGGTCCGGTGTCCGACCACGAACGCAAGACCGGTATCCTAGTAAATTCCTTTCCCCTCGTTTTATTTTTAGAACAAAATGTTAATGTATATAGAATATAGTTTTTTTTTAAAAATGACACAAGGATAAAAGACAACAACACTCAAATTTGAATGAACTACAACAGGGAAAAAAAAATAGACCTCTACTGATTTTTGTTTGACTTTGAGTAAACAAAATGCTCTGTATATTTCTTGTGTAAGTCGTATCCCAAAAAAAAAAGAGAGAGTCCTGTTTACAAGTATTTTCATGGCTTTTATAGCTTTCTCTGAAAAATGAAAAGGACTCCTACTCTTATTAAATCTATTGGGGTGATTTTCCTTTTCTTACGCAGTACACCCGTGGAGGCGCATAACACTGAGAGAGGACGAGGCGTGCGCGAACGTGAGCTCGCCAGTGGAGGTAGTAGTTGCGTACTGGTCACTCCGAAAGCCCTTAGGGTTTTCTGCTAAAACTTGATAAAATTGGGCCATTTGGGCTTGTTGATTTGGGCTGATTAATTTCTGCTTTTGGTTTTTTTAATTTGGTTAATAGTATTGGGCCCGGGTAATAATTGGGGTCTCTGGTGCCTCTTTGCTCGTTGTCGTAACGGAACAAACAAAAAGAGACTTTAAGAGGACCAATTTTACTCGGTCTTACTGAGTCTCAGTGCTTCTTGATGCCTTCTTTTTTTGGGTAACCTCGTTTTAATCCACTGCACCTTTATGGGTCTAGGAATTTTGTTTCGATCTACTCCACTCCTGCTCAGTGGAGACAAGATTTGCTACTTTCGATCTGCTCTACTCCTGTTCAGTAGAGATAAGATCTATTTTTCCAATCGCCTCTACTCCCGCTCAGTAGAGATAAGATCTGTTGTTCCGACCGCCTACTCCCGCCGGTAGAGATAAGATCTCATTGTTCCGATCGCGCCTACTCCTGCTCAATAGAGATAAGATCTATTGTCTCCGATCTGCTCCACTCTGCTCGGTGGAGATAAGATCTGTATCTTTCACCGCCTCCACTCTCGCCGGTGGAGATAAAGCTTTAGTCTTCGACCGCTTCTACTCGCTCGCAGAGATAAGATCTGTAGTTTTCGATCTGCTCCACTCCTGCTCAGTAAAGATAAGATCTGTTATCTTTAGCCGCTTCCACTTCTCGGTGGAGATAAGGCTATAATCTTTTCGACCGCTTTACTCTGCGCGGTAGAGAGATAGATCTGTAATATTCGATCCGCTTCCACTCTGCGCCGAGTGGAGATAAGATCCGCTATCTTTAGCCCGCCCACTCCTTTCGGTGAAGATAAGGCTACGCCTCTTCCGATCCGCTTTACTCTCGCTTTCAGTAGATATAAGATCTGTAGTTTTCGATCCGCTCCACCACTCTTTCGGTGGAGATAAGATCTGCTATCTTTAGCCTGCTCCACTCCTGCTCAGTGAAGATAAGGCTACAGTCTTCTGATCTGCTCTACTCCTGCTCAGTAGAGATAAGATCTGTAATCTTCGATCTGCTCCACTCCCGCTCAGTGGAGATAAGATCTGCTATCTTTCTGTAACTCCCATCAATTTTGCTACATTGTCCTCTGGGGAACTTACCTGTAGAATTGATTTCATGGGGTCTATGCTTATGTCAAATGATTAGGATGTCATGAAAAATGCTCCTAACTATATGTATTATGAATGTTATGAATGGATGCAAAATGTCATGAGAATAATCCATCTTTAACCTTTGGGCTATCATTGCTTGCTGTTTATTAAGGTGCTCCTTGATGTGTGCTCAACTGATACTTCTTATAGAGAATCTGAAGATGTCATCACTGCTTAGACCCTTATCTCAAGTGCTCCAAACCCTTTAAGCCTGGTTAGTTCTAAATAACTGTCCTGTTTTAGATTCTTGTATTATTTAGAGACTTTCAGAGTAATACACAAAACTTCTTTTGAGAAAGTATTATTAGTTCAGTAATCATTACTTCGATGTGAGATGCTTGGAAAAAAGACTGTAGAAATGAATAAAACTGAATTTTATTCGGGATAAAACCCGTGAAGAATGAATTGAACAAGGAGAACAAATTTCACTAAGGTGCAAAATGAGTAAGAATGGCATTGATGCCCCAGATATCACAGCCTAAGGCTCTCTGTACGTACTTCTTGAAGTCCACTCTGAGTTCAACATGCGTCTAGGAAACCCGAGGTACTTTGTCAATGCCCCAAGATGTAACATACCTCCTCATTGTTAATTCAAGCTTAGCGAAACTACTGTATGCCCCATCACGAGTTGGTCATAATCTGAGCCGCCCTTTTTGGGTTTTCGACTCAAAGCCCCTTTGGTCTCAAAGCGCTCTTTACGGGTTTTCGCATTGGCCTCTCCATTTTCTCTTTTCTTTTTTTTTTTTGAACTCAAGACGCCCTTTGCGGGTTTTCGCCTAGGCCCATTTTCATGCGAAGTACTTCTTGACTGAATCTGCATTAATTGGATTTGGCAGCCTTTTGCCGTCCATCTCGGCTAGTATTGAAGCTCCTCCAGAAAAGGCCTTCTTTACAATATAAGGTCCTTCCCAATTAGGCGTCCACTTTCCCCTGAAGTCTTTTTGCATAGGGAGGATCTGTTTCAACACCAAATCTCCTTCATGGAATATTCTGGGGCGGACTTTCTTATTGTAAGCCCGCATCATCCGCCTCTAGTACAATTGACCATGGCGAATGGCTTTTAGCCTCTTTTCCTCAATTAGATTTAGTTGATCATATAGAGATTGAACCCATTCTGCTTCGTCCAACTTCAGCTCTGACAAAACCCGGAGTGAAGGAATTTCAACTTCAATAGGTAAGACTGCCTCCATCCCATAAACCAACGAGAAAGGAGTTGCCCCGGTAGAGGTTCTAACCGATGTTCGATAGGCGTAGAGGGCAAGCGGTAACTTTTCATGCCAATCCTTGTAAGTCTCAGCCATTTTTCCCGCAATTTTCTTGATATTTTTATTAGCCGCCTCAACTGCTCTATTCATTTTCGGGCGATATGGTGACGAGTTATGGTGCTTAATGTTGAACTGACTGCAGACTTCCGCTATCGCACTGTTGTTCAAGTTTAGTGCATTGTAGGACACGATCCTTTCTGGCATACCGTAGCAACATATTATCTATTTCTTCAAAAACTTGCTAACTGCCATCTTTGTGACATTAGCATATAAAACTGCCTCTACCCATTTGGTGAAGTAATCAACCACGAAGATGAATTGATGTCAATTAGAAGCCTTCGATGAGATTGGTCCAATGACGTCCATGCCCCACATTGAGAAAGACCATGGGGAAGTCATAACATGAAGAGGTGAAGGAGGCACATGTATCTTATCTCCATAAATCTGGCACTTGTGGCATTTCTTGGCATAACGAATACAATCTCCTTCCATTATGGACCAGTAATACCCAAATCTCATGATTTGTCTGGCCATTGTAAACCCGTTGGCATGCGTCCTACAGACACCTTCATGGACTTCTTCCAGGATTTTCCTAGCCTCAACAGCATCGACATATCTTAACAACACCTGATCTTTCCTCTTTTTATACAGGATCTCCCCGTCTAAGACATAGTCATTGGCCAGTCTTCTCAATGTTCTCCTGTCGTTTTCTGTTGCTTGATCAGGATATTCACGACTCCTTACATATCGCAGAATATCCTGATACCAAGGATGATCATCTCTCTCCTCTTCTTCGTCGATATTGCAGCAGTAAGCCGGAGTCTCATAAATACTCATTTGGATGGGCTTCATACCCTCTTGCTCGTTTACTCTAATCATAGAAGCTAGGGTGGCCAAGGCATCAGCCATCTGGTTTTCATCACGCGGGAGGTAAAAGAATGTGATATCATCAAACTCCTCAATTAGTTCCAGAACTAACTTTCGGTAGCTGATCAATTTGGGATCTCTTGTTTCCCATTCTCCTTTGAGCTGATATATCACCAGCACAGAGTCTCCATATACCTCTAACACCTTAACCTTGCGGTCTATGGCTACTCGGATTCCCATGACGCATGCTTCATATTCCGCCATATTGTTCGTACAATCGAAGTCTAACTTGCAAGTGAACAGATAATGCTCTCCATTTTGGTGATACCAAGACTGCCCCAACTCCATTACCTAAGGCATTTGATGCCCCATCGATGTTCAACTTCCAAGGATGATCTTCTAGGGTATCTTTCTCAGTCGCCGCTACAAGCATCAGATCTTCATTAGGAAAATCGAAATTAAGAGGCTCATAATCATCTAGCGCCCTGCTGGCCAGGAAATCTGCTATTGCACTCCCTTTTACCACTTTCTGATTCACATAAATTATGTCGAACTTAGAGAGCAAAATTTGCCATCGGGCTATTCTTCCGTTTAGGGCGGTTGACTCCATCATGTACTTAAGCGGGTCTAGCTTGGAGATTAACCAAGTCGTATGGTATAACATGCATTGCCTTAACCTCCGAGTGGTCCAGACCAATGCACAACACAGTTTCTCAATTGGCGAGTATCTCATTTCACACTCGGTGAATTTCTTGCTGAGGTAGTATATCGCATTTTCTCTTTTTCCAGTCTCATCCTACTGGCCGAGTACGCATCTCATTGAATTATCGAACACCGACAAATACAAAATCAATAGTCTATCAGGACTGGGAGGCATTAACACTGGGGTATTGGACAGGTATTTTTTAATCTTATCAAATGCCCTCTGGCATTCATCGTCCCAAATGCCTGGATTGTGTTTCTTAAGAAGACGGAATATTGGATCACACTTCTCAGTCAATTGCGAGATGAATCGAGCAATGTAATTAAGTCTTCCTAGGAAACCTCGGACTTCTTTCTGAGTACGCGGCGGAGGTAATTTTTGTACGGCCTTGACTTTATCCGGATCTACTTCAATTCCTTTTTCACTGACCACGAAACCAAGTAGCTTCCCTGATCGAGCCTCGAAGGTACACTTGGCTGGATTGAGTTTCAACTGAAATTTCCTCATCCTCAAGAATAGTTTTCTCAAAACTTGCACATGCTCCCCTTCCGTTTGAGACTTTGCAATCATGTCGTCGACATAGACCTCGATCTCCTTGTGCATCATGTCATGAAGCAAGGTTACCATAGCCCTTTGGTATGTTGCTCCCGCATTCTTTAACCCGAATGGCATTACTTGGTAGCAAAAGATACCCCATAAGTTTATGAAGGTGGTCTTTACCATATCTTCAGGATGCATCTTTATTTGATTGTATCCCAAGAAACCGTCCATGAAAGAGAAAAATGAATACCCCGCTATGTTATCTACCAAGGTGTCAATGTGAGGCAGTAGGAAGTTGTCTTTCGGGCTGGCCTTATTTAGGTCCCTATAATCGACGCACATTCGTACTTTTCCGTCTTTCTTAGGGACAGGGACAACGCTGGCTACCCATTCTGATAATTCACCACTCGTAAAAACCCAGCATCAAATTACTTTTTGACTTCTTCCCTTATCTTCACCGCGACATCGGGTCTCATCCTTCGGAGCTTCTGTTGAACCGGCTTGCAATCTTCCTTTATGAGGATACGGTGTACCGTAATATCAATGCTCAGCCCAGGCATATCCTGGTACGATCACGCAAAGCCATCTTTGAACTCTAACAGAAGTCTAATGAGGTCCTGCCTTGTTTCCCTAGTGATGAGGGTTCCGATTTTCACCTCTTTCCCTTCCTCCAGAGTCACATTCTCAATTGTCTCTTTGTGAGGCAGAATCAGCTTTTCTTCCTGCTCCACTATCCTTAACAGATCCGGGGATATACTATAATCTCCGTCATTTGTAAAGTCTTGAGGTTCCTCTGGGCATATGTCTTGCTCATCAGGAAATTCTGGGTCCGTAACAGCGTTGTTCATGACATTGATATCTGGGGACCTATGGTAGGTATGAAAGAGTATTCAATGAAAAAGAATTTAAGAATGATTTATTTATGCGTTATGGAATAGAAAAAAACAAAAGAATAACTGCACGGTATGAAAGGAAAATGCACTTTTATTGAAAGTAAAGATGCTTAAACATGAGCCTATTTCACAAAAGACTCTCGTTGTTCCCTAGGCTTGAAATGACAAGTGTGTTTTGAACATTACTCTGTTTTAGTCCTAAAAACTACAGGAATTTCTTCCGCAGTCCAGTTGTCAAGAACACTTCCAGGCTCGTAGGGGCGAATACCCACCAAGTTTCCTCTCCTTGAACTCCCTTCAGACACAGCATTGATGTTCAAAGTTTTCATCATGTCTTCAGCCGTTTCTCTATTCACAATCTCTAACCCTGAATGAATAATTTCTCCAGACACGAATGTATTAGATATATGGGGAAAAGTCATCGAACCCCATTTGATCTCAGCACCATTCAATCGTGCCCTCCGCCTCTCACATTTCCTTTCCAGCTCCTCCTTTCTCTGTCTGGTATCTGGCCTATACCCCAAACCAAAGCGATCATGTTTGTCAACCAATCCTGGCACTCTAACCAGGCCCTGAAGGTATTTTCTGAATCCCCTTTCAGGCAATGCTCCTTTTCCTACCGTCAGCCGTAGGCCCATCCTTGCGGCTTCAGAGATTTTTGGCACCGAGACCTTGCCACCTTCACTGATGAAAGTCACATTTATAAACTCTAATGACCTGAAGGAGCACTCTATAGCCTCCGTATCATTCTCTATGTACGGTGCATTATTAGTAACAGACGCGATGATATCCTCCTCTGCGTTTATAGTTATCAATCGGCCCTCTGTCACCAACTTCAACTTTTGGTGCAATGACGATGGTACAGCTCCCGCTGAGTGGATCCACGGCCTCCCCAATAAGCAATTATAAGAAGGCTTGATGTCCATCACGAGGAAATCTACCTCGTACGTGTTTGGCCCAATTAGAAGGGGTATCTCGATCATTCCCATCACTTTTCTCTCAGTGCCATCGAAGGCTCTCACTATATTTTGGCATGTTTTCATGTGAGAGCTATCTACAGGTAACCTGTCCAGTGTAGATAGGGGCAAAACGTTCAGTGCCGATCCGTTGTCAATTAATACCCCTGGCAGTGTATACCCTTTGCATCGGGTAGTAATGTGCAAAGCCTTGGTAGATCCTATGTCCCCCGGTGGTATTTCATCGTCACTGAACGAGATGAAATTATCAGCGCTTATATTACCAACAAGGCGGTCCAACTTGCTTACTGAAATGTCATCAGCGACATAAATCTGGTTCAACGCTTTCATCAGCGCACTACGGTGTCTTTCTAAGTTTAAGAGCAATGCCATCACTGATATACGTGCTGGCTGCTTGTGTAACTGTTCCGCAACACTGTACTCACTATGCTTCAGGAATTTCAAAAACTCTCCGGCCTCATTCTCTGTTACTGGTTCATTAACCAGTGACCCTGTCTCCTTGTCTCCCTTTTTCATCATAGAGGACTCAGCTTCTGGGTTGGGTGTGCTGGCTGAACTCACTTTTCCGGAAACTGTCACAGTGCAATTGTAGTTCCACGGTACACTCTTCTCATCCTTATAAGGAAAAGTCACGGGTTTTTGAATTACAATCCTCGGTGTATCCCTATAAGGAGAAGTTACGGGTTTTTTGATTACAACCCTCGGTGTATCTTTATAAGGAGAAGTCACGGGTTTTTTAATTTTGACCTTCGGTGCTATTTTCACTCCGGCCTCGTCGACCCCTGGCCGTGTGATAATCACTATTGGGTGATTGACTTTAGGGATCCTTTCTGCAGACCCTCCCTCTGTGGAACATACGTCCTCTCCTTCCACCAAGTCAAAGAACTCCATCTCCTTATTATCCATGAGCCCCTGTACTAGGGCTTTGAATTCGTTACATTGCTGAATTTTATGGCCTTTCTTGTCATGAAACTCACAATAGTTCCTTGAATCTAGAGATTTGTTCACATTCTCTTGCAGAACTAACCCTATTTTCTGCATTGCTTTCCAAACTTCTCTCAATGGGGATCTAATCTCAGCAACTTCTTGCTTGGTTCTCCTTCCCCTGTCTTAAACTATCGCATTTACCCCTTTATCCGTATGACTGGGTAACGGATTTCCTCCCCCGGGAGCGTCATTGAAGTCTATCACCCTCGCCTTGATAAGTCTCTCGACTAGTCTTTTGAACGAAGTACAGTTCTCTATTGAGTGACCTATCATATCCGCATGGTACTCACACCGAGCATTTGTGTCATACCACTTAGGATATGGAGGTTGCAGCAGCTTCAAGTAAAACGGGGATACGACGTGCGCGTCGAATAAAGTTTTATACAACTCCTTATACGTTACAGGTATAGGCGTAAACTGAAACTTCTCGATCTTCTGTCTCATGCTGGGCTCTTGTCTTGATGGGGCCTGCTGGCCCGCAGTCACCGCTCTTGGTTGATTAATAGTAATAGGTTTGGGATAACCCGAGCTTACATTACTCACTTCATTCTCCCTTTTTTTTGGAGCTGTTTTTCTCATGCTCTCTCTAGCTTCAATTTTCCCACACTTTATTGCGTTCTCTATCATTTCACCGGACATCACTATATCGGCGAAACTCTTGGTGGCACTCCTCTACATATGGTTGATAAAAGGTGCTCTTAGGGTATTAACAAACAGCATGGTCATTTCCTTCTCCAGCAACGGTGGTTGGACTTGTGTGGCGACTTCCTTCCACCTCTGGGCATATTTCCTAAAACTCTCGTCTGGCTTCTTTGCATATTTTGCAGCGTGATTCTATCAGGCGCTATATCAGTTATGTGGCCATAATGCTTCATGAAGGCCTGTGCTAAGTCCTTCCACGATTTGATTTGAGTACAACTCAGCTGGTTGTACCATTTTGCTGTAGCCCCCGTCAAACTATCCTAGAAACAGTGAACCAACAACTGGTCGTTGTTGACATATCCCGTCATTCTCCGACAAAATATGGTAATATGGGCCTCAGGGCAGCTAGTCCTATTGTACTTTTCAAATTCCGGCATTTTGAACTTCGGAGGAAGTACCAAATTTGGGACTAGACTCAGCTTCCTAGCATCCACCTCGCATTGGTAATCAGCACTTTCCAATGCTTTAAACTTCTCCTCCAGCCATTTGCAGCGATCTTCAAACTCCTTTGGGAACTCGCGCCGCTTTCTCCCCTATCTTGCATCGTCGAAATCGGGGACCATGATCTTTGGCAAATTGTCTCCAGGGTTAGAGCTCGAGCCTGTCGGGAAGTTTGCCAACGCCGAGACACCAGTTTGATACTGAGGTCTGATATTAACAGACACTTTGGGAGGTTGCGCTTAAGAATTTACCGGGGCTAGGCCTGACGGTTAAGCAAAATTTTCATTTTCATCCCCGGCATCGACCATAGGGCCTTTTCCTTTATCCTGTGCTCCAGTCAACAACAGCGTTAATTGGCTCATCATACTTCTCTGGGATTCCAGCATTTGATCCCTCACGTCTTGTTGGATTTTGGCCAACTGCTCTTGCATTTGAGTCTGCAACTGGTCTTGCATCTCTTTCTACATCTGCTCCAACCTTTCCAACCTTTGATCCATGGTTTTTGTTTTTTTCGTGTGTAGTAATGGTGTTCCAGGATAACTATAATATGATGTTTAGTTAATAGGACTCTTTTGTGATATTTTAATGCTCATGATGCGATGCAAGGCCAATGCATGAAATGCAATGTAAATGAATAAATGCAAAAAGGCGTCAATTCTGGTTCAATTTCTTATAGAAAACTTATTTAAAAACAAAATCCTTTACACAAAACAGAGTCACATATACGACCTAGCCCTTAAGCCCAAAGTTTTAACTTTCTTAAGAAGTAAGGCTAACTCTCGGCCCCTATTTGACTCTGACTCATATATTATAGTTAACACATCAGCCTGAACAGCTAAGGTTTGTAAATGTTCAGCCACTTCTCGTATCTGAATCACGGCCTCGCCCATAAGGTAGTCTCTTTCTCTAACTTGGTTCTGAGAACGTTGAAGTTGTTCTGAGGTTTTACCCAGCCCAGCAGTCCTCATAGATAAATGCAACTTTTTGTAATCGGTCTTCAAGCTATCCAAATCTTCTTCGGCCTTCCTTTTTCCTTTCCTCAGCTTCTCACCCTCTGATTTCTGGATATCAATATCTAACCTCAAATTCGTTTTTTCCTCTTCCAGTTGTTCTATATTTTTCCCTAACTCTGAATTTTTACTTTTAAAGCCATGCTTCATGATCTCTAACTCAGAAGGGACTACTTGCAGGTATTCCTCTATCGATCGAGTAGCATCCTGTGTCGGCCCGGGGATATTATCGTTTAATCTCCTACTCCGCCATGTATTATATTCGAGGGTTGCCATTGGACCCATTGCAACTCTTTTCATTCGGTGAATCTGCTTCCACGCATCAGAAATTTCTCGAACTCTTTTCTTATAATTATTCCCACTATACGAGAATTCAAACTGAGCTAGCCCATGCGTTACCGGTATAAACTGTCTCGATTGGTATTGCCTTAGCACGAGCAAAGGAGCATACCCAACGGCTCCTCAGATTCCTAACCGAGGAACCCAATCATAACTCCCACACCGGTAGAGAATTTCATCAGGAACGAACCAAAGAGCTCTCTATTCCATATCCTTTTCCTGAAGATTCTGAAAAAGCGCGATCTATTCTGATATGTCATCTCTCCTGAGTGCGGCTGCCAACTCCTTTAATGGAGAGTACTTCGCAAAAAACCCGACAAGAAGCTCTATCTACTTTCGAGAAATGGCTATGGAGCCACACCAACAATAGTTGCGCGCAGCCTATGAATCTACCCTCATCTGCTCTCCGGCACTAGTTCAAAGATCTAAACGTTTCGGCAAGAATTGTTGGTACTGGCGTAACCCCCTTGTCAAGTCGATCGAACAAGTCAGTAACTGCTTCATCTATATGTCTCAGAGCTTTGGAGAAAATTATCAAGCCGTAGATACTTAGGGCGAACATGTCAACTTTCCTCTTGGCATCTGGATGTGCCACAATCAGCTCCCTCAAGCTCCCCCAAGGAATGCATTTCCCTTCACCTTTTTCTTGAATTCGTGTCGCGACCCACTGTTCACTCATCTCAGTGATACTCATCAGCTTCTTTACAAAAGTTGGTGCATTAGCGGCCCTGAAATAAACTTTGTCAACCTGAACCCTTTGGCTACGAAGCAAAGCTGTGTATTCTTCCACTGTAGGCACCAAATCCACTTCCCCAAACGTGAAGCAGCTATAAGTGGGATTCCAATATTAAGTCATATGTCGAGTAAGTTGGGTAAATCACCATAATTAAGGTAGAAAAGCTGCTTAGTTGCTTCATCCAACAGGCCCATATATCTCTTAACTCTTGGAGCTCATTCTGTGTCATACTGATGCGAGTGAAGTCCAATAATTCTGATGTATACCCCTCGGTTAGACTATCCCCCTTCTCAAGCTGTGTCTTCTCTGACCATATACGCACGGCCGCATTATCCTCTACTTTATCAAGGAATCCGTTCTCCATAACAAGCCTTCTAACTTAGTAATTAAAACAGGAATCGGTGCCTTTTAAGTATGAAATGACATGCAAACATGACCAAAATAAAACAAGTTAGTATCGCATAAAAGTAACCAAAGCAAGTAAAAAAATGTCAAACCACTACATAGGTAGCCACTAAGGTTTAGCACGGCTCTACCTAGGGTGGGCTCTTAAGGTTCACTATATGTGGTTTAGTTCTAAAGGAAGGGTACCCGAACTAGCAGATTCCTCAATCCTCACCCATTATAGGCTCATACAGATTGAGTTCAGTTCAGGGGAATACATTTCCCTATGGCCATGCAGAGGTGAAAACCTCACGGAACCATAGGTACGGATATCCCGGTTAGCCCCTAGCCCCACGTGAGGTGAAAACCTCACGAAGGCATAGCTTCTCGCTCCCAGTTAAGGGTGTGACCACAACGGTCATACAATATGAATGCAGAAATATCCTATGGGTCTCAACCACAATAAACATAAGACGCAACACAAACTCATGCAATGAAAGAAACGAAATTAAAAAAAAATTTATTTTCGATAAAAAGACATTAATCAATCAATTCTATGGCTTGACTCTCTTATTTGTCCCCAGTAGAGTCGCCAAGCTGTCGAAACCATTTTTTGTTTGAAAAACGGACCGACTTTAAGAACATGGAGTCGCCACCAATCTTTTTTGAAGTGCGATTGGGCCACTTAGAAAATGTTTTGGTCTACGAATTTTAAGAAAACGGGCTCGGGAGTCGGTTACGCACGAGGAAGGATTAGCATCTTTGCAACGCCCAAAATTGGTACCGTATTGATTGATTAATGTCCTTAATATCGAAAATTAAAAAAAATATTTTAAAATATGAATCTTAAAAAAATATTTGGATAACTCGACTTGGATACCGAAACTCTCTTGTTCCGAAAAGCTGAAATACCATATCCAGCACGATAGGATACGATGTTTCAAACCCACGACACCAAGATCATTTCATAATTTCCAAAATTCCCGTGTTATAATTTGAAAAGGGTATTTCACTATTTGGCCAAACTAAAAATCGAAACCCAGCACGATTGGGCACGATTCCTTGAATTTCCAATTGGGAAATAATGCCTTTATTTCATAGAATTCGGTCAAAATCTCTGAAGGATGATTGGTCATTTGGACGAATAGAAAATCGAGACCCACCACGATTGGGCACGAATCCCTCGAACTTCCAAACACGAAACATTGCCTTACTTTCAACAAACATGATCAAAACCTTTCAAGGATATTCAGCGATCTAGACGAACAAAAAATTGAAACCCAGCACGATTGGGCACGATTTCCCGAACTTCCAAACACACAAAATTACCATTGTGAAACATTGTTTTAAGTTTTTTGGAAAAAAACAAAAAAAAAGTAAATACCTGGAAAGTGGACACGGTTAATAGGGAATGACAATAATGAACACAAAAGGGGGGAAAATAAACCATAATATTATAATAACAGAAATAATATGTGACAAATAAACAAGTGGTAATAATAATAATAATAATAATAATAATAATAATAATAATAATAATAATAGTAATAATAATGAAAAAAAAAAGTTTAAAATAAAAAAAACTAATAATAAAACTAGTAACAATAGATTTAAGATAAAAAATATTAATAATAAAAATAATAATAATATTAAATGTAATAGTAATAATAAAAAAGAAAATTAAAATCATATTGGCAAGAACAAAAATAATAGGAATACTAAAATGATAATGTAAATAATAAAAGTAATAACAGTATTAACAATAATAACAAATAAAATACTAATAACAAATATAATCATAGATAAAGAAACGATAATAAAGATGAATGAATATAATAATAATTTAAAAATGAATAGCAATAACTTGAAATAATGATAATATAATAATTATAGATAATGATATATGTGTAAAATAGAGTACTAATAGTAAGCATATAATAAAAAGATTTAACTACCAAAAAACTAACAATTATAAAAATAAGAAAAGTGGTAGTAAAAATAATATAAATGAAACTGATATAAAAATAGTAAAATGAAACAGTATTAATAATATAATAGTAACAATATTAGAACTAATAATAATAATAATAAGCAAATGATAAAAATAATAAATAGAAATAAATAAAAAATAAAAAATGGCAGAATAAAAGAATATGAAAAAAAAATCAAAAAAAACCAAAAGAGGACAAAATTGAATTCAAAACTAAAATATGGGGCAAATTTTAAAAATAAAAGAGTGAAATGGACACGATTGAACCATGGCGCGAACAGGAGGGACCTAAGACGCAATTTACCCATTAAGGGTGAAATGCACAAACCCACTTGCACAAGCAAGTGGTCACGTTGGCCTTCCCTCCCTCCTTTTATCCAGGTTTTAAAGGCTAATAATAAAAAATAAAATAAAGTTCCCTTCATTTCCCCTCTGTTGCAAAACACCAGACCCCAGAGCCACCTTTTCCTAATTCAAAACTTAAACCCTAGCCCCATATGTTTTAATCCCTCAACCGCAAAAGGAAGGAACGCAGATCCGACCACATCAACGCTACCGGTCCGGTGTCCGACCACGAACGCAAGACCGGTATCCTAGTAAGTTCCTTTCCCCTCGTTTTCTTTTTAGAACAAAATGCTAATATATATAGAATATAGTTTTTTAAAAAAATGACACAAGGATAAAAGACAACAACACTCAAATTTGAATGAACTACAACAGGGAAAAAAAAATAGACCTCTACTGATTTTTTGTCTGACTTTGAGTAAAAAAATGCTCTGTATATTTCTTGTGTAAGTCGTATCCCCCCCTAAAAAAAAGAGAGTCATGTTTACAAGTATTTTCATGGCTTTTATAGCCTTCTCTGAAAAATGAAAAGGACTCATACTCTTATTAAATCTATTGGGGTGATTTTCCTTTTCTTACGCAGGTACACCGCCGTGGAGGCACATAACACGGAGAGGATGAGACGTGCGCGAACGTGAGACTGCTGGTGGGGGTAGTTGCGGCGTTGGTCACTCCGAAAGCCCTTAGGGCTTTCTGCTAAAGCTTGATAAAATTGGGCCATTTGGGCCTGTTGATTTGGGCTGATTAATTTCTGCTTTTGGTTTTTTTAATTTGGTTAACAGTATTGGGCCCGGGTAATAATTGGGGTCTACAGGTAAATCATTAAAATAGTCACTTTTGTTTACCTCAGATTACATTTTAGTCACTTATATTTGAAATGTTACGTTTTAGTTACTTATGTTATCGCGTTGTAACATTTTAGTTAGTAAACAATTAATTGTTGTTAACGGTGTAACGGTAAGCTGACATGGCCTGTTAAATCAACATTTCAAATAAAAATTTTAGGTTAATTTATACAATCAGTCCTATATTTTTTCATTTTAACTAATTTATTTTTTTTCTTTTATGTTCTTTTAACTTTCTTTTCTTTAATTTTCATTATCTTTTGCTTCTCCCTTCTCCATTTCTTTTAACGTAGTTTTTCTATGTTTGCTATTTATTAAAATAGTCCCTATACTTTTTTTTTAGAACAATTTAATTTTTTGAGTGAGGCAAGCTTGTGGACTAGTTTTAACAAATGGTAAACATATAAAAACTGTGTTAAAAGAAATGAATAAAGGAGGAAAACAAAAGGAGAAGCAGAAGAGAATGAAAAATAAAGAAAAAAAAAGAAATTTAAAAGAACATAAAAGAAAAAAAATTAAATTGCTCAAAATGATAAAAATATAAGGACCAACTGTAGAATTTAATCTAAAATTTTCGTTTGAAATGATGATCTAACATGCTACATTAGTCTACCGTTACAATGTTAATGACAATTAATGGCTTAGTGACTAAAATATTACAACAGGATAACGTATGTCGAAACCATTTTTTTTGGAAAACGGGCCGACTTTTAAAAAGGAAAATGGAGTCGCCACCAATCTTTTTTCTTGAAGTGTGATTGGGTCACTTTATAAAACGTTTGGTCTATGAATTTTAAGAAAATAGGTCTAGGAGTCGGTTACGCACGAGAAAAGATTAGCACCCTCGCAGTGGGTATTAATAAAGAACATGTTCGTTTCTTTCTCCAGCAGTGATGGTTGGACCTGTGTAGCGATTTCCCTCCACCTCTGGGCGAATTTCCTGAAACTTTCGCCCGACTTTTTCTCCATATTTTGTAACGTGATTCTGTCAAGTGCTATATCAGTCACATGGCCATAATGCTTCATGAAGGCCTGTACTAAATCTTTCCACGATTTGACCTAGGTACGACTCAATTGATTGTACCATTTGGCCGCAGCCCCAGTTAAACTATCTTGGAAACAGTGGATTAACAACGGGTTATTGCTGACATGTCCCATCATCTTTCGACAAAACATCGTGATGTGGGCCTTAGGGCAGTTGGTTCCGTTGTATTTTTCAAATTCTGGCACTTTGAACTTCGGAGGGAACATTAGATTCGGAACCAAACTTAACTCCTTAGCATCCATTCCACACTGATACTCAGCATTTTCCAATGCCTTAAATTTCTCTTCCAGCCATTTATATCGATCTTCTAGTTGCTTTGGGAGTTCCCCTTTTGCCTTTTCTATCTCCGTCGTGTCATCCAAATCAAGGACCCCGAGATTGGCCGGATTGTCTCCAGTGCCTGAGCCCGTCGGGAGGTGTGTTAATGCTGAAATGCCAGCTTGATACTGAGGATTGATATTGACGGACACCCTTGGTGGGTATGCATTGGGCTGCGCTGGGGTATTTGTCGGGGCAACACCTGAAGGATAAGCAGAGTCTTTATTAATGTCCCCGGTATTGACCATAGAGCTCTTTCCTTTATCAGGCCCACCAATCAACAACTATGTTAACTGGTTCATCATGCTTCTCTGGGATTCCAACATTTGATGCCTCATGTACTGTTGGATCTTAGCCAACTGTTCTTGCATCTGAGTTTGCAGTTGGTCTTGTATCTCCTTTTACATCTGTTCCAATTTTTTTATCCTTTGATCCATGGCTTTTGTTCTTTTTCGGGTGTAGTAGTGATGTTCCAGGGTAACTATAATACGATCTCTAGTTAATAGGGTTCGTTTATAACATTTAATGCATATGATGCGATGTAATGCAAATGCATGAAATGTAATGCAAAGGAATGAATGCAAAAAGAAAGAGAGGCGTTGATTCCGAACTCAATTCCATTAGAAGAACTTTTATAGAAAATGAATCTTTTTACATAAAATGGATTACATATGCGGCTTCGTCCTCATAGTCCAGGTGAAGACACCAATCTTTTCCTTTGTATCCAGATGTTACGGTCGTGTCCCATGAACCTTCTCAATAGATGCCTCTTCTAGCTTCTTGTTGCTTGATCCAGGCCGTGACTCTTCACTCACTTATCCTCCGCGACGCTCATAAGCTTCTTTAAGAAAGTTGAGACGTGACGGCTCTTGAATAGTCTTTGTCGGCTTGAATCCTCGGGCAAAGTCTTGTATTCTTCTACGGACCATCAGCCTTCTCTTGTTGTTTACCTGGACTATATTCGAACGACCATATTATAACCCACTTTATCAAGTAATCTGTTTCCTTATGACAAACTCTTCTGTTTAGCAATCGAATATGAATTAGCACCTTCTTTCTATGATGATGAAATGCAATGTAGTCAAAACAAATGAAAACATATTAGTGCAGGAGAAATAGACAACACAGAACACTTGTCTGGGTGACCACTCGGGTTTGGCGCGGCTCTATCTAGGGTAGGCTCCTAGGGCTGCTATATGCGGCTTGGTTCTAAAGAATGGGTACCTGAACCAGCAGATTCCTCAATCCTCACCCATTATAGGCCCATATGGATCGAGTTCAGTTCAGGGGAATACATTTCCCTATGGCTATGCGGAAGTGAAAACCTCACGAAGATATAGGTACGGGAAACTTCACGAAGACATAGGTACGGATGTATCCTGGAAGTAGTCCACTAGCCCATGCGGAAGTGAAAACCTCACGAAGGCATAGTTTCTCACTCCCACTTAAAAGGTGTGACCATAACGGTCATGCAATATGATGCAAGAGTACCCTAGACACTCAAATCACAACCAACTAAATGACCCAAACAAATGTTATAAAATAATCGTAATTTTTAAATTTAATTTTCAACTTTCGTCAAAATGATAAAAATTAATCAATTTACGGCTTGACTCTCTTACGTCCCCAGCGGAGTCGCCAAGCTGTCGAAACCATTGTTTTTGGAAAAGGGGCTGACTTTTAAAAAGGAAAATGGAGTTGCCACCAATCTTTTTTCTTGAAGTGTGATTGGGTCACTTTATAAAACGTTTGGTCTACGAATTTTAAGAAAACAGGTCTGGGATTTGGTTACGCACAATGAAGGATTAGCACCCTCGCAACGCCCAAAATTGGTACCTTACTGATTGATTAATGTCCTAATGTCGAAAATTGGAAATGATTTTAAAATACAAATCCTTTAGAAATGTTTGGATAATCCGAATTGGATATCGAAAATTTCTTGTTCCGAAAAGATGAGATACCACATCCAGCACGATAAGACATGATGTTTCAAACCCTCGATACCAAGATCATTTCATGATTTTCAAAATTCATGCATTGCAATTTTAAAAGGGGTATTCCACTATTTGGCCAAACCAAAAAACCGAAACCCAGCACGATTGAGCACGATTCCTCGAATTTCCAAACATAAAATATTGCCTTATTTAAGAAAACACAGTCAAAATCTTTAAAGGATATTTAGTCATTTGGACGAACAGAAAATCGAAACCTAGCACGATTGGGCATAATTCCTCGCACTTCCAAACACGAAACATTGCCTTGTTTAAAAACCTTTTTATGAGTTTGGTTAAAAAGTAAATAAAAGCAAAAGTCAATGTAACCTTTAAAATCGAAAATCGGTTAAAGCGTAAAAATGGTCATACTCATCGAATAGTGACAAAAATAGAAGCGATATACGATAATACAATCCATAGAATAATAATGATAGTACCAAAAAAAATGCAATAATAATGATAGAATACTTTAATAAACTAATAATAGTAAAATAAATAAATAATAATAATTAGAATAATAATAACATAATTATAGTAATAATAATATAAAAAATGGTAATAATAAAATAACAAAAAAAGTAGTAGTAATATAAAAAATAATTATAATAGTAAAATAATAATAATACTAAATTAGTAACAATATGTTAAAAAAACAGAAAACAATAATAGTAACTATAACGATAATAATGAAATAAAATAATAGGGGAAAATATTTAAATTGATAGTAATAATAATAAAAATAATTAGAATGGTAAAAAAATAGCCATTATAATGTAGATATAAAAATAATAATAATACTAATAATAGTAAATATAATAATAAAAATAAGAATAAATAATAATAATAGTTATAAATATAAAAATAGTGGTGATAATAAAAAAAATAGCAATAAAATATATACAAAAATAAAAAGATTGAATAAATAACACAAAGAAGAAACTAATAATAAAAAATAACCGAATTTAAAACAATGGGGATCAAATTGGGATTAAAGCAAAATTTTGGGGCTAAGTTATAATAAATAAATAATTAAAAAAGGATTATAATCACAAGAGGCGAACAAACCGAGGGTCAAAAGGGAAAAAATCCCAATTCTGGACACGCGTCCTTTCCCTAGAGGATCAGCGCATTGGGGACCAAATTAGAACGCCCCGTAAATTGATGTGGCCAAATTAAAAACAATGAAAGATAACAAATGGGCCAAATTGAAACATATTAAAAAACGGAAGGACTTGGACTGCAAATAGCCTATTTGATGAAAACGCGCGGACCCTTCTTGCAGGTCGGGTTGCGCGCACGGGCTAAGACTTAAACGGCGTCGTTTTGAAGATTATAAACTTGGTGCAAAACGGCACCGTTTTAAGGCCTTATTTAAGCCATTTTTTACAAAAATTCCCCATTTCATTTTATTTTTTCCCAAACACAAAAGAAAACTCTTTAGAAAACTTTCTCTGCCCCATCCGTCGCCACTGAGTTTAGTGGCTTTCGGTGACCGCCATCAGAATCCATGCCACGACGTTGCCGCGCCATCGTACATGATGGCTAAAATTTGAAAAAGGTGAGTTTTCTCTCTTTTTTTATACCGTATATTATATGTATTGTACGTATGATTTTCAAAATCAAAAAAAAAATAAAGCAAAATAAAAAAAGTCAGTATTCGAAAATGAAGACAAAAAGGAAAAATAAAAGAAAAACCTTTGCTCTTTGATATTGATCTTTTGTATGCTCTGTGTAAAAAAAATGTGCTCTAAGTTGCCACTTTTTCTCTAAAAATCCCCCCATTTACAATGGCTTTAAATGGCTTTTATAGCCAAATTTTACAACCTATTTGCAAGCAAGGGGGTGGTGGAGCTAGTGGGGTGGTGGAAGTAGTGGTCGGTTTAGTGGTGTGGTGGAGTTAGTGGTCGGTTTAGTGGGGTGATGGAGTTAGTGGTTGGTTTAGTGGTCTAGTTGGGTTAGGGTTACTTGGGCTTGGTTAATTGGGTTTGGTTTGATTTTTTTTTTGGTATAGGCCCAAGCCAAAATCGGGCTCTACAGCTGCCCCTCTTTGCTCGTTGTCGTGTAACGAGAATGGAGCAAAGACTTTAAGAGGACTAATTTTGCTCGGTCTTGCTGAGTCTTGATTTCTTGATGCTTCCTTTCTTTAGGTAGCCTCGCTTTAACCCACAACATCTTTAGGGGTATAGGAATTTCCGTTTCAATCTGCTCCCCTACTACTTAGGATTTGTAATCTTCAGCCTGTTTCTCTACTGCTTAGAGGGATAAAGCTCACTGTCTTCGATTTGCTCCACTCCTGCTCAGTGGAGATAAGATTTGCTATCATTAGCCTTCTCCGCTCCTGCTTAGGGAGATAAGGCTATTGGCCTAAATCTACTCCATTGCCGATAAATGGAAATAAGATTTGCCATTTTGATCTGCCCCACTGCTATCTCGAAGAGACAAGATCTACAATCTTCAGTCTGCTCCATTACCGATGATTGGAGATAAGACTTGTAATTTTTAGCCTGTTACCCTACTGCTTAGGAGATTAAGGCTCATCATCTTTGATCTGCTCCATTACTGCTTAGGAGATAATATCTGTAATTTTCAGCTTGTTACCCTACTGCTTAGGGGATTAAGGTTCATCGTCTTCGATCTGCTCCTCTATTGTTTAGGGAGATAAGATCTGTAATTTTCAGCTTAATACCCTACTGCTTAGGGGATTAAAGCTTATCGTCTTCAATCTACTCCACTACTGCTTAGAGAGATAAGATTTGTAATTTCCAGTCTGCTCCATTGCCGATATATGGAGATAAGACTTGCTGTCTTCGATCTGCTCCACTCCTGCTCAGTGGAGATAAGATCTGCCATCATTAGCCTGCTCCGCTCTTACTTAGGGAGATAAGGCTAGTGGCTTAAATCTGCTCCATTACTGATACATGGAGATAAGATTCGCCATTTTTGATTTGCCTCATTCCTGCTCAGTGGGGATAAGATCTGCTCTCTTCAGTTTGCTCCATTGTCGATACATAGAGATAAGACTTGTTGTCTTTGATCTGCTCCACTCCTGCTTAGTGGAGATAAGATCTGCTATCATTAGCTTGCTCCGCTCCTGCTCAGGGAGATAAGGCTAGTGGCTTAAATTTGCTCAATTACCGATACATGAAGATAATATTTGCCATTTTCGATCTGTTCCACTCCTGCTCAATGAGGTGCTCCATTGCCGATACATAGAGATAAGACTTGCTATCTTTAATCTGCTCCACTCCTGCTCAGTGGAGATAAGATCTGCTATCTTTAGTCTACTCCATTGCCGATACATGGAGATTAGACCTGCTGTCTTTGATCTGCTCCATTTCTACTCAGTAAAGATAAGATCTACTATCTTCAGTCTACTCTATTACCGATACATGGAGATAAGACCTGCTGTCTTCGATCTGCTCCACTCCTGCCCAGTGGAGATAAGATCTGTAATTTTCAACTTGTTACCCTACTGCTTAGGGAGTTAAGGCTGGTGGTTTGAATCTGCTCCATTGCTGATAGATGGAGACAATATTCGCCAAATTTGATCTGCCCTACAGCTATCTCGAGGGGACAAGATCTTTAATCTTCAGTCTACTCCATTGCCAATACATGGAGACAAGACTTGTAATTTCAGCCCGCTCCCTTGCTATCTCAGAAAGATAAAGCTATTGGCTTTGATCTGCTCCATTGCCGATACATAGAGATAAGACTCGCCAAAACCTGTAATTTTAATCAAACTTGCTACATTGTCCTCTAGGGGATCTACCAGTAGAATTGATTTCATGGGGTCTATGCTTATGCCAAATGATTAGGATGTCATGAAAAATGCTCCTAACCATATGTATTATGAATGTTATGAATGAATGCAAAATATCATGAGAATGATCCAATTTTTTTTTAACATTTAGGCCGTCATTGCTCGCCGTTTGTTAAGGTGATACCCCTGACGTATGTCATCCTATTCAGCTGATATTTTCAACAGAGAATCTAAAAATGTAGCCATGCTTAGGCCCTTATTTTTCAGGTGCTCCCAGCCCTTTAAGCTTGGTGAGCTCTAAATAATTGTCCTGTTTCAGATTCTTGTAATATTTAGAGACTTGCAGAGTAATATCAAAAAATTCTTTTATAAAAGTATTATTAGTCCACTAACCATTATTTCAATGCAAAATGCTTGAAAAAGGTCATAACAATGGACAAGAAAAAAATTAATTAGGAGCATAGCTCCAAACAAATAAGTTAAGCAAAGATAGCAAACGCAATCAAGAAGGAAATTTATTAGTAGTGTATTTTGAAACGAGCAAATTCAGGATAGGTAAGATGGAAACTAGGTGCCCAAGATATTGTAGCCTGAGCTTCTCTGTTCAAACTTCTTGAGGACCATTTTAAGCTCAATATGTGTTTAGGGGATTCGGAGTTCTTTGTCGATGCCCTAAGACGTAACATACTTCCTCATTGTTAATTCAAGCGTAGCAAGACTACTGTATGCCCCATCACAATTTGATCACCATTTGAGCCGCCCTTTTCGAGTTTTCGACTCAAAGCCCTTTTGGTCTCAAAGCGCCCTTTGCGGGTTTTCACCTTGGCCTCTCCATTTTTCATTTTTCGTTTTTCATCTTTTTTTAGAGAAGGTCTCAAATCGCTCGTTGCGGGTTTTCACCTTAGCCTCTCCCTCTTTTTTTTGACTGAATCTGAATTCATTGGATATCAATGCTCTTTCAGAATAGGCCTTCATTACTGCGTAAGATCTTTCCCAATTTGGCATCCACTTTCTTCTGAAGTCTTTTTTACATAAGAAGGATCATTTTTTACCATCATGAGATTCTCTTGGGTGAACCTTTTTGTCATAAACTTGTATCATCCATTTTTGGTGCATTCGACCATGATGAATACTTTCAATCAAGCTTACTGGAGATTTTCTACTTCATCCAATTTTTAATTCAATCCAAGCTTGGAGAAAAGGAATCTCAACTTCCAAAAATTGCTTCCTTTCCATAAACCAATGAGAAAGGTGTTGCTCTGACGAAGGTCCTGGCCAACATTCGAGAAGCATAGAGGGTAAATGGTAACTTCTTTATGCCAATCTTTACAAGTCTTAATCATTTTCAAAATCTTTTTGGACGGTTTCTTCTTTTCTTTTCTTTTCCTCTTTTTTTTTTGAATTCAAATTTGAATTTGAATTTGATGACTGGTAACTTGGCACATGAAGTGACCTTCACCCTCTTAGTGAAGTAATTGATAATCACGAAGATGAATTGGTGTCGACTAGATACTTTTGACGAGATCGTCCCCATAACATCTATGCCCACATGTAGAAAAAATGGAGAAAGCGTATCAGTATTGTCTTCCTCAATTTGGCATTTACGGCATAATTGATGCTATCTCCCCTTCATGGTAGACCAGCAGTACCCGAACCTTATAATCGGCCTGGCTATCGGAAAGCTTATTAGCATGTGCCTTTTCTAACACTCCATAGCCTTTTCGCGCCTACGCATATCTTGATGCGATCATGTAAAGACATCTTTGAATTCTTAGAATAACTCAATGACGTCTTGCTTTGTTTCTATGATGGGCAAAGCTTCAATCTTCACTCCTTTCCTAGACTCGCAATATCCACTGACCTTTTGCACGGTAGTGTCTATTTTCATCTTGTTCTACCATCCTTAACAAATCAAAAGATAAGTTACAATCTTTGTCATCTTCAAAATCCTCAGATCCTTTAGACCCATATCTAACTCAAAAGGGAGTCAGTAACATCGTCGCTCATGTCTTGATATCTGGGTACCTATTGTAGGTACGAAAGAAAATTCCAAAGAATAAATGATTCTAAGGATGATTATTTATATGGTATGATCATGAATGAAGAATGAAAGAATATTCCAAAGGAAAAAAGAATATATAGTATGACATGGAAAAAATCAAAAAAATATGTGCTCGGCATAAAATACAAAAATGCATTTTTTATTGAAAATAAAAATGTTTGAACAGGAGCCTATTTTACAAAAGATTCTTATTGTTTCTAGGCTCAAAATAACAATTGTGCTTTAAACATTACTCTGTGTTAGCTCTAAAAACTACAGGAATGCCCCCTAGGGGTGAATGCCCCCTAGGTTTCCTTCATTCGATCCCTCTTTGAATACGACGTTGATGCTCAAGGTTTTCATTATACCTTCAGTCATTCCTTCTCTTGTCATCCCGGTTCAGGAGGGATGATTTCTTCCGATATGAATGCCTTGGATGTATAGGGAATAGTCATTAATCCCCATTTAACCTCAGCTCATTTTCTACTGACTCTCCTCCTATGGTGCACACGTTTTCTCCTTCAAAAGAGTCAAAGAACTCCGGCTCTTTGTTATCCATTAACCCTTACACTAGGGCCTTGAATTCGCTACATTGTTGGATCTCATGGTCCTTCTTATTATGGAACTCACAGTAGTTCCTCGCATCCCGGGATCTGCTCCCTAACCCTTGCAGAACTAAACCTCTTTCTCGTATTTCCTTCCAAACCTCTCTCAATGGGTCTTTTACTTCAGCAACATTTCGTTTAATTCTCCTCCCCATGTTCTTGACTATCGCGTTTACCCCTTTATTCGTATGACTGGGTAACAGATTTCCCACACCAAGTACGTTGTCGAATTTCACAACACCCACTTCAATAAGTCTTTCGACTAACCTTTTGAATGAGGTGCAGTTTTCTATTGAGTGTCCTACAATTCCTGCATGGTATTCACACTGAGCATTTGTGTCATACCACTTAGGATATGGGGGTTGCAACGGTTTCAAGTAGAAAGGGGCTATAACATGTGCGTCGAACAGATTTTTGTATAACTCCCTATACGTTATTGGTATGGGAGTAAATTGGAATTTCCCCGGATTCTGCCTCATGTTGAGTTCCTGCCTTGGTGAGGCCTGTTGGCCCATGGCTACCGTTCTCGGTTGACTGACAGTAACAGGTTTTGGATAATCCGAGCTCACAATACCTACTTCATTTTCTCTTTTCTTTAGAGCCGATCTTCTCGTGCTCTCTCCAGCTTCTATTTTCTCACACATTATCGCGTTCTCTATCATTTCACCAGACATCACTATGTCAGCGAAACTCCTAGTAGCACTCCCCAACATATGATCGATAAAAGGTGCTTTCAGGGTATTAATGAAGAGCATGATCGTTTCTTTCTCCAGTAGTGGTGGTTGGACCTATGTAGTGACTTCCCTCCACCTCTGGGTGTATTTCCTGAAACTTTTACCCGACTTTTTCTCCATGTTTTGTAACGTGATTCTGTCAAGTGCTATATCAGTCACATGGCCATAATGCTTCATGAAGGCCTGTACTAAATCTTTCCACGATTTGACCTGGGTACAGCTCAATTGACTGTACCATTTGGCTGCAGCCCCAGTCAAACTATCTTGGAAACAGTGGATCAACAACGGGTCATTGCTGACATGTCCCACCATCTTTCGACAAAACATCGTGATGTGGGCCTCAGGGTAGCTAGTTCCGTTGTATTTTTCAAATTCTGGCACTTTGAACTTCGGAGGGAGCATTAGATTCGGAACCAAACTTAAATCCTTAGCATCCATTCCATACTGATACTCAACATTTTCCAATGCCTTAAATTTCTCTTTCAGTCATTTATATCGATCTTCCAGTTGCTTTGGGAGTTCCCCTTTTGCCTTTTCTATCTCCGTCGTGTCATCAGATCAAAGACCCCGAGATTTGTCGGATTGTCTCCAGTGCCTGAGCCCGTCGAGAGGTGTGTTAATGCTAACATACCGGCTTGATACTGAGGACTGATATTGACGAACACCCTTGGTGGATATGCATTAGGCTGCACTGGGGTATTTGTCGGGGCAACGCCTGAAGGATAAGCAGAGTCTTTATTAATGTCCCCGGTATCGACCATAGGGCTCTTTCCTTTATCAGGCCCACCAATTAAAAATTGTGTTAATTGGTTCATCATGCTTCTCTGGGATTCCAGCATTTGATGCCTCATGTCCTGTTGGATCTTAGCCAATTGTTCTTGCATCTGAGTTTGTAGTTGGTCCTGTATCTTCTTTTGCATCTGTTCCAATTTTTCTATCATTTGATCCATGGCTTTTGTTCTTCTTCGGGTGCAGTAGTGATGTTCCAGCGTAACTATAATACGATCTCTAGTTAATAGGGTTCTTTTATAACATTTAATGCATATAATGCGATGTAATGCAAATTCATGAAATGCAATGCAAAGGAATGAATGCAAAAAGAAAGAGAGGCGTTGATTCCGAACTCAATTCCATTAGAAGAACTTTTCTAAAAAATGAATCTCTTTACATAAAATGGATTACATATGCGGCTTCATCCTCATAGTCCGGGTGAAGACACCAATCCTTTCCTTTATATCCAGATGTTACGGTCGTGTCCCATGAACCTTCTAAATAGATGCCTCTTTTAGCTCATTGTTGCTTGATCCAGGCCGTGACTCTTCACTCACTTATCCTCCGCGACGCTCATAAGCTTCTTTAATGAAATCGAGACGTGACGGCTCTTGAATAGTCTTTGTTGGCTTGAATCCTCAGACAAAGTCTTGTATTCTTCTGTGGACCATCAGCCTTCTCTTGTTGTTTACCTGGACTATATTCGAACGACCGTATTATAACTCACTTTATCAAGTAATCTGTTTCCTTATGATAAACTCTTCTATTTAGCAATCGAATATAAATTAATACCTTCTTTCTATGATGATGAAATGCAATGTAGTCAAAACAAAATAAAACACGTTAGTGTAAGAGAAATAGACAACACACAACACCTGTCCAGGTGACCACTCGGGTTTGGCGTGGCTCTATCTAGGGTAGGCTCCTAGGGCTGCAATATGCAGCTTGGTTCTAAAGAATGGGTACCTGAACCAGCAGATTCCTCAATCCTCACCCATTATAGGCCCATATGGATCGAGTTCAGTTCAGGGGAATACATTTCCCTATGGCTATGCAGAGGTGAAAACCTCACGAAAACATAGGTACGAAAAACTTCACGAAGACATAGGTACGGATGTATCCCGGAAGCAGTCCACTAGCCTATGCGGAGGTGAAAACCTCACGAAGGCATAGTTTCTCACTCCAACTTAAAAGCTGTGACCATAATGGTCATGCAATATGATGCAAGAGTACACTAGACACTCAAATCACAACCAACTAATTGACCCAAACAAATGTAATAAAATAATCGTAATTTTTAAATTTAATTTTCAACTTTCGTCAAAATGACAGAAATTAATCAATTTACGGCTTGACTCTCTTACGTCCCCAGCGGAGTCGCCAAGCTGTCGAAACCCTTTTTTTTGGAAAAGGGGCCGACTTTTAAAAAGGAAAATGGAGTCCCACCAATCTTTTTTCTTGAAGTGTGATTGGGTCACTTTATAAAATATTTGGTCTACGAATTTTAAGAAAATAAGTCCGAGAGTCGGTTACGCACGAGGAAGAATTAGCACCCTCGAAACGCCAAAAATTGGTACCTTACTGATTGATTAATGTCCTAATGTCGAAAGTTGGAAAAGATTTTAAAATACGAATCCTTTAGAAATGTTTGGATAATCCGAATTGGATATCGAAAATCTCTTGTTCCAAATAGATGAGATACCACATCCAGCACGATAGGACATGATGTTTCAAACCCTCAATACCAAGATCATTTCATGATTTTCAAAATTCGTGCATTGCAATTTTAAAAAGGGTATCCCACTATTTGGCCAAACCAAAAAACCGAAACCCAGCACGATTGGGCACGATTCCTTGAATTTCCAAATATGAAATATTGCCTTATTTAATAAAACACGATCAAAATCTTTAAAGGATATTTAGTCATTTGGACGAACAGAAAATCGAAACCCAGCACTATTGCGCACAATTCCTCGCACTTTCAAACACGAAACATTGCCTTGTTTAAAAACCTTTTTATGAGTTTGGGTAAAAAGTCAATAAAAGCAAAAGTCAATGTAACCTTTAAAATCGAAAATCAGTTAAAGCGTAAAAATGGACATACTCAGTGAATAGTGACAAAAATAGAAGCGATATACGATAATACAATCCATAGAATAATAATGGTAGTACCAAAAAAAATGCAATAATAATGATAGAATACATTAATAAACTAATGATAGTAAAAAAAATAAATAATAATAATTAGAATAATAATAATAACATAATTATAGTAATAATAATATAAAAAAATGGTAATAATAAAATAACAAAAAAAGTAATAGTAATATAAAAAAATAATTATAATAGTAAAATAATAATAATAATACTAAATTAGTAACAATATGTTAAAAAAACAGAAAACAATAATAGTAACTATAACGATAATAATGAAATAAAATAATAATAAGGGGGGAAAATATTTAAATTGATAGTAATAATAATGAAAATAATTAGAATGGTAAGAAAATAGCCATAATAATGTAGGTATAAAAACAGTAATAATACTAATAATAGTAAATATAATAATAAAAAGTCATAAATATAAAAATAGTGGTGATAATAAAAAAAAATAGCAATAAAATATATAGAAAAATAAAAAGATTGAATAAATAACAAAAAGAAGAAACTAATAATAAAAAATAACCGAATTTAAAACAATGGGGATCAAATTGGGATTAAAGCAAAATTTTGGGGCTAAGTTATAATAAATAAATAACTAAAAAAGGATTATAATCACAAGAGGCGAACAAACCGAGGGCCAAAAGGGAAAAAAATCCCTGTAAGACCCAATTTATCCCCGGGCCCAATTATTAACCAGATTAAAAAAAACAAAAAAAACAACAATAAATTAAACCATAATAAATCCAAAATAAAGTCCAATTTCCATTTACAATTTTCCCAGCAAAGACCAATTGGCCCAAACAAATTATAAACCCAATAATTTAAGACAAATAACAGCCCAAATGCCAAACAAGGCCCAATGCTAAACCAGCCTGTTAGGCCCAATTCTATTAAAAATTTCTGGAAACCCTTGGGATTTCCAGAATACTCCAGCGCCGTTCTCTCCTCGTGCAGCCTCCACACGCGCGCTACCTCCACGTCACCCTGGTGGTTACCTGCAAAGCAGCACAGAAAAGAACGAGCAAAGGAGAATAACAGAAAGAAAAAAGGGGTTGATTTATTTTTCTTCATTTTTTCGGCTATATAAAGCCGATTGTTTAACAATGTAAGGGGGATCCCCATTTTTGTAGGAACACGCGCATTTTTAATATAAAGATTATAGATCATTTTCTTCAGAGGATCCCCATTTTTTTTACCTACACACGCATATAGCAAATAAAATAAAAATCAGAGAGAGTTCAGAGGATTTCAGATTTCAAATCTTGGCTTTCGGTTTTCGGATTCCATTTCTTTTCCTCCGATTTGTTTTTTCTTTTCGGTTTGTTAATTCATTTTCTGATTGCACATAAAAAAAAATAAAAAAAAAAAGGAAAATAAGAAGTTTACCTTCATGAGAGTGCCGTCGGAATGACCCTTATCCCATCGACCAACCGCCGATTACAGTGGCGAAGCAATGGTTGAAGGAAGGTTTCATTTGGGGTTCGGCTGAAAGAAGATTAAAAAGGGATTAGGGTTTTGTTTTATGTTTTAATTTTTTTTTTAAAAATGAATAAATGGTTAAATTTTGGCAGTATAAGGATGGTTTTAAACACAAAAGAAACGGCACCGTTTCGTTTAAGGAGAAACCCGCTCGTCGACCCGAATCCGCCCTCAGGATCCGCGCATTTCTGAAATTGGGTTATTTCTGCGATTGGTCCTTCCCTGTTTTGCGATGATCTGATTGAGTCCTTTCTGCTGTGCCTTTTGTTTATTGCTATTTTGCCCTGAAATTTTAAACGCCATTTCAATTCAGTCCGCATCCAAACGCAGCGTTTTTGAAACTTGGAATATTTTCTTTTTTAGTCCCTGTTCATTTGTGTGTATCTTATTTCGATCCTCAATTTTATTTTAATAATTTTATTTGTTTATAAATTATCCTTTTGATGTTGTTTTTATTTCAATTGAGTTTCTTATTTTAGTTTTATTTTATTTTATTTTTTTATTTTATTCATTTTAAATATTTTTCTATAAAATTCATTATTTGTTTTAATATATATATATTATTTGGATCATATTGTATATATTATTTTTGCATTATTTTAGTTGTTATTCTTTTAATTCTCCTTTATGTGTATATATATATTTTCTTCTAAATCTATTTATATATATTTTTATTTCCTTTTAAATCTTATTTTATTATATATTTTTGTTCATTTCAAGAACTTTTATATATTATTATTTTCATGTATAAATTATTAATATTAAGTTTTATTTCATATATTATAGATTAACATGTTATTTTGTACATTATTTGCTTTGATTTTCTTTGTATATAATATTTATTTGTAAATTCATTTATATCATTATTTCATATGCTAACTATTTTCATCTTTGATATTGTATTGTGGTTAAAACTCCAAACTTATTCGTGTAAAGTTTTCATCCAAACAAATTAAAATATATTTTGGGTTATCATTGAAAGTTCTTCGAAATAAAGTGATATTTGGTGTTTTGAAAATTCGGGAAATTGTACCCTAACGTATTGGGTCGCGGTTTCTTCGTTTGACCAAAAGACTTACACTATGTTTGGTTGGAGGGAATGGCTATTCCATTCCCTCCTTATTTCAATGGCCCATCCCTATTCCCTAGTTTGGTTGGCTGTAATGGCTATTACAGCCCTATTCCACACAGCATTATTTAGGGCAAAATCACCGATTACCATTCCGCACTCTAAGCAAAGAATGGCCATTCAGCGTTTTCAGCGTTTGTAAAGTTTCAACAATACCCTTCTCGATCCTCTGTCGTATGAATCCCTTCCTTTTTTCTTTCTTTTTCCCATTTCCTTTAGATATTCCCCTCTTTTTCAAGCGGCTCCTTTTCCTCCAACTTCCCTAGAAGCTCCAAGGCTGAAACCGAGGAGAAGAAGGTACAATACCCTTTCCAAGGTAGATGTTATTTTCGCAGTTCTTTCTTTCAAAACACGCGTGGTATTTGAATACAAAAATCATGGCTACCATCTGCAGTTTTATACCCTGTACGTAGAACCATCTACAATTCTGCAGATTGTTTTGGTGAAAGTCTACAGCTCTGCTGTTTTTTTTTTTTTTTTTTGCAAAGTTACTCAGCTGTCAACATATTCCAGCTACCTACATAATTACAAGTGGTTTCATTATTCATTGACATTGTTGCTGTGAATAATGTCTTGGTCCTATTTTCATACTTGTATCCTTGCCAAGTTTCTTAGGATTTGTACCTGGCATTGGTTTAATTAGGTTTTAGGTTAATCAATTTATAGCTTTGATTTTTTTTCAAAGAGTTTCCAAGGGCATTGATTTTTTTCTCTATTGCTTTCTGTCCTTTCCATTTATGGTACTTTCCCGCTTCCTTTGGCTTTTAGTGCTTCTAGATATTTGGACACTCATTAATTGTTCGACAAAATGTCCCAGACAATATTGAATTCTTGAAGCTTGAAATGGCTAACCAGTGACTCGTTATAATATGTCAATTACAGTATATTATTAAGTGAAATCCAAAGCGAGTGTTTAGTTGCTGGAAATTGAGATGTTTTATTGCTGTGATTGAGGTGTATAAATGTTGTTAATTGAGATGTTAAAGTGATGCAAAATGAAGTGTTTAAATGCTGTAAATTGAAGTGTAAAAGTGCTGCAAATTGAAGTATTTAAATACTGTAAATTGAAGTGTAAGACTGTTGCAAATTGAATTGTTTTAAGTACTGCAAATTGAACTGTTTAGTTGCTGTAAATTTTGATGTTTATGGCTGTATTTGAATTGTATAAATGTTGTTAATTGGGATGTTAAAGTGTTGTAAGTTGAGGTGTTTAAATGGTGTAAATTGAAGATGTTTTATTGCTGTGATTGAGGTGTATAAATGTTGTTAATTGAGATGTTAAAGTGATGCAAAATGAAGTGTTTAAATGCTGTAAATTGAAGTGTAAAAGTGCTGCAAATTGAAGTATATACATAAACTAGATACTTAAATTGCGAGAGTCCCACAAAGAAGTATATACATAAACTGTCTCTGCCATCTCTTTCTTTGAGGCACTTTCCATACTGTTGTTACTTTATCAAAATATCTTTAGTATCTTCTAGTACTCAACTTGATACCTACCCACCTCTATTAGGCTTTCGGCACCTCCATGCAAATCTCCGTCCTCATTCTTAAACTTTGTATCAACAAATTTTATAGATATTTTTGTTAATTTCTATAACTACAAATGAAGTTAATGGCAGGTATTCAGGTTTTGTTTATATTGGCTTAATATTATTAATTACTATCTCATATCTTTTAAAATGCTGCTCAATCAATGTGCTTCTTAAAGCCAAAATTAATTCATCAATCATGTCTGGCTTAATCAATGAACAATAGAGTGGAGTAAGTTGTATTTATGAAACATAATTTGCCTTCTATTGGTTGATTTTAGGTGTTAATCTTTTTACAAGAGTGTATTATAGTTGTACCCTTGATGCTTATACATGCTGTTATTGTGGTTTTTGTTTCCTACCCTCCGATTATAAGTGAGGAGAATGAGGTACTACAAACAAGGAATCATTATGTAGAGGCTATAGTTGATGGCTGTCGCTACAAATTGGGCGATAATGCATATGTTAAGGTATGATTTTGTAAGTTAACTGCGTTCTATCATTTTCCTTTTGAATTGAATTGAGTATTATGAATAATCTTTTGCTTGCAGGCAGAAGATGGCAACCTTGATTATATTGCCAGAATTGTTGAATTTTTTGAAACAGTTGATCATGGGCCATTCTTTAAAGCTCAATGGTTTTATAGAGCTGAAGATACCGTAAGAACAATTTTTTGTAATATTTGGTAACTTTTTGTGTTTGTAATATTTGGGACGGTAGAATGACATGATATATGTCATTATAATGTTGTAACTTTTTGATGTTGTAACATATGGATTATGACATATAAACTAATGAAACCATGTAACCTTTTGTTAATATATGAATATTATGTTTATACAAAATATAATTCTCAAGTTATTTATTACTTCTAATATTTTTTTTATTGTAGAATAATTAAATTATTTGTTTCAATAATGATATTTTAGCACATTAAATATGTATTACAGTTTAAAAATAATAAAGTAGATTATATAAATTTTTATAGTATTATATATTTTGATTTTTTAATTCATATAATAATTATATTAAGAATGTTATTAAATTATTTTTTAATTAAATTATATTTAATAATAATTATGTTAAAATATGATTAAATTATTTATTATTTTTAGTAAATTATTTTCAATAATAATCTTATTAAAATTTAATAACAATAACAATAATCATCTACCTAAAAAAATTCTGCTAAGGGTATTCTGGTCATTTTAGTTATTTTTCTTATGCTATTACAACATCATTCCATTCAACCAAACACAAGAATTTTATTACAGCTCTATTCCATTCCATTCAACCAAACAGTTGAATTACTTATTACAGCTCTATTACATTACACCTCTATTCCATTACAACTTTATTCAATTACAGCCCTATTCCATTACAGTGAACCAAACGTAACCTTAATATCCCTTTTCAATCATATGATTTTAAAATTATAAGATGATCTCGACTTTGAGAGTCCAAGATATTACATCCTAACGTATTGGGTGTAGTGTTTTGTTCTTTCGGAGCGAATGAATCTTATATTTAAATTTGGAATATTCTATCCTTTTTCAAAGGAATTGCATTTTCAAAATTTTTCAAAATAAAATTTGGTGTTTTGGAAATCTGGGAAATTGTACCCTAACGTATTGGGTCGCGGTTTCTTCGTTTGACCAAAAGACTTAATATCCTTTTTCAATCATATGATTTTGAAATTATAAGATGATCTCTACTTTGAGAGTCCAAGATATTGCATCCTAACGTACTGGGTGTAGTGTTTTGTTCTTTCGGAAAGAATGAATCTTACATTTAAATTTGGAATATTCTACCCTTTTTTTCAAAGGAATTGCATTTTCAAAACTTTCCAAGCTTTTCGACATAAGAACATTAATTAATCAATTTGGTACCAATCTTGGGCGTTACGAGGGTGCTAATCCTTCCTCGTACGTAACCGACTTCTGAAACCGTTTTCTCGAATTTTGCAGGCCAAATTGTTTTTATAGGTGATTCGATCACACCTAAACAAATAGGATTGGTAGCGACTCCATATTTTTAAAGTCGATCCATTTTTTAAACATGAAAAAAATGGTTTCAACAATCCCAATTCTGGACACGCGTCCTTTCCCTAGAGGATCAGCGCATTGGGGACCAAATTGGAACGCCCCGTAAATTGCTGTGGCCAAATTAAAAACAATGAAAGATAGCAAATGGGCCAAATTGAAACATATTAAAAAATGGAAGGACTTGGACTGCAAATAGCCCATTTAAAGAAAACGCGCGGACCCTCTTTGCGGGTCGGTCGCGTGCACGGGCTAAGACTTAAACAGCGTAATTTTGGGCATCATTTTATGGCCTTATTTAAGCAATTTTTTTTTTTTTACAAAAATTCCCTATTTCATTTCATTTTTTCCCAAACACAAAAAAAAAACTCTTTAGAAAACTCTCTCTGCCCCATCCGTCTGGCCACAGGTCCGACGAAGCTTTCGGTTGACCGCCGTCGTAACCCCGCCGCCAACGCTATTGTCGACCACCGTACACGGTGCCCGAAATTTGAAAAATGTGAGTTTTCTCTCTTTTTTTATACCGTATATTATATGTATTGTATGTATGATTTTAAAAATAAAAAAATTAAAGCAAAATAAAGAAAAAGTCAGTATTCGAAAATAAAGACAAAAAGGCAAAATAAAAGAAAAACCTTTGCTCTTTGATATTGATCTTTTGTATGCTCTGTGTAAAAAAAAATGTGCTCTAAGTTGCCACTTTTTCTCTAAAAATCCCCCCATTTACAATGGCTTTGAATGGCTTTTATAGCCAAACTTTACAACCTATTTGCAAGCAAGTGGGGTGATGGAGCTAGTGGGGTGGTGGAAGTAGTGGTCGGTTTAGTGGGGTGGTGGAGTTAGTGGTCGGTTTAGTGGGGTGATGGAGTTAGTGGTTGGTTTAATAGTCTAGTTGGGTTAGGGTTACTTGGGCTTGGTTAATTGGGTTTAGTTTGATTTTTTTTTTTTTGGTATAGGCCCGGGCCAAAATTGGGCTCTACAACGTAAGTGGCTAAAATATAACATTTCAAATATAAGTGACTAAAATGTAACCTGATGCAAAAAATGACTATTTTGGCAGTTTATCCTATTTATAAGTTAAAATTAAAATTTAATTGTTAAAATAATAATTTCAAATCAAAATAATAGAAAATTGTGCTTCACACAATTTTTACAGCATTAAGCGATTACATTAGATAAAACTATAATTAAGAGTAAATAGACATGCTGTGATCTCTTCCCAACATGTTTGTGAACGAAGCCGATGGGGATCTAAATAAACGTATCAAAGAGCTACCTATATGAGCACATTTAGTCATGTGATCAACAACACCATTAAGAGTTCTTGGGATATGTCGGATATGAATCTTCCATTTTCGATGCAAAACTTGATGTAACAGTTGCAGTTCCATCAAAGTACTACTAGCTTTTCCACCAGACAAAAGTAATTCAACCAACATAGCATTATCACACTCAACTTCAACTTTCCGAAACCTTTTATACCAAGCTAAGAATAATCCTTCCAATATTGCTCTTGTTTCAACTTTAAAAACTTGCTCGTTACAGAAACTTATCGCATAGCCCTATAACCAATTTGCATTTGAACCTCTAAGAACACCCCCAATAGAAGCCCTTCGTTCCAAATTCGACACAGCTCCATCTGAATTGAGTTTTATCTAACCCGTTACAGGAGGAGTCCAACTTGAAAGACTCCTACCCTAAGGATTTCATCTGCACATCCAAATTCCGATAACTCTTGGCCCACATGTAACCAATATCCACAATAGCCTCGATATTCCTGTGATTATTAGAGAACACACATTCATTTTTACTCTTCCAAAGTAGCCAACACAAGATTATAAACAATGTTTGCCACTACATTTCTTCACAATGAAGATTATCTTTATCCTGCAAATTCCAAACTAACCATTCCTTCATTGACAAAGAAAAGAAAATATTATGGGTTTGCTGAAGAACTACTATTCGCCATACAGTCTTAGCAAAAGAGCAATCCCTAAAAGCATACAAAGGACAAAGGACTGTATACAAAGCACTACCCATCTGCCTAACCCATACATCATTCCAAAAATTCGTCATACGACCATCGCTAATTGACTAAAAAACACTACCCACAACTTCTGGCCAAAACCGTGATAATGACTACCATATGAATGAACAGTTGCATCAAGAGATAAAGTTTGAAAGCGCCCCTTGTACATTATATTTCTTCCTTAACACCCAAACCCATAGAGACTCGGTATTCACAAGCAGACAATAACTAAGCTTCATTAAGAAAATCTTGTTCTGATCACATAACTTCTGCAAACCCAGTCCATCACTATCCAAAGGCCGACAATAATCTTCTCTAAAAAAACGTAGTTTTTCTTGTATTATTAGTTGCTTCCTAAATGAAATTACGAGCAAGTCTTTCAATTTCATTATAGGGGCACTTGAATAGTAAACATAAAATAGTTAGGAATAGCAAGAAGAACTGGCAGAACCAAAGTTATTCGTCCCGCTAGCGAAAGTTTCCTCGTATCTCATCTAGACAGTTTTTGCCTAACCTTGCTTACAACAAAGTCGAAAGTATGCATATTAACTCTGTTATGAAACAATGGCATACCAAGGTAACATCCAATATCATCCACTCAGCTGAATCCCATACTTTCGCAAATCACCTCAATCCAAACTAGGAGTATTAGGGGAGAAAAACACCTGTGACTTGGACTTGTTAACTTTCTGCCCAAAAAAGTAACAGAAAGTTTCCAGTATACTACTCACCACAACAGCTTGATCCCTACTAGCTATACAGAACAACATAAGGTCATCAGCAAAGAAAATATGAGACAAGGCAGGCCCTCTTATTGAGAGGAACAAAGGCTTCCAACTCCCATTCACAGTTGCCTCCTCAATAAGGTGCCCAAGCTTCTCCATACAAATGACAAAAAGATAGGGCGATAAAGGGTCACCCTGTTTTATACCACTGGCGGTTGGAAAGTGTCAGTAAGAGTCCCATTCCATAAAACCTGAAATGAAGTAGAAAAACGTAAAGCAATATGACACTAATTAACTACTTAGGAATTCCTGCCATTAACAAAGTATCTTGTAGGAATTCTCAACTGATTCTATCATAAGCCTTTTCGAGGTCTATCTTCATGATCATACCATATTTTTTTTTCCTTGAAAGTTCCTCAAAGAGTGTACCACTTCTTGCGCCACTATAATACTATCGACAATATCTCTACTTAGAATAAAGCTTGATTGGTTCTGACTTATCAATTTTACTATCAATGGTCACAGCCTGTTAACAATCATCTTCATAAGAATCTTATACAATGCTGAACATAAGTTTATAGGTCGATATTGATTAATTCTCTCCGAATTTGGTATCTTCGAGATAAGAACTAGTAATGTTCTATTCAATTTTGGATCCAACCGCAACCCACCCAAACTGTTTCTAACACAAAAAAAAAACACACCGACGGTCTCATAATTTCTCATTGAGTCTGAAAGAAACTAGCCTAAAACCCATCCACATCGGGGGCCTTTAAAATAGCCATACTAAACACTACTCTACATACCTCATCATCCAAAACCATTGAAATAAGAGCCATCGTCTCATCACAGGAAATTTACCTCGAAGAAGAAAACACCACTAGTCACATAGTCCGTGGTTTAAAGTTCCTTAAAGAATTGCACCACATGTTGTTTCAACACATCCTCCTCAAAACACCATTCATTAACCATTAGAAGACCCTCAAATTTATTCTACTTCCGTCTTACCAATGTACGACTATGAAAATATGATGTATTCCTATCCCTATCTTTTAACTATTCTGCTCTAGATTTTTGAAACCACAAAAACTTTTCATTAGCTAAAACTTTATCAATTTCCTGTCGCAGTTCGCACTCCCGTCTATGAAGTGATTGAGAGGAGCAAACCTTAAGGACTTTTTGAACCATTTCTAGCTCAGAAATTAACTTCTTCTTTTTTTGCGTACAAAGATATTCCTATAAACTTTTTTGTTCCATTCCTTAACAAATTCCTAGAAGCGTTCCAGATTATCTCCAACCGTTAACTCATTATTTCAACTACTATTAACAATGTTACCAAAATCCATATAAGACATCCAACTACCAAGAGAACGGAAAGGCCTTAAACCTTTGTAATGCTCGACTTAAGAGAAATTATGTAATGCCCTGAATAATTTATTTCTATTTTTGTAAATATCTATCATAAATGAGTATCTTTTTCAGTGGTAAAGTGTTCTGGGTGGGTCTGAGAGGTTTTGGGTTCAAGTCTCACCTTTTTTAAATTTTGGTAATTTTAGATCCAAGCCTTACCCTTATTGAGTGGGCTTACATAAAATTGTCTGTCAATTCATATCAGAATGAGCTTGCTAGTTCAAGTGGTAAGGAGTTGGAGTGTTGGAGGTCCTATGTTCGAATCTCTGCGCAAGCGTAGGTATTATTTTTACTCAATTTTGGGATAAAGTTTCGATGGAATTAGAATTCTGAGGCGGTTGGGTGGTTGAGGATATAGTGGGATAGTACCAATTAAAATTAAATATTTTATTTTTTATTTTGTTTTTTTCTTTCTCCAAAGTTTTGACGTTCGGCAAAATTCCTCCTTTTTCCTTGCTTCTGAAATCCTGTTAAAATCTTGTCAATCAGCTTCGATTTTTCGGTTCCCTACTTTCGTACGTTTTGGTAAATAGCGGTAATAGGGCTTTGCGAGTTGGGGAAATTTCTTTTAATGTCGTATTTTAGTGTGGTTGCCTATTTTTTTAGTTGATTCCTTTTAGGTTTTTTGGCAGTAGCAAATTACGAAGAACGGGACTCACCTCTCGCAGAATCATAGTCGAAACCATTCGGAGTAGTAGAGTAAGTGTTGAGCACTTGTTTTGAACTGTTGTCAGTTTCGTTGTTTTGGTTAAATTAAGGTTTAAAACTGACTTTGAGGGTTTGCTATGTCGATTTTATGTGTTTTTTTGGCTCAAGAGTGTTTTTGCATCGAAACCGTACCAGGTGTGTTCCCAAAACGTGAAAAATCGAGCTTTGATAAAAGCTGAAAAACCAGTCTATCGACGCCACACTGGCGTGTGCCTGGCCGTGTATGAGACACGACCGTGCGTAAGACACAATAGTGTGGTTGATGTGAGTGTGGTCGTGTGGGTCACACTGGCTAGGCCAAGTTAGACGTGTGGACCCACACGAGTATGCCACACGGGCATGTGGGCCCACACGGGAAAGCCACACGGGCATGTGGACCCAAAATTCTGGAATTTTCCCTAGGGTCGCAATGGTCTTTCCGATCGACCGTAAACCTACCGTAGGGTCGGTAAGGGCTAACTAAACCCTAAAACTATGTGATCTTTTAATATGATATTCTGAGTATAATACTATTATACATGTCTGCTTAGTCTGAGGTACATATATACCTGATATATGTATATGAGCATGTGAGCATGATAACTCTGATTATATATATCTAATTGGGGTGGGATTTGTATATGTGGAGGAAGTGTTTTGTATGGTGATCATTGCCTATATTCTGGCAGCTTGGCTGCATATTATCTGACATGTGTCGTAATGGCACGATATGGTGTATAGGGATGGGTGGGTGTTTTTTAACCCCACATGGTGTGATGGGATGGTCAGAGTTGGTGTGTAGAGGATAGAGGTGGGATTCTGTATTTCTGAACTGCATATTCGTTCTGTTATCTGAATTTGTAAAGAGCTTAGGTCCGAATCTGATTCTGTATCTGACTGTGTATGAGTTTACTATATGTATTGCATGTCTATTTCTGTTGGGTTACACACTGAGTTTGCAAAAACTCATGTTTGTTTGCCTGTTCTGGTAATCTACAGACTTAGACAGGTCGGTGCAACGAAGGCTCAACGGTGACCATTTTATTGAGAACTATTTTACTTAGTAAATTACATTTTTATTTATAATTCTGGTTTCATTTGAGAGTTTGTAATTTTTAGGACTCCCCGGACTGTTGGTTTTTATTTTGGTTTTAGATGCGGTTTTTGACTCTTTCATTGCAATGCATAATGGAAAGCACGGTTTTACGAAAACAAAGGTTTTTCTAAAAACACGAATTCGATTTCTAAAATATAACGGTTTTAAAACTTCCATTGTAAATTATGTTTTTTTAAATAAATGAATTAAATAACACTTTCGAAAATGGTTATAAAAGAATATGAACTATGAATCTTAGCAACCCTATTTTCAAAATCCTACCTTGTGACAACTCTAGATTCGGCCATCACGTCTAGGCTGGATTTAGGGTGTTACAAATTAATATTCATCTATGATCAGATTTCAGTCGATGAAGGTTCTTCACCGAACATTCTAGCAAAAACGAATCCCACTCTAAATTACAGATTGCTCTATAAGTCCTTGTGACAAACCCCCTACACCATGTAAACTTGGCACCACTAGCACCCAAATCTCGCAAAGCATTGTTAAATAAAAACTTTCTAAACTATTTGCAACCTATACGTGAAATAGAAGCCCCACCTTTTCCTTCACCTACATCAAGAATAGAATTGAAATCACCAGCAAACATTCAAGGTGCCTCCACCGAAACAGCCAGAGAGATGAGAAAATGCCACAACTCCCTTCTCTAAGCAGCATGAGGACTAGCATAGACAATAGAACAAAAGAAATGATCCGAGCTCATCGTACTACAGATTTTAACAAGCACCACTTAAGAATGTATATTCAAAATATTCACCATTACATCCTCATTCTAACATAACCAAATTCCCCCAGCAAAACCATTCGCTTCCACCATGAAAGAATTCGGATATCCAGTTTTCACAATAATACCATCGGCTCTAGCTCCACTAACCCGGGCTTCAAGCAGACAAAACAAATCTGGTGAAAACTCCTTCCTGTATTCTTTAACAAAACTGCAAAAACGAGAATGTCTCATTCATTGGCAATTCTAACAAATTATTTTAGTGTTCATAAAAAACAAGGAAATTTACAAGTCAAACCTGAAATAAGCCTACAATAGACTCTGACAAATTACCTCAACGCCATCAGTGTCATCCACAATCATACCTTCCTCAACAACTTGAGAATCCAATACCATAACATTTTTGCTTGGATTCCTTTCGAGATCACAAACCAATCGTTCCATTGCTAATTGGAGATCAACCGGTTGCTTCTCCTAGATCCTGAGAGTCTCATCGGGTGGTTTTTCTCGCCATTTATAGTGAGCAGTGTTAGCACGCAGTTGTTGTGCTGCGGGAGAGCTCGTTTTACCAAACAAAAAATGTACCGTTCTATTTTTCAATATTAAATCCAATTTTTTCTTTCTCCAAAATACGAACTGCTGCATGTTTCTCCTTATTTAAAATCGCCGAAATTTCCACTCTTTCTATCACTACAGCTTTCCCTCTGTCAATGGCACCAACTTAGGCCAATCTCAATCCATAATTAAAAGCACCTTGCCTAGTATTCAAATTCCCATTATTGGGCTTCAAAACATTTAAGGTCGACTTTCACCCACTCCATATCACCACTTTTTTCCCCTTAGCTGTAACACCCTAAATCCGGCTTAGACGCTATGGTCGGATCTCGCAATGTCACATGATAGGGTATTTGAAAACCATGCCGTTGCGATAAAACTAATTCCTTTGAATTACTTATCTTAATATCTTATTAGTTCCAAAACCGTGTTACTCATTCATTCGATAGTTTCAAAATGTTATTCGTTGCAGAAGCTTTTAAAACAGTTAAAACAATCGTACGTTTTCGAAAATCATTTGTTTCTTTTGAAAACTGAGGTTTCCTATTAGCAGTTGTAATATATAAAGTAAAGATATTTAAAACCCAAAACCAAACCAAAGTCCGAAAGTCCAATTACAACCCAAAAATTTAACCAGTAAGAATAAAATAAATAATCATAAATTAAAACCATGATAGTCCAGAATCGTGGCCCCCATCGAGTCCTTCGCTGCACCGATCCATCTAGGTCTAGGGATTACCTATGCACATTAAACAAATAAGAGTGAGTTTTCGTAAATTCAGTGTGTAATCCTGCAGAACAAAACAAGCAATAATCGTAGTGCACAGTCAATAGCAGTCTTGGGCCTAAGCCCATTTCAATATCAGAATCAGTTAGGCCTTAGCCCAATACAGTATCAGAATCAATATGCACAAGGGCCTAAGTCCATCAGTAATAGTAGCAGATATACAGTAGCAAGGTCCTACAGAACTTCCCTGTTGTATCATCAAACCGTCTCCCATTAATACAACCCCAACATTATTTGATTCCAAATTTAGGGCAATGCCTATAGTACCCTCTCCAAATTCTACTAATTCACCCAACCAGCCTCTACACACCATCTCCGTCCAACCCTACACTCCATGTGGGGATTTAATCAACTCACTCATCCCTACACTCCATGTAGTACCGAATGCGGCACAAAATAGAAAATAGTAATTTACAGCTGAGCTGCCAGTATATTAGGCTTAAAAGCCTTTCAGTATACTTCCTCCAAAAATATTATCCCAACCCAATGAAATGCAATATACAATGAATGACATACTATCACAGTATTCCCAGTTTCACATACAGTTCAATATTCATGCATATATATATATATCATACTCAGTACATACATCATATAATCAGTTGCCACATTTAGGGGTCCAAGTAGTGCTTACTGATCCTACAGTAGGTTCATAGTCGACTTCGGCGACCCATGCAACCTTAGAAAACATTTCAGTAAAATGGGCTCACACGCCTATGTGGCCTGCCCGTGTGGCCCACACGGCTCAAATTGGCCTTGGTCGTGTGGATCATACGGCCTGGCCCAAAATACTACACGCCCATGTAGACTACCCGTGTAGGTCCACACGGCCCAAATCAGTCCAGCTTGTGTGTCGCACACGGCCTACTTGACCATCATACGGCCATGTAATGTGCGTACAGCCTGGGCTCGTCAAACATATGCCCGTGTTAAGGCACACAGCCTACGACATGGGCGACCACACGCCCGTGTTGCATTGACAGTGAGGTTTTCAACTTTCGCTGAAACCTCGCTTTCTTTGTAATCGAGTACACACTAGTATTATTTCGATGTAGAATCACTCCCGAGGCCTTTAAACCTAAGAAAAGAGTATCCAACAACCGTTTAGGTAGTCAATTAAACGAATTCCACAACTCCCGAAGTAACATCTAAAACTTATCGGCGACGAAAATCACCACTTAAATCGTTCAAACGATTGACGAGAAGTCACTGCTCACAACCTTCTCCTACACTCAAATTATTCACAGGAAAAACACCCCATGATTACTAAAAGAATTAACGCAAAACCAAAATACCTCTAAAAATAATTCGAAACCCTTACTTACTCAACAATATGGAGGAACGAAACATCTACGTGCTACGGTTAGGAAGAAGAAAGAAGAGAGAACAAAATAAAAGAGAACAAAAGTAGGAAGCCAAAAGTTGGAAGTGGAAACAGAGAGCAAAAAAAAATGTCAAACGTCAGAGCGAGAAGGGAACTTTTGGAAAAACAGAAAAACTGAACACATATCCCTAATTTTTTTCCATTAATCTACTACTCAAAATTTCTGTTTAACCGAAACTCTCTCTGTCAAACAAGCAAAGACATACTCCCACACTCGCGCAGGGATTCGAACTTCAGACCTCCATCACACCAACACACATCTTAACCACCAGACCAGCATACCCATTCTGATATAGTTTTATAATAATTAAATATAAGCCCACTGAACAGAGATAGGGCTTATATCAGAAAAATATCAAAATTTACTCAAGTCAAGACTTGAACTTGAGACCCCTTACACACACCCAGAACTGTAACACCCCTTACCCACGTCCAACACCGAAACAGAGTACGAGGCATTACCCGACTTAAACATACACTTTCATGCAATATCAAGTCTAGATTTCATATTTCACCCTCATAATACTTGTTATTTTGATGACCACTTTTACCATTATAATATAATTACCAACTTATCCATCAAGCACTCATGTCATATTACTAACCATGCATGGCAAACAAACATAATCACAATATAAACAATAAGATATGACATGAATAATTCGGCTTACAAGCCATAATCAATATAAGTCACATCTCATGGCCATATGCATATAACTTAATATAAACCTACACATTTAGCCAAAGCAAAATAATGCATGTCAATCAACTAAATCCCTACACATGCCTCTCACTTGAAATTTCTAATATATGTTTCATTATATCAAAGGTAGCGACTTGATAGTGTGATGCTACCTCCGACGATCTCCAACCCTGAACTAACCTGAAAACACTAAAGGAAAGGAAGGGAGGGAGTAAGCTTTATACATTAGTAAGACCGTATGAAAATAAAATAAAAAACAATTTATCCCCTTGTTTCTCATGGTAATACAACCTAATTTGCATCTTTACTCATATTCCAGTGAAGCTATTTTCTCGAGTCACAATCACAAAATTATTTATATCTGGAGCTACGGAACTCCAAATTAAGTTCTACTAATTTTCCTTGAAACTAGACTAATATATCTTCTTACCATAAAATTTTCAAAATTTTGATTTGGATAATTAGTACAGTTTATTCATTGAAATCTCTCCTGTTACACTGTCCAACGGTTCTGACCTCTCTTCACTAAAAATAAATTATCTCATTGTACAGTTTTTATATGCTATTCCCACTTGTTTCTAATGAAAATAGACTCATTTAAGATTTCAAGAATATAAATTACATCTCATAATTGTTTTTGTAAAATTTTTAATGATTTTCCAAATTTGAAACAGGGGATTCTGAAACTTATTCTGACCTTGTCTCACTAAAATTCAAATATTTCAGAATATAAAATTCCTTTTCTTACACTGTTTCTTTCATATGAAAATAGACACAATAAGCTTGAATTATATATCTTATTCACTTTCTAATTTCATTTCTCCTATTTTTGGTGATTTTTCAAATTTACATAACTGTTGGTGTCTAAACTGTTTTAATGCTAATTTCATTCTTTCATGTTTTCTTTGCATTCCCTTCTATTTAAACGTACATAACACCAAATACTTAAGCTTGTAATTAGCATAACAATGATTTCATGAGTAGCACTAACATTTTATGTTTTCACAAACAACCAAAGCATCATAAAAAAAATATACTAAACATCTTATCTCTCAATTTGATATGGCTCAAAAGCCTAATACATGATTCTCAACCAAATACATACATACATCATCAACATAATTACTTATTCCTAAGATTCACTTAAGGTCACTTTTATAATGATAATAACTCATAATATCATAAGACCAACACTTATAAAATTTATGAACATACCTGTACCATTTGTACATATTATTTCATGCTTACATGCATACCTGCACATTACTTATATATAGAATTACATGCTTTCTCATCTTATGTATCATCAATTTACCCATTGAACCATTTGGAATACTAAAGGATACACAGAAATCTTGCACATAAGTGCCACACTGATATGTAGCCGAAGCTACCACTGATATGTAGCCAGAGCTACCACTTATCACTAAAGTATTCCTAAGGTTCAACTGGGATTTCACTTATTTGTTCAGTATCACTTATACATACAATTTCATTTCTCAAATCAATACACATTTCACATACTAATTTTGCAACTATCAAATATTTGTAATGACAATCATAATATCACATGTATAACCATTCAATAATACATAAATTTATTTAAACATAATAGTGCATTATTTACACATAAATGTTATTTACACTTGACATCACTTTCTCATATACAATATCATCAACATAAACTTTAATACAATCATGGCAAGATAGATTCTCAAGTATAATAACAATGACATCAATATCATGCTAATTTAGTCACACGGACTTACCTCAAATGTCGAAACGACTAATTTTCCCAACTTAGCCCACAACTTCGTTCTTCCCCGATCTTAGTCCAAATTTCATGTTTTCTTGATCTAACATGTCAAATTAACACTCATTTAATACATTTTATCAACACACTAATCAATTCAATTCACATATCAAATTTTTGCAAATTTACAATTTTGCCCCCTAACTTTTCAAAAATTACACTTTTACCCCTAAACTCGTAAAATGATTTTTATTTAATTTACATATGTTTCATTACATGCTGAACATTTTTCTCTCCTATGACAACTTCAAATTCTCACTAATTCACACACTTATGACCAATTTATAACTTTTACAATTTAACCCCTTTTATACGATTTCATCAAAAATCATCTAATAAAACTCGTTTTTCTAGTCATAGACATGCATAATCTACAATAATTCATCAAAATACACAATTATTCAACATGGGTCAATTTTTAAAATTAAAATCTAGCTCAAAATAATGGTAGAAATAGCTAAATCAAGTTACCGAGATTTCAAAAATACGATGAACATTAAAAACGGGGCTCGGAATCACTTACTATAAAGCTCAAAAAAAACTTGAAACCCTTAGCCATGGAGTCAAGAAAATTTTGGCAGTCCCCTTGAAGAAGATGAGCAGTTTTTTTTCTTATTTTGTCTTTTTATTCATTTAAAACACTAAATGACTAAAATACCCTTAAGGTTTTCCTTTCAATTTTGTCCTATTCATGCCCATTTTTGTCCATCAAGTTATCCAATGGTCGAATTACCTTTTAAGGACCTCCAATTTAAAACTCATAGCAATTTGACACCTTTAATATTTAGAACTCAACTTTTGCACTTTTTACAATTTTCTCCTTTTGACTAAATTGAGCACTCAAACGTTGAAATTTTTGAACGAAAATTTACGAAATCTTTCCGTAAAATTTTAGACCACAAAAATATAATAAAAATAAAATTTTACTCGTCGAATTTGTGGTCTCGAAACCACTGTTCCGACTAGACCCAAATTTGGGCTATTACAAGAACACTTAACCACTGAAGCAGATACACAGTTATGTCACACATACACAAAAACAAAAATTAAAAATTTGAAGCGTTACAACTCTACCCCCTAAAAGAAAATTTCGTCCTCAAAATTTACCTGATTAGAATAGATGAAGATACTATTGACGCATCGCATCCTCAAGCCCTCACGTGGCCTCTTCAGTTCTATGATTTCACCACAAAACCTTCATTAAAGGAATTGACTTCCTCCTCAGAACCTTTACGTCACGATCCAGAATCTGGACAGGCTCCTCCTCAAAAGTCAAGTCTGGCCTAACTTCAATCTCCTCAACAGGGACAATATGAGTAGGATCAGAGCGGTAGCGTCTTAACATAGAGACGTAGAACACGTCATAAATACGATCCAACTCTAGAGGTAGCTCCAACTGATAAGCAACCGGTCTCACTCGTTTCAGAATACGATAAGGTCCAATAAATCTAGGGCTCAACTTGCCATTACGACTAAACCTCAAAACCTTCTTCAATGGCGAGACCTTGAGAAACACAAAGTCCCCCACAGAATACTCAATCTCCCACCTTTTCAGATCTGCATAAGACTTTTGTCTATCCAATATCGCTTTCAGACGATCTCGAAAATCAATCTAACCTTATCTTCTGTCTCGAAAACCAATTCAAGACCCAAAATACGTCGCTCGCCCAACCAAGTCCAACATAAGGGAGTGCGACACTTACGACCATATAGTGCCTCGTTAGGTGCCATTTGAACACTGGACTGGTAGCTATTATTATAGGCAAACTCCACCAACGACAGATAATCCTCCCAAATGCCTCGAAAATCAATAACACAGTTCCTCAACATGTCTTCTAATATCTGAATCACCCTCTTAGACTGATCATCAGTCTGAGGATGGAACGTAGTACTTAAGTCTAACCTCAAACCCAGAGCTTCATGTAACTTCTTCCAAAACTGAGATGTAAAGTGAGGATCCCTATCCGAGATGATCGAGATCGGTACTCTATACAGTCTCACTATCTCCGAAATATAAAGCTTCGCCAGCTTCTGCAGTGAATAATCAGTACGAACCGGTATGAAGTGGGCAAACTTAGTTAATTGATCCATGGTAACTCATACTAAATCCTTCTTAGTGGGTGTTAAGGGCAACCCACTTACAAAGTCCATAGTTATACGCTCCCACTTCCAAATAAGAATCTTAACCGGCTGTAGCAAACTTGAAGGTAACTGATGCTCAGCCTTAACTTGCTGGCACGTCAAACATTTAGCCACAAAGTCGGTAACTTCCCGTTTCAGTCCTGGCCATTAGTACAACTCACGGAGGTCTCGTTACATCTTTATCCCACCAAGATGCATAGCATAAGGGCTACTATGCGCCTCCCTCAATATGGAATACCTCAAATCGATGTCATTCAGTACATAAATGCATCCACAAAAACATAACACACCCTCAGAGTTTAACCCAAAATCTGTAGTGCTACCACTCTCAATCTATCGGAACTGAGGACCTAAAGACTCGTCCTGCAACTGTTTACCCTTAATCTAATCTATCCAAGTCGGTTTAACCTGAAGCTCAGCCAACAGACTACCATCATTAAATAAATTGAGGCGAACAAACATCACCTTTAAATCGATCATAGCTCTATGACTCAGTGCATCAGCCTCCACATTTGCCTTACCAGGGTGGTACTCAATGGTGCAGTTATAGTCTTTGAGCAGCTCAATCCATCTACACTGCCTAAGATTCAGCTCCTTCTGAGTAAGGAGATACTTGAGGCTTTTGTGACAAGTGTAAATGATACACTTCTCACCATACAATAATGCCTTCAAATTTTCAGTGTGCAAACTACCGCGGCCAACTCCAAGTCATACGTCGGATAATTCGCCTCATGAGTCTTAAGCTAATGAGACGCATATACAACCACTTTACCATCCTACATCAACACACATCCCAAATTGAAGTATGAAACATCACTATAAAATGTGAACTCCTTTTCAGACTCCGGCTGTATCAGAATAAAGGGCCCCAGTCAGTACGATCTTGAGCTTCTCAAAGCTCTCTTGCTACGCATCAGTCCAGTTAAATGGCACACCCTTATGTAGCAGCTTAGTCAATAGTGCTGCAATCAATGAGAAGCCCTTTACAAATCAACAATAATAACCCCTAGTCCTAGAAAAATGCAGATCTCAGACATGTTCCTAGGCTGCTTATAGTCCAACACAACCTTAATCTTTCGAGAGTCAACAAGAATCCCCTCAGCAGAAATCACATGACATACAAATGTTACTTCACGCAACTAGAACTCACACTTGCTAAACTTCGCATAGAGTTGTTTTTCCCTTAAAGTCTGCAGAACAACCCTAAGGTGCTCGTCATGCTCATTCTCAGTCCTCGAGTAAACTAGTATATCATCGATGAACACCACCATAAATCAACCCAGATAAGGTTGAAATACTCGGTTCATCAAATCCATGAAAGCTACCAGTGCATTAGTCAGTCCAAATGGCATTACTAGTGACTCGTAGTGACCATAACGAGTCCTAAACATCGTCTTATGTACGTCAGCCTTTTTGACCCTCAACCGATGATACCCAGATCGGAGGTCAATCTTAGAGAACACCGAAGCTCCTTAAAATTGGTCAAAAAGATCATGGTCAACTTGTTCAGTTGCCGGTAGTCGATACACATCAGCATGGATCCATTATTCTTCTTCACAAACAGTATCGGTGCTCCTCACGGAGACACACTAGGGCGGATGAACCCACGATCCAATACTCCTGAATTTGAGCCTTTAGCTCCACAAGCTCCTTCGGTGCCATTCGATAGGGAGCTATAGACACCGGAGCTGTACCAGGTAGGAGCTCAATACCAAACTGCACTTTGAGATCCAGAGGTAAACCAGGTAGCTCCTCAAGAAAGAAGTCCAGAAAATTCTTTACCGTTCTGATGTCCTTAACAGAGAAATCCCCAGAATCTGAAACACTTACGTAAGCCAAGAACGCCTCACATCCCTTACATACTAACTTTTCTGCCACTAGTACAGAAATCACATTAATTAAATAATTCTGGCGCTATCCAATTATGACTACCTCATCATCTTATTCAGTCTTTAATACGACCCTCTTAGTCACGCAGTTTGACCTAACAAGATGCTTGACCAACCAATCCATCCCCAGAATTAAATTGAACTCCCCAAAAGGAAGCTCCATCAGATCAGCCAGAAAAATTTCTCCTTGAACCTCTAAAGGAATGTCTCTAAACAGCTTGTTAACCCTTATAGATTGCCCCAACGGGCTCAGTACAGTAACCTCACTCGTAGTGCTCTCAACCAAGATCCCCAAATTTTCAGACATTTATATAGGAGTGAGTGGATCCTATATCTATCAATGCAGTATATGGTATATAAAAAATAAGAAACGTACTCATGATGACGTCTGGAGCATCTCCATCCTCTCGGCGACGAGCAGCATAAACTAGAGTCGACTGTCTCGCCTCAGTCTGTCTAGCACTTCTGTCCGGTGCTCTCTGTCCACGGGCCATACCATTACCACATCTGGCCTGACCACGACCCCTCGGTGGTTGCTGAACTACCCTCAATGGCTGTACAGTACCAGTACCCGGAGCTTGTCTCTGATCAGCCCTCAGCGGACACTCTCTAATGCGATGTTCCAACGACCCACATCTCAAACATGCTCCACCCTCTCTTCAACACACTCATGCCGATAGCTTCTACCACAATCAACATGGTCAGTAGTCCAAAGAGCGCAACGAGGGCCCAACTCTAACCGGCCCATCAACTCTGTCTTTTTTTCTAGGCCTCTGCACAGAACTCGAGGGTTCTGGATCCCTCTTATTCCTACCTCTCTCTGTCACAATTTTGGCGCTCAGCGCGCTTAACCTCCTCGGCGATCTTTGCCTTCTCAACCAGGGCAAAAAAATCTCGCTTCCTCTGCGAAGTTATCAAACCTGCAAGTTATCTTTGAGGCCATCCTCAAAGTGGACACATCGCTCGTACTCAGACGCCACCATACCTAGCGTATATCGGCTTATTCTTAGAAACTCAGCCTCATACTCGGCCATTGATCGATCTCCCTGTGCCAGATTCAGAAACTCCCTCCTACGGGAGTCCACATAACTAGCTCTTACATATTTCTCCTAGAGGCAGTCTTAAAAAAACTCACAAGTCAAACGTTCGGGCTGAGTGCGCTTCTAAACAGTAAGCCACCACCGATAAGCCTCATCCCTCAACAGTGAAACTGCACCCTTAAATTTCTGTTCGGGGGTACAATCTAGGTCATCTATGATTCTCTCTGTGGCCGCAATCCAGTACCCGGCCACATTAGGGGTGACCCCAGTGACACCCCTGGAGAGCTCAGCTCCATTGGACCAAAGTTGTTTCGTAACTGACCCTCAGCCCCTAGATCTAGTATTGAGCCCAACGGCCCTTTCAAAAATCTTAAGCATAGCGTGAGAAAGTGCGTCGTTCCCAACCATACGGTTTTGAGACCCAGTCTCAGTCGCAGGTGGAACCGGCATCTCACTAGTATCCAAGTTAGGCAGGTTGCCAGAAGATGAGGACTTAGCTCGAGCCCCTCTATGGTCTCTACCACGGCCTGTAGTACCCCGTTTGCGGATACCTCCTGTGCTCATATCTAATCAAATTATCTGGTACTATTTAAAAATTTTATGAATTAGTTACAGTTCAATATTTATTAATAGATATTTTAAGTTGAACATTATCGGTAATTTAGAGTTTGTTTTCGTATATCGCAGTTTCACTACAGTTTTCAATATACACTAACTAAGGTGTTTTCAGTACAGTATACTACCTATAGTATTTTCAGAATATACTATCAATAATAGTTTCTGTTTAAAATAATTCACAGTTCAGAATACTTACAGGATCGGCGTCGAAGACTCGGTGTACCACTTACTCAGTAAAACATTTCAAACCATTTCGTAATCAATTTTTCAGAACCAAATTTTAAAACCCATAATCCACAACCGAGTTTGCAACCTAGTTCTGATACCACTAAATGTAACACCCCAAACCCAGCCTAGATGCTATGGCCGAATCTCGCGATGTCACATGATAGGGTACTTGAAAACGTGCCGTCACGATAAAACCATTTCCTTTGAATTACTTATCTTAATATCTTATTAGTTCCAAAACCGTGTTACTCATTTAGTTGATAGGTTCAAAATGTTATTCGATGCGAAAGCTTTTAAAACAGTCAAAACAATCATACGTTTTCGAAAATCATTTATTTTTTTTTTGAAAAATCGAGGTTTCCTACTACTAGCAGTTGTAATATATAAAGTAAAGATATTTAAAACCCAAAACCAAACCAAAGTCCGAAAGTCCAATTACAACCCAAAAATTTAAATAGTAAAAATAGAATAAAAATAAAACAAATAATCATAAATTAAAACCATGACAGTCCAGAATCATGGTCACCATCGAGTCCTCCGCCGCATCGATCCATCTAGGTCTAGAGATTACCTGTGCACATTAAACAAAGAAAGGTGAGTTTTCGTAAACTCAATGTGTAATCCCACAGAACAAAACAAGCAATAATTGTAGTGCACAGTCAATAGCAGTCTTGGGCCTAAGCCCATTTCAATATCAGAATCAGTTAGGCCTTAGCCCAATACAGTATCAGAATCAATATGCACAAGAGCTTAAGCTCATCAGTAACAGTAGCAGATATACAGTAGCAAGGTCTTACCCAACCAGCCTCTACACACCGTCTCCGTCCAACCCTGCACTCCATATGGGGATTTAATCAACCCACCCATCCCTACACTCTATGTAGTACTGAATGCAGCACAAAACAGTAATTTGCAGCTGAGCTACCAGTATATTAGGCATAAAAGCCTTTCAGTACACTTCCTCCAACAATATCATCCCAACCCAATGAAATGCAACATACAATGAATGACATGCTATCACAGTATTCTCAGTTTCACGTATAGTTCAATATTCATGTATATATATATCATTCAGTACATACATCATATAATCAATTCACATATTTAGGGGTCTAAGTAGTGCTTACCAACCCTACAGTAGGTTCACAGTCGACTTGGGTGACCCGTGCAACCTTAGAAAACATTTTAGTAAAATGGGCTCACACGCTTATGTGGCCTGCCCGTGTGGCCCATACTGCTCAAATTGGCCTTGGTTGTGTGGATCACATGGCCTAACCCAACATACTACACGCCCGTGTAGACTACCCGTGTGGGCCCACACGCTCAAATCAGTCTAGCCCGTGTGTTGTACACGGCCGTGTCATGCGCGTACATCCTGGCCTCGTCGATCACACGCCCATGTTAGGGAACACGGGCAACCACACGGGCAACCACACGTCGTGTGGCATTGATAGTGAGGTTTTGACTTTCACCGAAACCTCGTTTTCTGTGTAATCGAGTACACACCTGGTACTATTTTGATATAGAATCACTCTCGGGGCCTTTAAACCTAAGAAAAGAGTACTCAACAACCATTTTAGTAGTTAATTAAACGAATTCCAAAACTCCTAAAGTAACATCTAAAACTTACTGGCAACGAAAACCACCACTTAAATCGTTCAAATGATCGACGAGAAGTCATTGCTCACAGCCTTCTCCTACATTGAAATTATTCACAGGAAAAACACCCCATGATTACTAAAAGAATTAACGCAAAACCAAAATACCTCCAAAAATAGTTCGAAACCCTTACCTACTCAACAATGCGGAGGAATGAAACGTCTACGTACTACGGTTGGGAAGAAGAAAGAAGGGAAAAGAAAATAAAGGAGAACAAAAGTAGGAAGGCAAAAGTTGAAAGTGAAAACAAAGAGCAGAAAAAAAAACTTCGAACGTCAGAGGAAGAAGGGAACTTTTGGGAAAACAGAAAAATTGATCACATATCCCTAATTTTTCTCTACTAATCCACTACTCAAAATTTATATTTGACCGAAACTCTCTCTATCAAATGAGCAAAAACATACTCCCACGCTCGCGCAGGGATTCAAACTCTAGACCTCCATCACACCAACACACATCTTAACCACCAAACTAGTAGACCTATTCTAATATGGTTTTATAATAATTAAACATAAGCCCACTGAACAGAGATAGGGCTTATATTAGAAAAATACCAAAATTTACTCAAGTCAAGGCTTGAACTTGGGACCCCTTACACTGTAACACCCCAAACCCGGCCCAAACGCTACGACCGAATTTGGTATGTCACAGAGAAAACCATTTTGAAAATTTCTTTAGCCGGTCTGAGTTTTGATGAAAATATCTCATTTTCATTTATCTCGTTAAATAAAACATTTGTGTGTATAAAAGAAACAAAACTTAACTTAGTTATTTAAAACTTGATTAAGTCGGATTGTTACAATTTTGTCGGATGTACCCGATGGCACGAAAGAAAATCAATTACGTTTGAATTTAAGAAAAGATGTATACCCATTTTAAAGTCACTAAGTAATTTAAACAAATCATCCAAAATATGCAAAGTAATAAAAATAATCTTAGGAGGCCTTATTACAACTTGAGCAAATGAAACCAAAAGTAAGTAAAAATAATTCAAGTCCATTTAAACCAGTATTTCCACTACATGGCCACCTCGAGTCCATCCGGCTCCTCATCCGCGATCTACGAGTCACCTGAAAAATGTTAAGGAGAAGGTGAGTCACCAAGACTCAATGTGTAACCCTTCCCCGATTTAGTGCAACAACATACACAATTTATAACAAATTAACATGCATTAAATGATGCACCCAACCTAGCCATCCAAACGCCTTTCTCTACCCCGTGTGGTACCAAACCACTGGTGGTGCCAAACCACTGGTGACTCAAAGTCACAGTTGTGATACAAATCACTGGAGGTGCCAAACCTCTGGTGTCCGAAGACACAAATCGAATGATGGGGCCAACCCATCGTGTGATACCAAATCACTGGCGTCGATCCCATATCTCAAATGTGGGGTCAACCCACGGTGGTGTTAACCACAGGGACGAGACGCTATGAGGTGCCAAACTTCTGGAGGTGCCAAACCTCTGGTGACCGAAGTCACAATGTGGTACCAAACCACTGGTGTCCGTCGATACAAATATTACTTCCCCCTCCACTCGTTTAATCCCACATCAATCAATGATATGCATTTAACAGATATCATGCCAATACGTTTATTTAATAACATACACTGAATTTATCATCAGCCAAATATCATATGCCACATATAATGAATATGTCATGCTTCCCAAAAGCATCATAAAGAAAGTAAGCTCGTAACAACAAAGACTTACCTGAATCCTTGCTTATACCATTTATGGTATTAAATCTGAATCTACACAAATCTGATTTCACATACACAAAATACTTAGCACATTAATTAGTTATAAAGTGTGTATGTACACACCTGTTGCTAGCGAAAGCTCTAAATCCCGAAAATCCGATCTACGACGCTAGATCCTTAACCACGTCCTTTGAATATTACCCACCACACACTATGAGTTTCTGCTTCCCAAGATTGATTACTAACGAATGGGGGCTTGACTAATACTTCAAAATCCCAGAGTACCTTCACAATCGACTGGACAAAGAAATCCCGAAGAGACTTATGCTACTCTTAGTATTCGGCCAAAGTGAGTTTGATAGGAAGAAAAGAAATTTCGGCATACAGATAGGGAGTAGATTCGGCTACTAACCAAGAAGGAAGAAAAGTATTTTAGTAAAGAAAATAAAGGCTTAGAATCTTAAGGACATTCAGCTCATGCTTAGTGAAGGAACAAAAAAAAAAGTTTTTGTTTCTTTGCTATGTGCTAACCGAAAATTATCAAGTAAAAGACAAAAAAAAATCGGCACTTAGCTGCTTCCTAAAGCACTTCAAAGCTGAACTAACCCCCAAGAGAGTCCCACAATCGGCTAATTATCTAATTCCTATCAATGTTATCTCCTCATAAAAAAATAATAAACAAAACACCACCATTATCTTCTATCTTAAAATCAATAAATAATAAAAAGATAAAGGCCGACATAATCCACTATCCCAGCCGAAAAAAAAAAACAAAACTAGCAAGCATGAAGTTCGGCCATGTTTTGCTACACAAGGCCGGCCATGCCTTTATTACCAAAAACCAAAGACATTGTTTATTAATCTATCCATTACCACCCCATCATCCCAAGCATATAATAGTAATAAATAAACAACTACTCCAACAAGCATTGATCATGCGTGAATGCCCACTACCCCATCACCTAAATCCTACTTCCAACAATCAATAAAATAAATTCTCCTAACACCTTCCAATAACATAATAATAATAATAATAATACCCATCACCATTAAAATAATAACACAACATAAAATAATAATAATAATAATATATAACTATTATCCCATACTTATAAAAATAATAAAATACAAACAACCCATCCTCCAAATAAAAATAACACTCCCATACTTTAATACAATTAAAGTACTAATAATATAAAAGAATGAAAACAATATGCCTTCATGCGCACATGGCACATGCAGGCGTCTTCCCACGTAGGCAAAAGAAGAAAAACCAAAAACAAAACCCCAATGCAGCCCCCAGGTCTCAAACCCAAGACCTGAAGAGAACTCTCCCAGCCCCCAACCAGTCTGACCTTTGTGCAATTCATGCTATAATCCCATCAAATTTTCTTTTAAACCTTACTTTCCTTGGCTCCCTTATGCTTTAGCGCTAAAATAAAAATAAAAACACCCTTGCAGTTCCTTCGGATCGAACCCGTGACCCCACTGCAGCAGCCCTCACTTCCAACGCCCAGGCCACTTTTCCAAATTGACTTTCATGTCAATAGCCAGAATTTTCTTTTAATCTATCCTTCACTGGCTCCCTTACCCTAACGCCAGGAGCCAAAAATAAAAGCATTCGCGCGCCCCCAAAGGGACTCGAACGCCCAACCTCGAGAAGCTCCCGTGCAGCAAGCGTCCCAGCCACCTCTCCCAGGCGCCTTTTTTGTGATATGAACCACCTCGATTTTTTTATAAAGCCTTCTTAGCCGCGCGCCTCATTAATGCAAAAACATAATTCCTCCTTTTTTGCTTCCCTTGCAACTCGAACCTCCTCCCTTCTTGCGCAGACCTCCAAGGCCCTTAAAGCAGCGCCCCAAGCCACTTTACTACCTGGACTTTCATGTCCAAAACCTTCCAAAAATTTTACTTAAGGCCTCCTTCACCCAAATTCCACCTTTAACCCAAAATTTTCAAAAATTTCCAAAACACTCCCTTTTTATCCTCGAGTTTTAAGAACCCCTAAAACACACCCAAACCAATCTTAAGGCCTATTAACACTAGGGTTATGCTCCAAATGCACAACCCCTAATTTAGGATATTACATACACACACTCAGAACACTTAACCATTGAAGTAGATACACAGTTGTGTCACACATACACAAAAACAAAAATTAAAAATTTAGGCCATTACATTAGCCCTTAGCTTGGCCTGCTTCCCTTTTGTCTCAATAACATCTTTTTCTAGAAATCCTAACCCCATATCTCTATCCCCGTCAGACTTCTTCTTAGTTATTACCAATACTACGAAAATCTCTCTCTTACTAACCCTCAACACCGCAAAGCAAGACCTCTTAGCAAGACCCCCAGTACTGCCGTTTCTCCCCTCACTGGAAGCCCAACTATGCCCTCTCCGTCTATCCACTACCATCCACGAACCATATGGTTCATTATCTACATTCTTTTTAAAACCCGACTTCTCCATGACTGGTCGAGCGCAACTTGACTCCTCCATTGGTGGAGTCGTCGCAATCCCGGGATAAACTTCCATTGCATGTCCATACATACCACATTGGAAATA